>OZ010577.1:4735900-5052573 GCA_963932145.1 Acanthosepion lycidas
GTCTGGGTATTCTACACGTGGCATTTTATCAACTTGCTTCTCTGTTGATCTTCAAATGATCGTCAATAGAAGCACCTGCTTTGGGAAACGAGCGTTAAGGTGGCCGCCTCCCTTATGCTAGACGTAGCTTTGTTGACGTAACCACATAGGATCCACTCTGTAGGAGATTTGATTTTTTTTTTTTTTGCCGCGGAAGTTTCGCTCAGTGTTGTCTCTTTTTTTTGCACCGGGTGCAGATTACCTCATCAACCTCGAGTTTTCTTTCACCTGGCAATTGGCCCAGAATACTCGCCTCTCAGTAACCAAGCAGAGTACGGTGGAAATGCTCGATTGTAATCGATGCGAAAGTGAGCCTAGAAGAAACAGGCTTTTTTCCGCCCTCATGCGGTTCGTCCGTTTTGAGATGATGTTGGCGAGATGAAAGTTCGTATCGTGTCCGAACAATTCATACTTGCTTCTACCTCGTGAAAAATGGCGAGTGTACGCAAAAGGTAGCAGAATTAATTGGCTTTTCCAGAAATACGTTTTTAAACCACTCTTCCCAATCACTTGTTGAAAGTGAACGAAGCACCCACCCCAAGAAAACAGTATTCGCTTTTTCCAAAACTATCAGTTAAGATGGATCCATACTACTGCCACCATGTTTAATATTGTTAAATCTGGATGTTTTGGTCTTTTCTCACAAAGAATTGTCAATCTACTTCATTGCTTTTTATGTCATTCTTTTTAAGTCGGTTGTAAAGAGGAAAATGTAGTATTTTGGTGATTGAGAATTCTGAATGCAAAGGATGATATTTTTGGAATATGTATGGATAGTGATTGCCACACGGGTTAAGAGTAGGATAGACTAGTGAAGACTAGCATTTATCTCACCCGTTCTCTTGTGGACATGTGACGATCTATCTTGTAATGATAGCAAATAACTGCTGTCCTTATTACTGAATGTGTTTAAACGAAATTAGACTTTCTTTTTTGTTTTTATAAAAATATTTTGGAAGAACCCCGTCAATCGAAAATCTTACACCACACAATTTTCTACAGTTTTATTTATTTTATTTTTATTTTGCAAAGAATTTAAGATACCGCATCAAGAATCTTGCAAAATATTGGTTAAATCTGACGAGGAAAATATTTCTAGTCATGGCAACAAGGCTTCTCTGTCTCATGTGTGAAGTGCATTTTTTTCATTTGCCATTATTCCGACCATTTTCTTCTCTAGTTCGTTATAAGCGCAATTTCGATTAGTCATTTTTGTTCATTTTAATTACATTTGAACGGTGTCATTTGTAAACACTGAAATACTTTTCTGTCCCACTCTGTGTATATAAATATTTAGTAACAGTAAATACACGTTTTTCTCTTTTATATAAATTTGTAGAGTAAAAAGAATACTTGATTACTTGTGAACAGATAAAATGGATAGAAACACTTTATTGAGATAAAGTTTCCGCCCTTTCGTGTTTTAGTAAGGATTTCTAACAGTTAATTTACTCTCAATTACTGCGTAAAATTGGTGACTTTTAGTTATAGAATTTCTAAGCAAATGAATAGTATCCTATCTTATCTGGATTTAACAGTTTATACAGTCACACTCTTTTATTTTAGATCAACAAGACATCTGTCGAAAGACCAAATATTTCATGCAATTCATTTTAATCGTCTTTTGCCTCTTAAGTTCCTCATACAATTACTCTAGCCATTACAAGTAATTGTCATTTTCATCTTTTGGCAAGAAATTGAAATGAAGTCATCATATAAAAATACATTAGACAACAATAACGATTTATGCAAATGAAAAAATTGCCGAAAGGAAATATATTTCTAATAATCGATTATGTATAAATTCACTCGTCAATTTTGAATGTAAAAATACAAATGCTTCAGAAAAAGCTACATTGTGTTTTAAGTGTTTTATTAAGAAATAAACAAATTTAATTTTACAAAAAATATTATCTTGTGAATTATTGAAATAATGTTTTAAAGCGATTATCTTTTCTAGTCATTTTCGGAGATATTGATATTAACGTATGGGAAATACAATAATATAAAAGGCAGTTCTTACAAAAATCTAATTTTATTTTATATTAAAATATGGAATCAACAGACTCCCTTGACTTACCTTCTGGTTGATCATCTTCCTTGACATGGCATCATCATTTCTAAGGAAATGAATTCGAACGGAAGTAAATAACACACTTCATTTAATTCCATTTTTTCCCCAACGGAAGGAAAGATTTAAATCCCCTGATATAATTACATAATATAAAATTAACATGCTATAAATAATATTTTAAAGAAATCCCAATTTGATTTTGTGTAACTGTGGTAAGACAACCTGATTACCTCCCCTTGTCTTATGATTTGTATAAGGTATATAGACTTCAAGTTTTCATCACAATTTATTGAATGTAATTATAGACAAATATCTTAAACTATAACGTCCCGATTTGGACTGTCATCCCGTCTTCTATTGACGCCTGGAAATATTGGAAACGATTATTGGAAGGATTCTTGCTTTCACTGGAAATCAGTTCATCCACTCCTATTACTGATATGGATAGACTTAACCTGCTAGTGCTCCACATTTCTTTATCTGTAGATACCAATATTTCTCAATGCAAAATATAGCAGATGGCCATGGACGTCTTGGGTGTAATTTTTGTGAAGAGACGAAACATAATCTTTGCCTGGCATGTATTAGCAACTACCCGTTAATCCCCCGAGGAGGTGTTAGAACAATATCTTCAGCGCTCAAAAAATCTTGAGTCGAGACTGCAACTTTCAAGCGACAACAGCAGAGCAGGCAAAGGACGAATTTATCAGAGACTCCTTTATAAATGGATTAGAATCAAATTATATCAGTCAAAGATTGATGGAAAATAAACAACTATATTTAGATTCTGCTTGTGAGCAGGCATTTACCTTGGGGATGGCAAGAAAGCAATCTTGTTCATACCTACCAACAAGTGCTGCTTGGCTTCACTAACTACTCACCCTACTACTAGTCTACCAGTACAAACGACACAAACAGGTCCTCTACGACAGACTTCCTCATTTCTGCCCCCCTCCCTCCGCCAGTTCTAAATCTTCTTTCTCTGGAAGACACTGCATACACTACTAGTGCTGCAGCTAGACGAAAATGTTATTTTTGTGATCTCAAATTACAACCGAGGTCATGTTGTACAGCCAGGTAAACTAAATGCAACAAATGCGGTAAAAAAGGAACATTTCTCTAAGGTTTGTCGATCAAGCTTTTTTTTTCACCTGGTTCGAATGCACCTATTGCAACTATCAGCCGAGGATGATACATGTAGTTCGAAGCAGGACTTTGCCTTTTTTCTGTTGAAGACGTGAAACGAATAACAAACGGTTGTCAGGTTTGCGCTTGAATCAAACCAAAGTTCTACAAACCCGAACTGGGAACCCTAGTAAAAGCTACACAGCCATTTGAGATGCTGAGCATGGACTTTAAGGGCCCTCTCTTCCATCTAAATCCCGAAACAAATATCTACTAACTGTTGTTGACGAGTACTCATGATTCCCTTTTGCCTTTCTCTGTCCAGATATAAGTGCAACGACGGTCATACTCTGTCTTTGCTCACTGTTCTCATTATTCGGGCACCAGCTTATATTCATGCATATCGCGGGACCTCTTTTATGTCCGATCATCTAAGATGATTTCTATTGGTACAGGGAGTGGTCGTAAGCCAGACTACCCCATACAATCATCAAGGAAATGGACAGTGCAAGAGATACAATGGCATAATATGGAAGACCGTCAGCACTTGAAAACCAAAACCTTCCAATTAGACACTGGAAAGACGTAATAACCGAGGCTCTGTACGCTATAAGAACACTATTGTGTACAAGAACTAATGTAACACCTCATGAAAGGTTGTTTTTTTAACTTTCCAAAGCGAAGATCGACCTGGATCTCCCTCCCTTCGTGGCTCTTACAGCCAGGTACTGTTTTACTTAGAAACCATGTTCGTCAAAACAAGTATGATTCCCCTGTAAGATGGAACTGCTCGAGGCGAACCCACTCTATCCGCGCATTCAGAACCCGACGGGAGACAATCGAACGTTTCCCTCTAAGATTTGGCCAATGCTGGTGAGTTATCAAACCAGAGGGAGGAGTACGTCTTCCCTGAAACAATATATCTCCCTCTCGATAGTAACGACGACACAATGCCATTGGATTCTCCTTAGGAACAAGGTCCCGATAGTGACGATTTAGAGATCGACCCCAGAATAGCCCCCTTAAAACGAGAGCATATTACCATAGACTCTGATAATCATCTTTCAAAATCAGTATCCCATTCCAAGACGTATACAAAAACAATATGAGACAAAATATTTCTGGCAGACTGTTCCCGTAACACCTGAAAGTCCAGCTGCCACCGAGACGATCCCAGAAAATTGTCAAGAGACCCAGTCACTTGGATGATTTTGTGTCGGACTATGAGAAAACAAAGCCGAGGAGTATGTAATAAAACAACCCGATTACCTCCGCTGTCGTATGATTTGTATAAATAAGTCACGCCGTCTTAGCCAAAACGGAAAGACTCTTCAGTTACGTTCAATAAAGTCCCATTAAACCGAACTAGACTCCTAGTTTTCATTACAATACCCAACCTAAACCTAATTAATGGTGAAAAATGGCGTAACGAAATTGACGAGCCAAATTAGAAAATTTATTTGCAACTTCTTGTATTCACTTTGGCAAAGGTATGAATTCACTTCTTCTTTGCTTTCTGTCTCACCATCAGGTATTTTAACAAATTTTTTATCTCGTTACTAATATGCTAGGATTCTTGATAGAAAAAAACGTGAGTGAGCATTCGAACAAACCATACTTTCGTAACTCACCGATCTACCAAGGAAGTAGTAACAAAAGGATATTCTTCCTATAGACAGATTTGATAGGCAGGAATGAAAATTAGTGGACTCTATGAGAAAGTAAATATAATTGTCATTGGAGCAAACTTTTTCGTCATTTTGTGTGACTGTCAATAGTGGAAGGAAATGCTTTCATTCAGTTTGAAAATGTTTCTCAAAACAGCAGAAAGTATTTTCCTTCGACGAATCAACCAAACACAGAAATGCCGCCCATTAAACGAAGAAATTAATTTAAGAATTAAATTCAAATCAATCTTCGTAGACAGAATTCAAGATCGGAGGAGAATGACAAGTAGTTCCGAATTTTGTAAAGCAATTAAACTTACTATTTAAACTAAAGTAATAAACCCTTTGTATTGTGATCTTAGACGCCAGGGACAGTTTTCACTGAGTGCTCAGCTTCTGCCTCACGTCATTATTGTGTTCTTGTTTGCGCCGGCGTGACTAAAAAATCGAAAGAAGAAAACACGAGGACATCTTCGCTGCTACTTCTGTCTTCTTTACGAGAGGCTAACGGACCAGATTTTCACCTCGGCCATCGGAAACTCCGCTTCCCGCTCTAACCATCTGTCCCCCATAACTGAATACGGACTCTCTCCTACTGCTCTTTTGTCCATCTTTGCAGTCAGATTGTGACTAGCCCTTATCTAGAATGTAGCCTGATTATATAAGCCCGTGACCGGATTTCTATATCTTTCTGGTGGGAAATCATTGTTTGTATTTATTTACTTATTCTTCTTTTCCCTATTTCTAGACCAGCTGGCGTTTGCTTTGAAACTAAGAGCGTACTTTTGAATACGCGGACGTCTTAATTCATTCCAGCAGGGACCCATGATATCACAGTATTATAATCATCTATATTAAATTATTAAAAGCTTTGTTTCTTTTTATATGCAACAAAGGGTATTTGCTTCGGCGAGACAATCGTCATTGTCGGAAAAAGGCACTAAAATTGAACAAATTATTTATCTGCGCAGACT
Organism: Acanthosepion lycidas; assembly: GCA_963932145.1. Taxonomy (NCBI): domain Eukaryota; kingdom Metazoa; phylum Mollusca; class Cephalopoda; order Sepiida; family Sepiidae; genus Acanthosepion; species Acanthosepion lycidas. The sequence continues at coordinate 4,741,780 of OZ010577.1, forward strand.
TATTTTTCTTCGGTTTTGGTCGTTAAATGACATTCAGATCTTTTGGTTCTAACTAATTTCATTAAAAAAACATCACTTTTTGATGTATTCTAGCAGTTGTCATATCAACTTGCTTCAAAAAATCAAATTTCGGGTAGTTTCCTTCATTGATCTTAACACTGAGGTAAATGATAAGAGCAACATTTAATTTTATTAATTGAAAATTCATTATTTTATTTATTTTTATTTTATTTATTTATTTTTTATTTTATTTATTATTATTTTCATTATTTAATTATACTTTTTATATTAAGAAAGGTAAACATTCGACGCAAAAGAATAAAAAGATTTATTCAATTTATGGTCAAAGAAATAATAGAACTTGTCAAAGGTGGTTTGTTTCACGGTCAGATATTAAACTGAGGTTGATAGCCGATCACATGAAGATATTTTGATATAAGTAATATATTCAAAATATCCATATCAAGTCTTGAAAATCAATTGCATCGTTTCATTTTGTTAAATAAAACAAAATGACTGATCCTAATTTTCATTTATGATTCCTTACTTAAACGAAGAGAAAACGTTTTTTTTTTTTGTTTTTTTTGGACTGGCGAGGAAAAATTCACAAGAACGTTGAACGCAAGTGATCGTGGGTGGGGAGGAGGAATGGATCACTATTAACTGGAGCAAATGTTTTTCTTTGTCTAAAGAATGTGATGCTCTGTATATGGTGAAGTTGTGAATAATGTATTATGGCTTCCTTCTGGAGAATCGAACAAAAACTGTTCCGAAGTAGACTAATTAATGGCACAAATTGACGCTTGGAATTAGATAACAGAATGAATATAATATTTCATCAGAATAATGCTAGATTGAGGGTTACTTTGGTATCTAGATAGAAATTATTAGATTTTCTCTAAAAAGTTTAACACATTCATTTTATTCATTGAATACTGCATCTTCGAATTGCCACTTATTCCAACCTCTAGATAACTGTCTTAATGAAATAATATTTTAGTTCCCGAAAAACTACAACAGTCAACGAGAACAGTTCTCTGATGAGAGCTACAAAATTATAGGAGAATAGAATTATGAAGGTTCCTGGAAAATGGCAGGAAAATAATAGAACATAACAAGAAATACATTGTTGAATAAATTGAATAACGAAAACTATTATTCACATTTATTAGCTGTGTGCAAGAGTTTACAATAAAGAAAAAGAAAACGGGTATTCTATCTCGTTTAAAAAAAAAAGAATGTTGAGAACTTTTTCACAGACCTAATACTTAATCCGTCTAATACTTAATCCGTCTAATACTTAATCCGAACGATGTCATCATTTTTTATATTATAAAAAGAAACTGTGTATCGTTTATTTTGATTTCATCCCATAACGAGGCTGAGAGACGTGCTTTTGTCGTATATATATATATATATATATATATATATATATATATATATATATATATATATATGTATGCATGCTCCTATTCGGATTTTTCTCGGATAACTGAATTCTCTTGTATTTGAATATTGTTGGGGTCGGTAAGTGGGAGTATAATATACCCATAAAAACATTGAGTCTCATTTGAGGTTTCAGTATTTCTGTGACGTCATTTTCTGACCAGTGTCTCAGTTGTCCTCGCGTTTTCATAATTTTTCTTTACAGCTTTTACTTCAAAGTTAAATTCTGCGTTTTTTTTTCCTGCAGTTCTTTTGCGATCACAGATGGAAGCAATTTCCAAAGCCATAGGAGGAGGAGGAGGAGGGAAGAATTTTTAATCGGGTAATCGGCTCAATTTGCCATAAAAGTTGTTGACTTTAGTTATTTAGTTATTTTTTATACAGAATATGTCTCTAAAAGAAAAATAATTGCTTTCTCTCGCTCTCTCTCTCTCTCTCTCTCTTTTATGTATCCCATTATGTATGCGCTTATCCACTTTCTCAAATTAAGTACTTTATATAAAATCTAGTTACTCAATTTCCTATAAAAATATAAACAAATCTGAAATTAAAATTGTCCATGAAACAAAGAATCCATTTGATTTTATTCAACCTTCGATGTTTATTCGCATTACTGACATAAAAGTTTTTTCTTTAAAGAATAGACAACAACAACAACAACAACAACAACAACATAATAATAATAATAATAATAATAATAATAATAATAATAATAATAAGAAGAAGAAGAAGAAGAAGAAGAAGAAGAAGAAGAAGAAGAAGAAAAAGAATAATAATAAAAAGAAACAATATTAAAAGAGGTGAAAAAACGATATTTGAAGGGGTAAAAATCTATATTGGAAGAGATGAAAACAAGGAAAAGAAACGTATCAATAGCATGGATCGACTATACCACATTCATGGATAGAGAAGAGCCTAAAATATACGGAGTATGACCGACAATTGTCAAATTTATAACGGAAAGCATGAAAAACTGGAAAACTACACTAAACCATACAAACGGATCATTATCATCGAGACCAATCAACATTAAAAGCGGGATCTTCCAAGGATATTGATTATCACCATTACTCTTCTGCCTTACATTAGCACCACTCAGCTGCCTACTGGACAACAGTAGCTACGGATACAAGTCACAAAATGGCAAACTGAATCACCTTTTCTGTATTGATGATGTTTGCCAAAGATGACAATCAGCAGAAAAACCTACTCACCGTTGTCAAAACCTTCAGCAAAGGCATTAGAATAGAGTTCAGAATCGACAAATGTGACAAAGCCTCCTTCAAAGACGATAAATTAACGAAAACTACAGATTAGCACCTTAATATCAACAAGATTAAGGAACTAGGCCAAGATGGTACATACAAATACTTAGGAATTAATGAAGGAGACGGAATATAACATTCAATTATGAAGGAAAAGAATATTATAGGAGAGTGCGTTTGATTCTAGAAAGAGAAATTAATGGGGCCAATAAAATGAGGCTATCAACAAATTAGCTATACGCTTAGTAACATACAGCTTCAACATTATTAAATGGAAGTTGAATTACATTAAAATACTGGACGCCATGACCAGAAAAATGCTTACCCACATGACGATACATCACCAGAAATCAGATGTTGATAGGCTGTACGTACCAAGTGATTTAGGAGGCCGAGTTCTAATTCAACTTGAACTAACTCTAATAATTACAACAATCGGATTAGAAGCTTACCTCACAAAACCAATGACCTTCTCCTGCAAATAGTAAAACACCAAATCCACTCCATCAACAAAGAAGCTACATTCTTCAAGAAACAGCTTAATATACGTGAAACACTACGAACAAAAAACGAAACGAATAGCATCTACGCCAAACGAGTAAAACAGAAAGCAAAACAACTTAGCCAAATGAAATTACAAAAAAAAAAAAAAAAAATATATGGCAAATACCAAAAAAGAACGAAAGATGCAGATGTAGAGAAACAAAAAACACATCAGTTGCTGAGAAGCACCGGATTGAAAGCTGAAACAGAAGGCCTAATTATTGCAACTCAAGACCAAGATCCTATCACTGTCACATAATCAAGGAATGAACTAACCCTAAATGCAGGATCTGCAGAAAATATGATGAAACTGTCGACCATATTATCTCAGGATGTTCGAAACTAGTGAAAAATGAATAAAAATGAATATTATCCAAAAATAACGATGAAATTATCCTCTGGGACATGCCAATTCAAACTGACAGGGTTAGCCACAGATCTAATATTATCATAAGATTCAAGAAATTCAGGAAGTGTATGCTTATTGACATAGCAGTACCATGAAAATGATCGCGATATTGTCCAAATACAAGGATTTGAAGATCGATATTAATAGGATGTGGAGAATTACGACTGAGACTGTCGTGCCAGTAGTAATCGGAACTATGAGGCTCGGTAGAAAAGCAATGAACAATTTTACTAACAGTGTCCCAGGTAACATCAACATACAGGTTGCCCAGAAGATCGCCCTACTAGGAACATCCCATATACTAAGAAAATGCTATCAATTAAATGGCAATTTTCCTATAGGGTCATAGGACAATAGTTTGGACCCGGCTCTACAGGATACAAAGCAGGAAACATAACATACACAAATAATAATAATAATAATAATAATAATAATAATAAACTGTGAAAGACTCCCCCGCAAACAGTAGAAAAGAAATTCATTAAACAAAATTGAAAAAATAAAATAAAATCCAAATAATTTGAATTTAAAAAACATATTTCAAAATTTGAATTGTCATTTACCGGATTGGCCAAATTTGTTTCGACAACTTCAGAAAGAACCATTTTGTTTTTATTCATCAAATCAACGAACACCAACCACCAACCAACCTCTAACAACTCCACCTCTCTCTCTCTCTCTCTCTCTCTCTCTCTCTCTCTCTCTATATATATATATATATATATATATATATATATATATATATATATATATATATATATATATATGTATATATTGATATCTGATTCTGCTGCAATAGAAATGAACTTATTTTGTCAAGCCGTAGGCGCCTTCGTTTTGTTCACAATTTCAGTGGTACTGCCACGTGACAAACTTTATCGTCCATGATATGTAATTACAGAAGCTATTGAAAGGCTGGCTTATAAAATATGGTGACCAGTATGTTAAATGGCATTCTTGTACCGATTTTACATTGCGTATCTAACGTCAAGTACAGAGTGGGCCTTTTAATAACATTAGCAGGGGACAACTGACAATCATGAACCGACGCCATTCACTCAGAAGAGATGAAAACTAAAATGGCCGCAGCTAAACGAAGTAACATCATAAAATTGTGCGAGGATAATAAAGACAGTAGAAAAAAGGTTTTTATTATTTTTTTTTTTTACAGATTATTCATTCGTTTTCATTCATTCGTGACAACAGGGATTACCTTCTTTTTTTACTTGTTTTTCAATTGTTATTCTTTGACTTAAGTTGTTCTTTCGGTTTGAACTTGACAGCATACAATCTAGCCTTCCAATTCCAAACAAATACACAATAATATATGTAAATAAATATTTGCAGGATAGAAGTCTATTACATTAATTAAAATCGTATATTTCTTCTAACATGCAGCAATATAGTTTATTTTTTTGTCTTTTAATGATTTTTGTTGATTCTGACGATGATAAAATATTGTAATGCAAAAAGAAGGATAACTTTTTGTCAAGTCCCACTATCGAAATTATAGAAGTAACAGTTAACTTCATTCCGATTATTTCAGCCCTGAGCAAGCTTAAGATTATCGGATAAGGGAGTTGATATTTATTGAAGTGATAAACGAAATATATGACGTCAAAGAAATACTAGAAGACCTCAGTAGAATAATCTACATAGCCAAAAGATCCAAGGAAAATCGAACTCGAATTATATCGAACATTCTGTTTAATGAACAGCATAACTAAATTAAAGAATAGCGCTCGTTGCAGAATTAGATCGGAAATAAGGCAAAAAGGACAGTGTGACTGTGTTCAAAACACTGGAAGAAGAAAGACAATTTTCATTACAAACATGCTATCATTGCAAACAATAGACATACAGATAGATTTATGCCTATGTTTCATACATAATACAAAGTACAACACGAAGAACTGAAATGTTAGGGAAGTTTGATTTACGAAACTCTGAAACGTATTAGCAGATCGAAAAATGTTCTTAGAAACAAAGAATGCTATACCGCCATGTATTGTCTACACTCATGTGTGACAGTGAATGCCTGACTATTTTTTCACAGATTAAAAGAAAAACTTGAATTGATTGAGATGCAATTCTATCGACGAACTTTGAGAATACCATGAACAGATCAGATGAGAAAGGAAAATGTTTTGAAGGAGAGACAACAAAGAAAGTGTTCCTAGCAAACGGAAAGAGGCAGCTGAAAAACTTGGAAGGCATAATGAAGAAAGAATGCTTGGATAAATTAATACTCATAGAGGAAAGCCACAATATTAAGTGTTGTTTTCGGTGTATGAGGTGGGCCTGTAGGCTCATGCTTGGGTAGCTAACGGCCTTTAGGCAACATGCAAAATTGGTAGTACAAAAAATCTCCCTAAAATTAATATAATTTTCTACACCGAGGCTACTGATTTTCAGAAAACACACACCCACACGCGCACAACCAACATTAACAATGAGGGTAAAAGCGACGCTGCTATTACACGGTAGGGGAGACAGTTATGTCAGAGGTTCTTATTCATTCACTCTCTTCTTTGTCAATGCTGCGATATCTAGCGATGAGGTAGAGACGACAGGGAGAAATGGATATATGCCTTTTTCAGAGCACGGTAATATAAAGTGAACATGATAAGCGGTTTCATCTGTAATTATGACTTGCCATGTTACATTCGCCGGGGGGGGGTCGAATCTCACCCCCTCCTATTTCCTTCGTATTCCAGTTGTAAAAAGGAAGTTTCACTCAGGCAGTTTTCTCCAAGAAATTCTACTTTGTGGAACGGACTCCTGCGTGGATACTCCCCGGAGAATTACAATCTTAACCGCTTCAAATCCAAGGCCAGTCGTTCTATCCTTCTTATCATTATTTTTACTTTCTACTACCTTCTCTTTTATTCATGTCACTCATCTCATTCAGTAGTCCACTACCTTGAGTAGCTCTTGAGCCATGTATTGGATGAATTAGTAGAAGATTAGTGTATAAAGAAATGAACAAATTCATCTCTTTTATGCACAGTGACAGATTTTTATGAGGTACATCAATGTTTTCACAGATAAATTGGTATGATCAAAATCCATGTTGGTTAAATATTAAAAATAATCCCGGAGTCTCAACGATATACCCATATCTGACATGAATGTTGCAAAGCTTTTGAAAACACTTGCATACGTGAATCTCTTATGATGTTTGGGTACTTCTCGATTTAATGAAAAAAGTTTTAATGGTCTGCGGCTCTCTGCTCAAACACAACAAAAATGACCATTTTTTAAAGTAATGATTACAAGTGATAAAAATAGATTGCTTAGAACAGGGGTCGGCGCCCTCGGCTCACGGACCACATCCGGCTCCCGAAGGATTTCTGTCCGACTCGCCAACTTAACACCTGAATACTAATTATCTAATTAATTTGTGGAGCAAGTGGCAGACAAAATATCAGTTAGAGTTAACTTATAATGCGATAAATTTTTGAAATCAAATTTTGATTCCGAACACACCGCTACAATAAATATGTTTTGCAATCGAAAAATATAAAATCCTATTAAATCACGCGAAAATGATACTATTTGGAAGTACTTAAATATACTAAATATACTAAATATACTAAATATACAAAAAGTCGTTTAAGAACAAGATTGGGTGATGAATGTTTTGCTCTTGTCATCGACAACTATTCGACCCCCACCCCACCCCGAATTAGAGAAGTTATCGAACAATAATCAGAAATAAGTCTTTCATTAAATAATTTGCTGTTTCCAATGGTATTTCGTTTGTAGTAAGGAATTTGCATTTTTTGTTGTTTGTGTCAATTGTTATCCTGTTATTCCTGTAGTAAAAGTAAGAGCCTTTTTAAAATAATATATTATTAACTTTGTTGTTTTTTTCTCCAGAGCAAGGCAGTGTTCTGGATGGAGTGGGCTGAGGTCGAGACAATTTATTATAGAATATTTGATATCATGATCCTCCTCCGAGACAATGCGTAGCTGTTTGGCCTGTTCCCCCCAAAAGGTTTGCCGACCCTTGGCTTAGAACACTGTGGAGTGGAAAAGGTGCCGAGGAAAAGGAAATATATCGTTAACTACTGAAAAAGCCGATCTTCAACCGAAGAAAGACATACAGTATATTTGATGAGATTGAAAAGGCATACGAACTCATTCTATAAAAATCAGACCGACCAGTTGACCGATCAATTAAAAGTAGCAACCAATAAAAAGCATCTAGAATTGGCCAATCAGAACGGTATCGTCTTCCAACGCCAAACTTTACGTCTCTTTGTAGTCTCGGCAAAAACTGGTACAACTTGACAGTAATATCCTACTACATCGACCGTATTCACATGACCTCTCACCTTCGGGATGCCCCTTATTTCGATCTTTGCAAAATTGGCTTAATGGGAAAAGCTTCAATTCTTGGGAAGCCTGTAAAGACCACTTAGACTAGAAAAAGAAAGATGCCAAGTTCTGGGTGGGGGAGGAATCATAAAGACGGCGAAAAGTAATGAAAAATGGTACATATGTGTTTGAATAAATATATGTATAAATATCTAAATATTGTCTTCGAAATTCACTTAAAACTGCTACAAACTTGTGTTCCGACCCAATATATATATATATATATATATATATATATATATATATATATATATATATATATAATGACTCACTTTTCACAAGATCTGAGCAAGCATGAATTAATAAAAATCCCATCTTGTTTGAGCAGAGAACCTTTCACCCTATATAAAGTAAATAAATAAACTGAGTCATGCTGACAGCAAACGTGGGCGAAACTGACAGCTTGTCACTGATGACCCAATTACAGGTGTCCCTTAATATCTGCTTCTACCATGAAATATCTCACCCCCCCGGGCGGTACACATGGCTGAAAACTAGGCGGATAATATCAAATATAGTCATTAATTTGATTTCTGCACTTATTCTTTTTATTTGCAATGTCAACATAAAGAGGAACCAAACGAACGACACAGTTTCGTTCAATAAACAATTTTCATCCATATTGGCTGTCAGACATTTGACCAATGGCAGCGATCCATCTGATCAGTTTATGCGGTCGAATTGAGGTGAAAAAAATTCTAAACACGAACACTGTCTCTAATCAAAAGACTGCGACCATATTATGTCCGTACCACTTTTTTTTTTTTTATTTCACCATAATAAGACGATGAATTAATATGAATGACTCACTGTGGAGCAATGGAATTCGAGATTCCACGCGCGTTCCTCTTACGAAACTGGATTCAAAAAGGAAAAGAATTCAAAAACCATCAAAATTTCTTCACTGGCGACTTGGACAGGTGAAAAACGCCATGATTCTAAGTTGCCTGTTCATTCGAGACGATTGACCGATGTATATGCTTGTCAAAAATCGAATTTTAATTCCTAATCAAGAATTACTACAGATTTTGTTAATATGTAAACGGCTTCTGAAAGGAAAGTTTTAAACATTTTTATATTTCGCAATGTGAAATTTTTGAGAAAATGGCAAAAATATGAAAGTGGAATTCCAGAAGGAAAAAATTTAATAACTAGACTTGTATTATCCAATTTGGATCTCTGTCAGCCTCCCCCATTTACATCAATCTAATCGAAGCCTCTCCATATCAGTCTTCCTGGAAACAAAATAATTGCTTCAAACCAAAGAAAAATTAAGTAAAAAATAAAATAAAATAAACAAATTTGCATAAATGAAAGATTGCTGTCAAAATACACCCAATAAATATTGGGGACGTAGAAATTAATCTTGCGTGAGGATTGACAGTTATGATGTAGCGTTGATTTCTATATCCACACTATAACTGCAAACGTTCTATCCCCTATATTGATAAGTTTTCTCTATAATTATAGCAAAGTATAAAGCAAATAGAATTATATATACAGTGTTATTATAAAAGAATGAACCGATTTCATTATGCAATATTTTAATAAGGAAAAGCAACAGAAAAATCCTGCCAAGTCACAAGTATTCTACTCACAATCAACTTTTATTTCCTGTCTTACAAGTGTTCAATGTGACCACCATCTGCAGCACGGGCAACATCAATGCGATAGGAAAATTTCCACCAGACGGGTATTAGAATATCACGATCCACTGAGTTGGTCGCTGTCTGTTATTCGATGTTTAAGGTCACTGAGGTTAGTGGGTAGCGGTGGAACAAAAACGTGATCTTTTACGTAATCCCATAAGAAAAAAATTACACAGGGTGAAGTCTGAGGATCTCTCAGGCCAAGCACAAAGAGCGCGGTTTTGGTAAGTTGCCTAAACGAGGCGTAGTCTGTAAGGTTTTGAGACGTCTTCTTAGCAGCCGCCAGATAGTGGATTGAGAGATCGCAAGCTCACGGTTAGCTCGATTTGTGAACTTTCGAGGACTCCCCTCAGAGGCAGAACGGATTCTCGCCATTTGTTCCTCCGAAACTTGTGGTCGTCTTGGACTTTTTCCTATAGACATCCACTCTCTTGAAACTGTTTAAACCACCGTCGAAAAGCATGATGAACCGTGATAACCGTATTTGTTTTTGCGAACTCGAGAACGCAGAACGCCTTTTCCTGAGAACTTGCCATTAAACAAACAACTGAACATTGGTCGGAGATACGACGCGACTACAGCGTCCCTGTGGTAGCCATTCAAAATTTAGAAAATTTCTCGTTCAAATGGTCACTGATTTATTCCATGACGATGCTTGAGAACTGAAGCAATGTGTCATGGAATCGGTTCATTCTTTTTGAATAACCCTGTATATGTATGTGTGTGTGTGTGTGCGCGTGCGCGTGCACGCGTGTGTATGTATGTGTTAAAAAGGGTTACTGAATGAAGAATAACCAAAACGGAGGTTGGAAATGAAATGATAATCTTTATAATATCAACAAAATACAATATTCGCCAACGGCCTGAAGTAGGTAAACCACCACTGATTACTTAGACCACACTTACAATCGTGTCCAACGTAATTATGCGGATTGGGACGTACCCATTAGTGTCCATAGGTATATAACAATATGTATATGGGTTTGTGCATGTTCGCATGTGAGAGCTTTTATGAAAATATTTCAATTCTTTTCATTGTTTAAAAAAAGGCTGTGAAAGAGGAAACAAAAGGAAAAAAAAATCATATGCACCAACGTCGAATACAAGTACGTTTATTAAAGTGGAGTTGAAATCACAAACTCCGCCAATTATTCTATGTAAAAAACTTTATTTATTGTTACTTTCTGGGTCGGTTTTCGCACAGTCCTTATCAAATATCAATTCTTTGCGAGAAAACATTCGGTGCAACAACCTTCAAGATATATCTGCAAAATTCGTTTACTTCGCTGATGCAATTACTCTGAGCCAATATAAAATTGCTTTCAGTTCAAAACTAACGAAAGGGAAAGTTGTTTCTTTGAACTTGAACTGAAAATGATGATTTCCTCATGAGTAAAATAATTGCACATAATTACGTACATCTTTCAGCAAGTAAGTATTGCAACATTTTTTCACCGAGGCTTAGAGTTACATCGAAGCCGAGGCTAAGCTATTCGACATACACCGGAAGAGAATTTTTCACGCACTAAGAAATTATTTTTAACTAAATCCCAAAGCCATAAAAAGCCGCATCAATATATCACTGGTAAAGATGAACATGGATACCGAAAGAGCGAGATCGACGCTATATAACAATCATTCACTCTAAAAACATTCACACGTAGGTTACGATATAATCTACTATTCTGTACAGCTACATACGTAATCGGAACAAAGTTCAATCACACTACTTATATATCAAAAGTTCTGTTACACCTCTCCCCTAACGTAGGTTGAGCACTTTGGGAGAAAAAGAATTTGTCGGCTACTGCTAATTAACGCTAAAAGCTCTTTGTTATGAATCAAGCACTCTGGTAGCAGGTAACGCTTATATCTCGTATATAAGGTGTTAAAAAGGCCCTTTCTCTGATGCATGATCGGTCGGGTTTCCATCGATCCCGGCTTGAAGCAATCGCATGTCTAACCACATTGATGAGTTGTAATACAGCGAAATTGTCTGCAGATGACTACATATATATATATATATATATATATATATATATATATATATAATTATTTATTTAAAAAAAAATTTATAACATAAATATGTTATAAAATCACTACAATCAATAGCCATTTTGTTTCAACACCCTCGGTGTCTTATCAAGTGATATATATATACATACATACATATATATATATATATATATATATATATATATATATATATATATAACCGAAGTGATAATTCGTATAATTAACAAAAGTATAAAAGGAAATAGCAAGTAAGAAAACTATGCTCTACTTTCGATGTCCTTGTGCCGAATGTTTAGCCAATGTGATGATAGAACTCCTATGTTCAGCTAATTGTTAAATCTGCCGTTAGCTTGAAAAGTTATGTTTATCATATTTGTTTATGTTTTTCTTGTTGGCGGATTGGTTGTCGTGTGTTGGTTTTGAAGGCATGCGAAGATTGAAAATCAAAATAAGTAGAAAGAAAATTCAAAAGAGACTGAATGCGGGAGAAAAGGAAGATAGAGAAGCTAGAAGAAAAAGTGAAAAAATTAAAGAAAAAAACAAACAAGTTTGTGGAAAAAAGAGGGAAGAAAAAAATGTGAGAGAGAAAGCACGACAGAAATGAAAGAGGCAGCCGACATGTGCGTGTGCGTGTGTGTGTGTGTGAGAGAGAGAGAGACAGAGACAGAGAGAGAGGGAGGGGAAATGAGAGAAAAGACGACAGATGTGAGAGAGAAACAAAACACCACAGAAATGAGAAGCGATAAAGATAGACAGATAGGGAGAGAAAGAAAACGACAGAATTGAGACAGAGATAAAGCACGACAGAAATGAGAGAGGGGAGTATAATAGAAATGAGTGCGAGAGAGAAAGAGAGAGTGAAAAGATGATAGAAATAAGTGAGAGGGAGTGTGTGTGTGAGAGAGAGAGAGAGAGAGGGGGAGAGAGAAGTACAAAACAGATAAAGAAAAGAATAGAAATGAAGAAGAGAAAGTAAATCTCATAATTAAACCATATTAAATTTTCTAAAAATTTATTTCCTAAACCTCACTACGAACAAATGAATGTCTCGTTAATGAATACTACTAATGACTTAATTGCTGATTCTCTTACTGTTACTTATCCTACTATAAGTACTAAAAACGCTGTTTGATTTTGTTTATTTGGTCTGAAGAGAAAACAATGCCATCTCTGAAGACCACAAAATTTTTGACAAATTTGCCTTTGTCCGGGGCGGGTGGGGGTGGTTTCAGATAAATATCCTGAAGTTATAAGAATTATATTTTGTTAAGGAAAGTGGACACCCTCATGAGGCTCAGAATTGTCATATAACATTTCTGAATGAGCTTGGAAATTGTAACCCCCTACTTGCATGTCAGCTTCATTGTTCGCTCGAATGTAACATTCCAGAAAATAAAAGCTGTTTGTTCAGATTAGATATAATGTTTCAATTTTCTCGCATCTGTCTTCCTTTTAGCCAAACGCCGTAAGGATGTCCACGATTCATTAAGAAGTAGAAAGAGGAAGAAAGTGATTGGAAAACCTGCTTCTTCGTTTCGTTATACCAACTGAAACAGTAAAGGAAAACGAATAAAAGTTTTTTTATTTTTTTCTTTTAATAATCGCAAACATTTTATAAAGACTTGCAATGTCGACGTTGTTGGATATATTAACTACGAACAATCAGCATTTATGAACAATAACATACCACACTGATTGCAAAATATAAGATTTTTTCTGTAAGTGTTGCAATAACTTCATTGAACTAATTTATTTTCTCTGAACTGGACAAAATATTCACATGCAAAGGACAATTAAACATTTCTGGCCCCAATAATGAATTATAATTAGATGGTTATATTATGTCTGATGTCTGAGCATTGAATGATAAAAAGTCTCCAGCACATTTCTTAGTAGCCTTCACAGTAACTCCAACTGTTATAATATCGTATATTTTATACTAATGTTCACTCAATAAAAAATCCAAGAGCCATTCAAGATAGACGATTACTATGTGGTGTTGTATGAAAGAGGAGGAGGCAAGAAGTAAAGTTTATGGGGTATGTAAGAAAGAATAACGGTTATCACTCTATTTGAAGAGGTTAAAATTGTAGCGATCTGGAAGATTTTTGGAGGGGCACCTATAAACTGTTGTATCATCCGCATATATATTCAGAAAAGCTCTGAGTATGTTCTTAGGCAGATCCTTAATATCAAGCAGAAAGAGGGTAAGACTGAAAAGAGAACCCTGGGGAACGCCGGCATTGATCTCATTGGCTGCTAGAAATGACATTTATGGACTTACCTGTTAGGAAGGACTTGATACTTGAGGTCGTTCTTCCAGAAAGTATTTATGTAGCAGCTCCGAGGCCACGCCTTGTCAAAAGCTTTTGACGTATCTAAGGTTATTGTCCTCGTGGTGAATGTATTGTCTAATGCTTCGCCGATTCTATGAGTAATGGCAGTTAAGACATCAGCTGAGTGAAATCCATGCTGGTTATCACTCAGGCAGTTGTTCCTTTTGAGGTGTTCAATAACCTTCTTGTTGATTATAGATCCGAAGAGTTTGCTGATAACACTAAAGAGGCTAATGTGCCGATATTGCAATAAGGATGAGCGCTCACCATCAATCTTAAAAACCGAGAATATAGTTGAAACCTTCCATAGATTTGTGGAGTATCTCTTTTTCAAGCAAAGGTTAAACCGTTTTTCCAAGATTGGAGATAAGTATGGGCTGATATTCTTACGAACAAACATTGGGATTTTATCCGGACTGGTGGCTTTCTTAGAGTCAAGGCTTTCGATAAGTCTGCAAACTTCCCATGCCGGGATAGGAATAGTACAAGGCTTGTTTTTCGTGAGAAGTGGGGAGTCAGGTAAGAGGTGGTCCGTATCTTCTAACGTAGAATTAGAGGCGAAGATCATTGCATACAGCCTTACCGTGTCATATGACGATGTAATAACTTCAGGGCCATTTATGTTAGTTGGCACTGATGCTTTGCCTTTATTGAGAATTTTATTCGAGATTTTCCAGAACTCACATGAACTAAATCTTTTGATTTCAACATTGATTTAACTAACCCTAACTTTGTGCATGCATTTTCGGGAATTCTCTTGCAATGATTACGGACAGATCGGAATGCTATAAGAGTCTCACTACACTCCGTTCTCTGTGTTTAAGATGGTAGTAGTTGTTACGGTGGGCTATGGCTGTGTAGCACAATTTGGTGTGAACCAAGGCTGGCTATTTTTCTGTTGGTAGTTTTCTTTTGGTATACAATTCTCCATACCTGAGAGGATCCATTCGGAGATGAGAGAGACAGTTCTGTAAGCTCTATTTTTTGATAAATCTGAAAGGGGAGCTTCTGCAATGTAAGATCTGAAACTGTTCCAGTCAGCTTTGGCGTACCAAAAGTTTGTCTTATGAAATGGTACATCAGGGAATGCTTTCGGTTCGGTATCAACTTTAACATTATTCAGAAGAACCCAAGAGGCGTAGCAAATTCAGTAAAGCATTTTTCAGACCAAAATGTGAAAAAGACGTCTAGGGGGTTTGCGTAAAGTCCCGCTGTGTCAGGAACACGAGTCGACTTATCAACTCTCTGAGTTACAGATCATAAGCGATAAAGAAGTCCTGAGAGTATCTGCTTTCTTCGTCCGATTAAATGGCCTAACCACTGTTTGTGGCTATTACTAAACTCACCATCAATATGAAGGCAAGTAGAAGGATGATCAGAGAGGACATCACCAATCGTCTCAGCTAATTTGTCAAACATTAATTTCATTATTCTGCGGATGATAGACAGTAAACATGAAATACATACTATGGGCAGGAACCACGCGAATGTGCGTGAACAAGAAATACGGACCTCGTTTTTGGGGTCTATGCCACATGTGAACCCATACTTAATATAGGCACCGAGTCCATGGGCATAGCGATTTCGAAGTCATGTTTTACTATTATAAGCGAATATTCCGGGATGGTGATATCCTGCACACGGAGATATGTAGGCTATGACCAGTTTCCGAACTGACTATGGGGTCTGGTTTGACCTCGTGTTCAACCTTTGGAAAATTGGATCGTAGACACCTCCCCCACATTTTTGTAGGAGACCTTAATGTTCTTCCGTTTCCGAGTAAGGTCCTGGTATTTTCCTCATTTTTCACCTTCTTTCCCCTTCCTCGTATGGACACAGCTACACAAACGACCTGGCACGTTTTCCTTGTTTACTTGTTCTCGACAGCAGAATGATCAAGTTTTTTAATTTTCCAGAGTACTGTTCTCTTTTTTAGAACAATCTCTGGTTTGTTCTGAGAGCATTTGTCTAAATCAGTGGTTCTCAACCTTTTTTTCACCCATGGATTACATTTACTCATATTTTCATTTGTGGACCCCAGTAAGCATTCGATGAAAAAAAAAAATGCTTATTTTATTTTTAGTAATAGATAAGTTTAAGAATTGTATTATAGAAATAGTAAATATATATGCTTTATTTTGAAGTAAAACTAATTTAATGAAAATAAACTTGTATTTAACATCTAAATTCTATGGAACATTTATGTACACTAGTAAAATAATTCATAATAAACCATTTTAAAATGGCCCCTGTGTTAAATGGATCCCAGATGAAAACTTCTGGTCTAAATGGTAAAAGCCAAATCTTTGGCATTTTCCCCCAGCGGATGACTGTTCCTTCCCTGCCATGCCCGTTTTTATTTTCGTTGTGAACTAGGTTTTGTGGCTGTATTTCTAATTTCTGTTTATATGTGAAGACAACGACAGTCGAAAAGAGTTCATTTTTCAAAATAAGCAGATTTCGTATTTACAATTTAAGCAGATAATGATGAATTTGAATCGACACTATTAATGTATTGTCACGATCTAATTTTATCTGTGTACCTTTCTCATGTCTAAGGAAAATTTGATGTTAAAAATTCGCTGAAGCCAGATTCACAGTAAGGCTGAAATTAATGATTGCTTTTTACCAAAATGTCTTCCTGATTTTCATTATAAACAGATTTTAAGGAATTCTACCAACTCCTTTTTGCTGTGAAATTGACACTTTCACATCTTTACAGAATTTCCTTTGAAAACAAAAATGGTCATTTGAGACGTTAACTCAACACTTAGATTTTAAATTGGACCCTGAATAAATTTAAGAATCTTTTAACTTTGCAGAAAAGGAAAATTCCCGTGAGAAAAATGATGACCTTAATATTCTAAAGCGCTAATCCTAATGTCCTGTTTTGCTTTTTTTTAATAAACTAGATGCCCAATACTTTTGACCGAATTATACAAAATATCATTTTCATCTTGAATAAGTGCGCACAACAAATTATAGGAATCAGATTAATACTAGTTTATTGTTAGTTTTGTTAACCGTCGTAAATGTCACGTGATAGTGTTACCATTTTATAAAGAGGCAGCTCAATACAAACTTTCGTGAGTTTTCAAAAGGAAAAACATAGAATTAATGCTTAGAAGAGTTAAATGAAACGATTTTGCATCTTACAATTTACATGCGCCCTACAGTCGTATCAAGTTCTGCGCGTATTGATTCTGCGATTTGATGATAAATTGAAATCATTTAGTGTCATTATGATATGGAAAGAAATAAAGAATCTAAAATAAATTATCGACTGGTTTAAAATTCAATTATATTTTGTGTTTGAGAGATAAAACATTTCCTTTTATGCTGTTGAAGAAAAGAAAACGTCTAAATTAACATTCAACACATTTTTTTTACGGATATATAGATATGTAGATATTTACAGATGTTCAGGAAGATTTACTTTAGCAGATGACCAAATGGAAGTTAGGGAAATTGTGTTGGACAAATCTTCCAAATGGAAGTTAGGGAAATTGTGTTGGACAAATCTTCCAAATGGAAGGATGCTTTCTATATCGATACCATTAATCAGAAATTTGGTTTCAAGCATCGACTACTCTCGCCAGAGAAAAAAAAACACTTAACTACCTCTGTCACGTGGTAGAATTTTAAATAAAGCTTATGAAGATTGTGTCAAACCAAACTTCTAGGTAGGAAGGACTTGCCAGGATTCAAAATATGGGCTTTTAACTGGATTTGAACATAGGCCAGTGGCGTTAGTGTCTAAAGTCTAATTTAATCTTTATAGAGAGAATTTATATTTTTAAAGACATTTTTTATGTTTATACGTTCTTTTTATAGATAAAATATTTAAGTAAATGTTGTTTATAATAAACAGTATTAACGACATTTACCGGCCTGAATGTCCGAGAAATTTTCATGGAAAATATGCGTCCTCCGACAGGAATCGAACCTGTATCCTATACGGAACCGTCATATAGCCTGACATGCTTTTACCGATTGAACCACAGAGGAGTGTTTCGGTTGGCAAGGTCGATTTTACAGTTTTTAAACTACAATTTTCCACGATTTTCTCTCGTACATTCGTATCTGCTCGAAGCGTATCCAAATGTAAACAAATGACGTCACACATTATGAAATGGACAAAGTCCGACAATTATTTTTTTAAGACATTTTTTATGTTCATAGAATTTATAATTGCGCCAGAAATTTTAGCTTGTCTTTGTCAATTATCCAGCATGAGTTCCACTCCAAAACAAAGGAATTACTTTTCGTCTTTGGTAATGCCACTGTGAAAGCTCGAGTCCGTCCATTCACTCTCTCTCTCTCTCTCTCTCTCTCTCTCTCTCTCTCTCTCTCTCTCCTTCTCTATCTGCCTGTATCGCTCTCTTTTTCTCTGTCTCTTTCTCTCCTCAAATTAATCAAAATATTGTTTTATGACGCGTTATGACCCTCAATTAACAAGAAATGATCGATCGCCTTAATTTCAATTTTTTTTTTTCGTGAAAGATAAATTTAATTTCATGAATTATGAGCAAACATCCATAGCCTCTGGTGTGTGTTCTAACAAATAAATTTACTGTCCCACAAGCTCTTCACATTTGTTCTTGTATCAGACTTAGCTTTCGAAACATCAATAACAGTTTTGGATCTTATCAGGAAATTAATGAAAACTTTTAATAATCTCTAATGGGATCCGTTTGTATGTACGGTCGTTACACCGTATTTTCTTCTCCGATCAGTAAAGATTATTTTTGTGGAAATCTGTAATGTCTTTCCCTTGAAGGCTTTGCCTCGAAATATTCTTTCTAATGGCGCCAGTAGATTATATGCAAGTACTTTAACTACTGAGCAACCAGCCACTTTCTTTCTAATTATTGAAATAAAAGGCAATCGAAATTTTACGACGATTGACTGAAATGTCGATGCGTATATATATATATATATATATATATATATATATATATATATATATATATATATATATATAGTACAGGTAATCGATCCGTTGGTATCTAATCCAGCTAGATTCTAGTAATATTAATTATTATTATCCACAGATAGCTCGATGTTTTTATTTTAACAGAGCATATGTATTTTTTTACAGCAAAAAAACAAAAATTACCTCAACATGCAGATAGTTTATTTCAAGCCGTTGTGTACACGGCTATCACCAGCATTATTTTAAATTTATTTTCAATGTCAGTCCTTCTCTGGTAGACTCCTTGTTAATGAGAATGGGTTTGTGTTAGCAATTGGTGGGGGTGTAAGATATCTTATCCCGGGGGCAGCGGTCTGGGGTTGGAGTTTATTTATGGCCAGGACCTTTTGTTCTTTGGAGTTTAATATCAGTTCTTACTTTGTGGTATTTCTTATCCATGCCCTGAGTGTGATTTTCTGGGATTCACAGTAAATAGTTTTTGTATTACAGGTGTCCAATATTATTAATAAGTGTACGTGTAATGTTTCCATTATTTTTAGCCATTATGATCATATTTGCCACAAGTCTGTTGAGGACAGAATTTAACAGGTTTGGCGTGTGTGATAAATGGGTTCTAATTGAGCTATGGTATGAGAAGTAATTTAAGTCTTCTTGATAAGCGTGTTGAAAAGGAAAAAAAAAACCTTCCCATCACTACAGATACATATCCTTGATAATGGCTAATAGAATAGCCAAAAGCGGTCGAATATAACATTTGTACAGTTTATGTCCCAAAAAGAAAATAATTTTAAGAATGCAAGAAGGATTGAAAAAAAAGCTTACTCGCAAGTACATCTTGTCAGCCGTTGTTAGTAAAAGTGAGCAACTGTTGTGACAGCGATATATTTGAAAAAGCTGGTCATCTCTACAGGTGCAGATATTTACGAGTGCATCGTCTTCATCGTTGGTGAAAATATTTACCCAATGTTGGTGACTATTTAACAAAAAAAAGTCTCTTGTAGCTTGTTCTATCCAATTCTATTATTGTATTTTCTTATTTGCCATTCTTTCCATGGAAATAGCAGGCATTACTTTCTGGCCGTGCCTTATATAAAGGCCAGGATTTAACATTCAAATTTTCAAAGTTGAAGAATAAACAAATTTGAGAAAAACAAAAATGAGAACTTGATGATAGACATTTTTCATTCTCATTCATATAAACTGTTAAAAGCAGATACCTCTAGAAATTCCCTAAAAAGGAGAAATCAAGATAAAAAAAATTCACAAAACAATAAAGGAAACGTTTTATCGTCAAAAAAAAAAAAAAAAGAAAAAAAAGGGAAAACATCAAAGGACTTTTTTCTGTAAATTTTTTTTCATCCTTTTTACAATTTTAGAGATGTATATAATGTATAATCTTGTTTTTCTGGTATCAACGCCGTACCATAAATTTATATGGGAAATTTTCAAATCAAATATTGAATTTTAATGAAACGTTCATTCAGAAATGAATGAAATTATTTTTTAAATGTTTCTTTTTTAGAAAAACTTTGTAGACATTTTTTTTTACATCTGTTACTCTCCCACTTGTTTAATTTTAGGAAATTTCTAAAAGTTCTTTTTTGTATCGTTTAATGTTTCAATTAGTTATAAGGAAAAGTCCTCGGAACATCATCAAATTCTTTTGGTGAAACAGGTCCCCCAGTTACAGAAAATCTGCTCTGAATCGTAAAATAAAAATGCAATAAAGTTAAGACATTATTTAATAAATAAATATTTTAATTGCTTTTATGTATAAAATATATTACGGACACTATTGTCTTAAGATTTTTTTTCGATGAATAATGAATTTTTACATTTTTTTTTTTTTAATTTTTTTAATTTTTAATTAGAATAATTTATAAACTTTTAAAGCTCTGTATTAATTTATATTAGTCAAGTGATATATTAGGTTGGTGCAAAAATAATGACGTAATAATGTCGTTTTTTGACGTTAAGAAATTAAAGATTATTACGTCATTATTTTTGCACCAACCTAATAGTTATTAAGTTAAAACTGTACTTACTAATAATAAATGGAAAAGTTCGCTACAGTTCAATAACCAGAAGTATTTTAAAAATAATTTTGAATTTATTTTATGTGCATATAATGACGTCTATATACGACATCAGAAAATAAGAATTGTAACTAAAGTAAATTTAAAATTTATTGGTAATTTTCTAAAATTTCATCAACAAGCGTCTTCGTAAGTAAGTCTATAATGACCAAGTACCTAAAATTTAATAAGATATTAGAATTTCTTAAAATATTTAACATTTTTAAGGTTACCGGGTAGTTAAATATAGCACACCTTAAGAGTATATTTCTCTATCTCTCTCTCTCTCTCTCTATATATATATATATATATATATATATATATATATATATATATATATATATATATATAGCATGACGGCAGGGATCCCGTCACGTCCGTTTGCCTTTTGGGTATCTAATTTAGAAATTATGGCAGAAACCAATGAAAAAATGAGCATATCACTTAGTAGAGCCTCCGTTCTAGGGAAAAAAATCTGGCAAAGGTACTTCGGATGAGTTGAAAGAGGAGACTAAAACTGAATCTTCAAGAAAGATTTTTCATTTTTTTAAATGCATTTAAAACCATAGGTTTCACTTTTTTGAAAGGACCTTGTTAAAAGGAATGCAAGAAACCAGCAGGTTACTTTTCTTTTCGGGTTTTATTTAAATCCCGATTTACAGGTTTTTTTTTTGTTTTTTTTTTTATTAGTTTCATGTTTCAGCCGTTCATAGTATATCAGGTGCGTTTTTAATATCTTTGAAAAAGCAACACAATAAGGTAATCTTGTTGATACGAGATAAGCCAATGTTCATGTCGTTTATTGTGGCTAATGTCACAACTTACGCAATAAATATCAGTAATAAAGAACATTAATAATTCGAAGGGAAACGAGAGGAAAAAAAAAACACAATTCTACACATAGAAACACTCAAGAAATTAAATGGATGAAAATTGTTATCAAAACTTGGATTAGTCTGACACAAGGCCACAGTAGAGGTGAGTCGTAGGAGGGGAACATATGAAACTAATCTGTAGCCATCTCTTTATGCGTGAGATGAGACTAACACTGTTAAATCTGCTATAAAGCCACAATCATTGAGCACTCGGTGCGAATCAAACTTAAACTGGGTACCGGACAAAATAGCGCGTAGGAAATATATACCAGTGACTCAATGAATTTAACCATTTTTCCCATGTCTTGTTTCATTACAAATAACGCATAAACACATCACATTTGCTTACTTACAAGAAGATATTCTACAATTTTAATGAAATTTTATAGAAAATAATTTCGATAACGCATTTGACAATAGAATATTTGAAAGGTCTCGATTCATATTGAAAATTACCCAATCTTCAAACAAATTGAAAACAAACAACATAAAAAGAAATGACAATTTCGGATTCCTGTAAAATAAGTGACGAATAATCTTGACAGATAATAATTTCGCATTTTAAACTAAAATAGAATATATTTTGTGAGAAAAGAGGACACTTTATTTATTGCAAAAAAAGTGAAAAGATGAAAGTTATCAATCGTATGTTGTGGTAGCCACGGTAAGAAAGAATCCTCTATCCATCAAATAATTTTTATTATTACAGAATATTGTTATAAAGTATTTTGTTAGACGTTATTGTTGGTCAGGATGTGCGGGGGTGTATGTAATGGCTCGAAGGAGAAATCGTAGAGTCGAGTTTGCGTTTCATTCGTATTTCGTTACATTCACACAAATACCCTAGGGTAAAATATGAATCCCGCAGCTAAGTAGAGCATACTGGGATCTCCAATCTTGGGTAGCGTCAAGTCTATGAGAAGGGCAACTCTCAATTCAAAATCAAATATAGACTTGGCGAAGAACATACTAGCAGCTAATGAAAAGATCGTAGAGTTTACAATGACCCTATGATCCCCAACAGCAGTCGCCTTGATATTGTTGTTAATTTCTTATTGTATCTAATAAGATTTATGATAGAAATGAATCTTCTGTCCGTCACATAACGTCTATTGATATAATTGTCCTATTGTTAATATTTTATTGTACCTAATTCAGAAATATTATCGGGTGTATAAGAAAAAAACAGTTATTTTCTATTGAAATCGACTGCAAATAACGAACAGTACTTTGCTCGGAAGTTCTCTTCCAACTCCTCTTTCAACTCATCCGAAGTACCTCTGCCAGATTTTTCACCTAGAACGGAGGCTCTACTGCGTAATATGCGCTTTTTTTCATTCGTTTCTGCCATCATTTCTAAATTAGATCCCCAAAAGGCAAGCAGACGTGACAGGATCCCTGCTGTCATCCTAAAGAAATATTCTCCTGAGCTGGAACCTGTTCTCTCTAAACTTTACAACAAATACGTTGTTGGAAGGCCTCCTTTGTATTTCCCGTTTTTAAGAAATTTAAGAAACCCTATGACGCCTCAAATTATCGCCCTATCAGTCTATTACCTCTTTTCAGTAAAGTACTCGAGACTCTAATCAATGAAGAATTGGTTAAGCCTCTTACTTCGCACGACCTCCTTTCGGATGAAACAATATGGCATCCGTTTCCCTAGGTATGCTGCCGAGAAATTCAGTGATGGCCGTTAGGCCATTACTGAATTTGTCCATCAAACCATAGATAAGAATGGCGAAGTCCAGACTGTGACTCTAGATAATTCAAAGGCGTTAGACAGCGTTTGGTATGCTGGCCTTCTTTGCAAGTTCAAGGGTTACGATGTTGTGCGACGAATATTTGGCTTAATCCAATCGTTCCTAACGTGTAATGAAGATCTTCTTGAAAGGCACGCTTCCAGATCATTTCACAATAACACGGGGTCCCCAGAGCCCTATCCATGTACCTACATTGTTTCTGATCTTCATCAATTATTTCCTCGATGTCACCAGTTCTTAATTAGGTATTTATGCATATGACATAAACAGTTACTGCTGCTTTAGTAGCAAATATGACAGATCCGACAAAGTAAACCTGACAAAGGACTGACAATCAGTGTTTAACTGGGGCAAGAAATGGCTTATAATACTTCCAAAACAAAACTGCTTTCATTTAATCACCGCGGAGAAACTTTTCTACCTGCTATCAACAATGGATAATGCTAAACTTTTGGAGACCAACAGTCTGCACTTTCATGGCCTCACTACTTTCTACTGACACAAAAGATGATCTGTAAAATGTAATTTATCCTAACCAGATATTTCGACTTTAGTCACTTTCTCGCCGACGTGATGTGGCTTCTCTCTATCTTTTCTACAAATATTTTCATGGCAACTGTTCTGAAGAGTTTTTTTTCCTGGTACCCCAACTAAATGAATTTAAAAGTGCTACTGGATTGGTAATTAGGTCTCAAGTGTTTTCGTATTGAGCTACCTAGATGCAATCGACACTTGTATTTCAACAGTTTCTTTTCTCGAACTTTTCACCTGTGGAAACCCTTTCCGATTTCTGCTTCCCTGGTGACTCCAATCTTCAAAAATTTAAATGAAACGTCAATCGCCATCTTCTGTCTTTAAACCCTGTTCCTTTTTTGTCTTTTCCTCAATAATTCGCACTAAAGTCTTCTTATTCTTTTTCAATCCCTGTAACCTCCTCTGCATCTTAGTGGCTTTAGCAACTTGCTTAATATATATATATATATATATATATATATATATATATATATATATATATATAGTGTTAGAGTTCGGTACTATCTGCGGTTTCAGGCATTCGGTGGGACATGGAAGATATGTATATATAAAACTGGCATGACACATGACACGAACTTTATAAAATATATCATTTATTATTATTATATATAAAACATATATTTAGGTATATTTTTAAAATAGGAAAATATTTAATTAGAACTATGATTTGAGAATTAAAATAACCTAAAAGAACTAATGCATACCGATTTCTTTCTCTCTCTCTCTCTCTCTCTGATTCTGTTTGTCTGTCTGTCTCTCTTTCTCTCTCTTTCCCTGGTTCTGTTTGTCTCTCTCTCTCGCTCTCTCTCTCTCTATATATATATATATACTTTATTTTAGTATATTACATCAAAAACATGTCATAAACGATACACAATTGCAGTCGGCTAAATGAACGATTTATTGAAATTTCAATAAATCGTTCACTTAGCTGTCATTTACAATCGCCTGATGAGATGCGTTGATTCGTATCGAAACATGACTACAATTGTGTAGCACTTTTTGACGTTTTTGATGTAATATACTAAAATAAAGTATATATATATATATATATATATATATAACCATTCTGAAGTATCGCTGTGGATCAGTAATTAGGAAGCTACTATCGCATATTGTTATTTCTATCATAAATTCAATCGTTACTTTTTGTTTTACCTTGTGTCAGACAATGGCTAATTTAATAAGTAAAAATTAGATAGCCTTGTCATAGAGCATTGGTTAGCAACATAATCTCTTAAATCAGTAATACCATAAAACCATTAATACCATTAATAGTAAGTGCGACCTTCATTTGTTGCTTCCCACATGTGTCACTGGGTCAAAGGAATCGTGTTTCGTTTTGTGAAATGTCATGCATTTTTTGCCAAGAGATTATTTTCATAGCTGCGAAGAACATTTTTTTGACTTGTTAATATAAACATTGGGAAATATAAACTTTCGTTTTTTTTTTGTTTTTTTTTGTTTTTTTTTTATTATTATCTTAAATCTAAAAAACGGTCGTATATTTATTTATTTTCCTGCATAACTATTCATCAAAAGCAGGTGTGAGTGCCATAAACCCCCCGGTCAATAGAGGAAACATCGGGAGCTCTTGGTATAAATGCGTTCCTCTCTCTCTATCTCTAATCGTTATCTACTTTGATTAAAAAAGGACCCAGTTTTTATTGTGTACTACCCATCAAAAAAGAGCATTTGAAATTCTATTTACCTGATGATTTTGATATATTCAGAATATTCAATCCTGCATTTCTTAAATCACCTTTCGATCGATTAATCTCCGATCATCATAAATGTTTGCACTATTTACATTATTCGGACTATTGTCCTCATCTTTGTCGCCTTATTTATTACAACGATTTTGTCCGTTGTACGCCCCGGCCTTCTTCAAGTAGTTGGAATGTCGAACTGAACCCTTTATTTCGCTCACTCTTCCACGTGCCATGTATAATGGATGTCAGTTATCAGTTATCTCCTGTTAATTCCCTCTGAAAGTTCTCCACTGAACTCACACTCTTTGGGTCCTGTCACTGAATCTAACCAACGCTTTTATCCACTGTGCCATGTGTCCTTGCGTCTGAATTTTTGGGTATTATAAACCTAATGTCTTCAGCAACCATTTTTGACCAGTGCTCATATTGCTTTGATAATAACAACAAGAATTGCAATATGAGCTCTAGTAAAAACATGAAATGATAACAGCAAAAAATTGCAATATGACAGGACCCAAAAAGTGCTAGTTCAATACCAGGTTAAGGCAGTGGAGAACTTTCAGATAGGAATTAACAGGAGATAACTGATAACTGACATCCATCTACCCCAGTGAGCGAAATAAAGGGTTCAGTTCGACATTGCAACCGCCTGAAGAAGGCCGGGGCGTACAACCGAAAGCCGAAACGTTGTAATAAATATGGCGATAAAGATGAGGACAATAGTCCGAATAATACCTCATCTCAGAAATATAGACATATAAATATTTCCCTTTTCACCGGATTCTGACGTATCAGCAGATCTTCAAAAGAAAATCTTCATATAGGAATGATGAAATAAAAATTTTAAAAAAGTTGCTTGAAAACATTTCTTCCTAAAATAGTCTTGTCTTTTAATCGAAAATAAAATATCAATCGGAATATCGACATTTATGTGAGTCATAAAACTCAATTGATTGTGCGTTTCTGTTAACGTACTAGTTGTCATTTTGTCTATTAAAAATTAAAATCGACCAAATGCAGCTTACCTGTCTATCTATCTATATCTATATCTATCTATCTATCTATCTATATATATATATATATATATATATATATATATATATATATTCAGTTGTATGGATATGAGGTTGTGACCCTGGGTTTCATGTTTTTGCGATTATCAAACATTTTAGCTCTATAACTGATATTGAGCACTTTCCGATAAGTACTGCGCATATAAAATAATAATAATAATAATTAAAATGATTGCTTCGGATGATTGAAATATTCACTTAGCTATAACTGTTTGATGGTCAAGATAATTATTTTCTACTGTATCCACTAAGAAAATAATTATCTATTTTTAAACTGAATGTTGCCTTTCAAAACTGAAAGGCCGGCCGAACCGTTCCAATTAGAAAATTGGTGTAACACAATCTTTCTACCCACTTACCGTCTTTTATTGGTGCCAGACTAAGCTAAACTAACTACTAATTAAGAAACATTTGAATTTCCAACGGAGAATACAATTGAAGTCATTATATTTTTATCAAAGTAATCAATAGTAAAATGATTAAAAATCTATTTTTATTTATTGATTTGTAGAGCACTTGTGAGCACTAGACCTCAAAAAGTTATCAGATTGTGAAAGAGGAGCTAAAATCTACAGAATATATTTTTGTCTGTTGGAGCGACCATAATATTTGCCAGAGACGTACAATGTTCTCAAGGGAAGAGAGTGACGCACAAAAGACGAGTTATGCCCTATACCAGAAGTTATACCAGAAGAAACGGATTAACAAATAACTCGACTGCTACACTTTCTTTTACAATAATATTCACTCTCTACAAGACCCAAGAGCTACTCGAGATAGAGAGTTACAGAGTAAGAGATAAGGAGCACAGAATAGGTTGGGAAGATAATGCTTAACTCTTCTTTTTCTATATGCCGTGTCCCTTCAGGACGTAGACGATCACAGCTCTCCACAATTTCCTTCCCTTTGAAGCTATTAATCAATTTTGTTCTTTTGTTATCTCTCCTAATCATCGTTCCGCCAACCATTTATTCAACCTTACTAAGTATCTTATTCGTTGTCTTCCTTTGTCCTTATTGCCTACAATCTCTCTTGAGAGTATCAAGTTTTCCAAGCCCTCTTTCCTCATTGTGTGCGCTAGTAATTTCAACTGTCTCTTCCTGATGTTAACTATAAGTGTGAAACATGTTCGGTGCATGGTATCCCCAGCATCCTTCTGTAGAACCATATTGCAGTTGCTGCAAGTCTGTTATAGTGGAACACACCTATTCTTTAGTTAATAGACTCTCCCACCTATAATAAGTAGTAGTAATAATAGTAACAAGCAGTCGCTCAGTGAGTCGGTCTGAATTCAGTCTGAAGTCGGACGACCGGCTGACCGGTTGAACACACTGCTTTCCGACAGGGAGGAACCCGAACGAGGCTACGCCGAAGGGCGGATTCTCTTGCGAGGAGGTAAACCGACCATGAACCCGTTTATACGGGTTTTAAAAGGGCATATTTTTGGCCGAGCCCACGGGCTCGGAGATCCCACGTTAAACCGGCCTTGTGCCATATGATGCCCTCGTGGAGGGGGGTGACTGAATATCGCTCGGTGGGTCGGTAAGTCAGTCAGTCAATGCCGGACGACCGCAACTAGATTACTCTGCGTCATTACCTATTATATCAAGTTCCTAACGTTTTGTACGTCGAACCTATTTTAGGACTAACTTAGTACAAATACAAGCCTCCACTGTGAAACCACTCCATAACAAATTGGCGACGAGGGATTCGAATTCATTCGGTGGAAGAAAAAAAATTCGTTCGCCACATAACAAACTTGGCGATGAGGTATTTGGATTCATACGGTGGAAGAGAAAAAAAAATTCACACTCCATAACAAATTTGGCCACGAGACTTCGTACTCATACGGAGGGAAAAAAAATCGTTCGCCACATAGCAAATTTGGCGACCAGGAATTCGTACTCATACGGAGGAAAAAAAAATTCAAATTTGGCTACAAGGGATTCGGATTCATACGTTGGAAGAGAAAAAAAAATTTCGTTCGCCACAGTATAATTTGGCGGAGGGATTCGGATGCATACGGTGGAAGAAAATAAAATCGCTCGCCACAACATTTGGTGACGAAATTCGTACTCATACGGAGGGAAAGAAAAAATTTGTTCGTCGCAATTATTTCGGTGACAAAATCTCGGATTCACATTTAAAAAAAAAAAAACTTGTCAAAGTCAAAGTTTTTCGAAAGACAAGACGTCAACTTCGTGACGAAAAAATCAGTCGTATTCTCAACTGAGAAAAGAATTTTTTTTTCTCGATAAGACAGTTTGCTCAGATAGGTCACGAATTGCAAATTCGTAGGACTCCCCTCTACAATATTTAAGCATTGTGTAAATTTTTGCGAAGATGGAGGAATGCAAAAATATATTCCAGGAATTTTTAAGTTCCAGTCGGAACAACAGATGACAATATTAGAGCAACAGATACAACTACAAGAGGAAACTTCTAATGGACAAATGCAGTTTCAACGAGAAATGGAACAGATGCATAAGGAGTTTCAAAACAAAATTCTGGAAATAACTGAGAAGAGGGAAGTGAAAAATCTACAAAATGATTCTTTCCCAGAGAATACAATATAGAATTCAATTGAAATATTCACGTACAGTCCAGATGAAGAGATAACTTTTGAGGAGTATTATAAAAAATATACGGACGTGTATAACGAGGACTGCCACTCGTGGTCTGAAGGAAAGAAGGTTAGGCTTCTTTTAAGCAAGTTAGGAACTGCTGAGCATAACAAATTGGTAAACTACATTTTACCTAAAAAAAACAACTAGCGAGTTGACATTTACCGAGGCGGTAAATATATTAAGTGAATTATTTAGTAAAAAGACATCTTTGTTTCACAAGTGGTGGAAATGTTTGAATCTGATGAAAGATGACGAACAAGACTATATAACGTACGCAGCCAATGTGAACAAGCATTGTGAAGAATTCAAGCTGGCAGACTTAAGCGCAGACAATTTTAAGTGCTTAGTGCTTGTTCAAGGGCTGGCATCAGAAAGAGACGCAGAGTTAAGAAAATTAGTGGTGTCAAAATTAGAAAACGAACCAAGGATTACGATACAGAAGTTAGCAGAAGACTGCACAAGATATGTTAGCGTAAAGAAAGATTCGAAAAAGATAGAACAGTCTGGCGTTTCGCATGTAAGGAAAATACGCTACAAAAAAGAAAGTCATTCTACCAAAAAGAATTCTAAAATTGCGGATTATCAAACAAAAAGTGAAATACCAGAGAAAAATAAACAAAAACTCCCGAAGCCATGTTTTGCTTGCGGTGAACTTCACTGGTACAGATATTGCAATTTTAGGAATAAAAAATGTTTCAACTGTAAAAGAGTGGGTCATAAAAGCTCGCACTGCAGGTCAAAATATAAAGACAATAAAATAAGAAAATTAAAGTCCGACGAGGTGAACGATGGAATAACCAGAAAATATGTTACCGTCGAAATTAGTAATAAAAAAAAAAAAAAAATGCAACTCGACACTGGTTCCGACCTATCTATCATAAATTTGCATACGTGGAAGAAGTTGGGGAAACCAACTTTAATGAAGACAAATAAAATCGCGAGGTCAGTGACGGGAGAAAAAATACAATTTATTGGAGAATTTGTTACAAACGTCACGTTAAATAAAAAAAAAAAAAACGCGAAAAGATAAACTATTTGTCATAGAAAATACCACGAACTTACTTGGTACGAATTGGATAACAGAATTTCAATTATGGGATCTACCGATAAATTCTTTCTGTTACAAGGTTGAAAGTTTAAACTCAGAAACCCCAAAATTAGTAAAGAAACTTAAGGGAACATTTCCTACTGTTTTTCTCCATGTTTGGGAACGTGTACCAAGATGGGGGCAAAATTCCAGCTGAAAGAAAACGCTCAGGCGGTATTCAAAAAGAAAATGAATGTGCTGTTTGCTTCAATTGAACAGATAGATAAAGAATTGGACAGAATAGAGAAAACCGGTGTATTTAAAAAAGTTAAATGGGTAACACCGACGATATATGTGAAAAACAAGCTCCAGAAAGTAAAGATGAAGTCGACACCGAGAAAAACTGGAGAGAGTTACCCGCAGCCAAAGACATGCAGAATTATTAAATGATTTAAGTCAACTGAAGTCACCACAGAAAACGTTAAGAAGCACAAGATCAACAAAAGGGAACCTAGAGGCTAGTGAGGCAGAAACTGTGACTCCATCCTTAAGAAGCTCAAAGCGGAAGGTTGTTCCTGTTAACATTATGGAGGTACCAAAAAATAGAAAAGCGGATTGGCAATATGATGTACTTGGTGAGAGGCGAAAAATTCACGTGCAGTAACCAGAACAGACGACGTTTTTCAGACGTGATTGACAGCAGTCCCGCGGAAGAAACGCCGATGGAGGTGGTTTTTAATACGTTTGATCTAACAACGTCTGCAACAATTTTACCTGAGGTACGCCGATCCAGAAGAAAAACGAAAGGCAACTGATCATTTAAAAGTGGATCAAAAATCGAAGGAGATACGAAGTTTTTTTTTGTTGGTTTTTCTTCATATTTTCTGTAAAAAATGAAAAATAAGGAAAGAAAACTGTTTACTCCTACGGAGTAAAGTTTTAGGGGGGATGTTATAGTGGAACACACCTATTCTTTAGTTAATAGACACTCCCACCTATAATAAGTAGGAGTAGTAATAGTAACGAGCAGTCGCTCAGTGGGTCGGTCTGACTTCAGTCTGAAGTCGGACGACCGGCTGACCGGTTGAACTTTCTGTCATCGGGCAGGGAGGAACCCGAACGAGGCTACACCGAAGAGCGGAGTCTCTCTCGGGGAGGTAAACCGACCATGAACCCGTTTATACGGGTTTTAAAAGGGCATATTTTTGGAGATCCCACGGGCTCGGAGACCTTACGTTAAACCGGCCTTGTGCCGCATGATACCCTCGTGATGGGGGGGGGGTGACTGAATATCGCTCAGTGGGTCGGTCAGTCAGTCAGTCGATGCCGGACGACCGTTAGTCGGATACTAAAGTACCAGCGACCGCAACTAGATTACTCTGCGTCATTACCTATTATATCAAGTTCCTAACGTTTTGTACGTCGAACCTATTTTAGGACTGACTTAGTACAAATACAAGCCTCCACTGTGAAACCACTCCATAACACTCTTCTTCATCTGTAAAGAGATCGTTCAGTATTCATAAGAAACGGACTTTAAATAATCCAGAAGAGAATTCCAAATTTCATCTTTGCTGGTAAATTGTCACTCCATTAGGTAAACCTTCCCTATCAGAACACCACAAGTTTTCAATCTGGCTAAAGTCGGACGAACATCGCGGCCACATTAAAAGAGCGTCTTTGAAATCAATTTTATTCCGTTCTTTGTTAGTTTTCGTCATTCAGTGTGATAGAACATTGTCGTGCATAAAATGCATCTTTCTAAAAGCGTTTGACTTCCTCTTTGATCACGGCTCTACGTGTACATTCGAACAAAAAGAACAGTTTATATTTGAGCTGTGAGTAAAACAATATCTGGCACTCACTATGGGCCCACCAATTCACCAACTATAATCCTACTCTAAAACATCGCACCACTTTGAGTATTAATAAGTGATCAGTATTTCCATTTGATTTATGATCCGATAATTCTTGCTTTTTTGACACTACTTCGCTGCCACAATGCCTAAAACATTCATTCATGACAAAGACAGATTTTGAAAGTTTCTCTCTTGATACGACCTCAGATGAGATGACGATGTCAACTTGTCTTGATCAGATCGGCATCAGAGTTGTTCAGGGTGTTCAACCAAAATTCTTCCCAAATCGAGACTGTACCTGCTGATAATGTTTGCTGATAATGCTTGTAATTTCCAACATTTTAAGCAACGCTCTTCATTCGGCAAATTAGATTTATGCTCCATTTTAAAATTTCAGACTCACAAGGCGCTATTTATTTGAGACTTTGATATTCGGTAGATTTCATACAAATTACTACCATTTGTTAACATATGCGCATGTTAGCATAATTCGGCAAATACAGCTTTAGATTCCAATAAGTATTTATGCTATATAAAACTTGAATTATCTAAAAACGTAAAAGGCAGTATAGACTATCTGTTATTGGGGTGAATTCAACCTTCACAAGATGTTCTACTACAATGACAAGCAAAGATAGCCAAGTTTAATAAATATTTACCTACCTAAGCGCGCATACAGACAAAAATCGAGCGGATAACCTCCCCATATATATATATATATATATATATATATATATATATATATATATATATATATATATGCATGCACTTTCTAACATATATACTTTTTACTTTCTAGAAACATGGTGTTCTTGCTAATCACTTCAGTTTCTGTGCTCGACGACTAAGATGGACATTGAGTTCGTAGTCGCCTCACTGTGAAGGAAAATTTAGTAAGTTCTTTTCACAAACTATGAATATTTTACTACGGTCATCATTGGGTATTATAAACTTAGGTCGTTGTAACAAGCTGAGCTGAGTAAAATTCTAATAGTTTTCTTATGTACTCACAAACCTTTTGAAAGGCTTTGAAAGTGTCGGAAATTTGATTGCGTAAGCACGCCATATATCCCGAAGGGCTAAAATTTCTCCTTACGTATAAGTGTTCATGTCTATCGTTTTTTTAATAACTTTTATGAAATTAATCTTTGCCTTTTCACCCTCGTTCTTCTCATTTCTCTGCTTTTAAATGGCATCTTTCCACACTTGTGAATACATATATGCCTTGTAATGATTGCTTGCCAAACTTTTTATGTGAAAATTTAAGTCTTCCAAATTTTTTAAAAAATAATGTTTATAACATATTTTGCATTTCGATATTTCATAACTGACAAATTACAAAGGTAGGGTACACCCCACAAAATATGAGACACTCAAGGAAAGTACGCCATACTTATTGTTGTTGACTGAGAAAAAAATACATAAAGGATATCTTAACAAGATATATGACCTTAAATGTTTGTTCATTCTCCTTGAGGCCAAGAAGAAAAAAAGGACCAGATTTTAATAGGCCAAATGTAAAAAAAATCTTAAAAGGAAGTTTCCACTTAATGCTTAAGAAATCTATCCCTGTTTTGATGATCAGATTTCAAAAATGTCAATTCACTTCATAAAATATGTTAATCTCTTCATATTTGATGTATTTTTGAAATTCTTACTCTTTCTTCATAAAAGCTATTCTATTGCAATCTACGTGATGTGCTGAAAAGTTCTCGGCACGACCAAATATCAGAATGTTTTGGTCGAGCCGAGAAATATTCAGCAGCCCCTTGTAAATTGGTAAAAGTATTAATGTTGAGATTTATCAGTATCATATTGTAAATAATGAATTGAGCTCTTTTTAATGTTTGAAGTAAATCATATAACACAAAAGAGAAAGGTTGAAGAGAAGAAAAAATGAGAGACCTGTATACATGTGTGTGTGTGTGTGTGTGCGTGTGTGCATACAAGTTTTCAATATATATATATATATATATATATATATATATATAATATAAAAGTGAACATAGAAGTCAACACTTAGAGGCGACAGTCTGTTTCATGCTATATGCAATCGTCAGGCCACATATGCTGTTATTTTTCTCGGCTATTTATATATATACGGGTTAGTGGTGCATTGTGGGTATTCTATTATGGCGGTTATTTTACCGGAAGTCGTTTGTTTATTTATTTGGGTCAAATTATATTGCTTGTTTTTATTTTTTATTTTTTTGTTTCTTATTTTATTTATTTATTTATTTAATAACGTAGTAAAAATTTGTTTATATCACTTATTTGACAGTTTTGTTTTGGTTTGAGAATTTAATTAAAGCTATTTGTTCAATTTTACTACGTTACTAAGTAAATAAATAAATAAAATAAGAAACAAAAAAATAAAAAATAAAAACAAGCAATATAATAATGACCCAAATAAATAAACAAACGACTTCCGGTAAAATAACCGCCGTAATAAAATACCCACAATGCACCACTAACCCGTATATATATAAATAGCCGAGAAAAATAACAGCATATGTGGCCTGACGATTGCATATAGCATGAAACAGACTGTCGCCTCTAAGTTTTGACTTCTATGTTCACTTTTATATTTACACACGCTCTATCTCTGATATTGAGCACTTTATTCCATAAATATAGCACACCTTAAGACTATATTTCTTTATATATACATACATACATACATACATATATATATATATATATATATATATATATATATATATATATATATATGTATAGCAAGAGAGAGAGAGAAACAGAGAGGGTTTACTTAGCCTTAGTGGTTAACGAGAGAGTCTGACAGAACATTACAACTGCAGAGAGTTCGTTCCTCACTAAGTACCTATATTTTTGCTTTTGTGCCAGATTACACTAACTAAATACCAATATACACTGGACATTGTTGGTGTTTGAAATGAAGATCTTCTTTCAAGGGAAGCAAATACTCCTTACCGGTAAGCTTGGTGCAACACGGTCTTACTGTTCAGATCTCTTCATTTGATAATATTTTGACGAATTTGTGTTGACTAAATATTTGTATACAAGGAAAACGTTATAAGTTGTTAGATCAAAAAAATTAAAGAGACAGAGAAAAATAATGAAATAGCAGGACGTTGAGTAATGTAAAGAGCTAGGATCTTTTATCAGATCTGGTAAAAATGGTAATGAGTCAGAAAAAAAGAATGAGGAATGCTCACCTAAAAGATGTAGAAAAAGGAAGAAAAAAAAAAGAAGGGTTTAGAGGGGCAAAAGAAAAAGAAACGAAAAAGATATCCCATAAAGAAATATGAGATGGCGAATACGCTTGTATCGTGAGTAAATAAAGCTGGAAAAAATGTTGGTTGTTAGTGAATACACCAAAAATGGAGACACTTGTCAAAGGGAAGGACTTCATGAGAGACAAACAAAGGCTGTGATATTTATATGCACATATATATATATAATGGATTTTACAAGCATGACACAGAATAATGTAAAACTTTCTCTAACAAGAAGAAGTTTTTCTTCATGAAACATCTTCAACCTTTCACATTTTACTATTTATAGATCGATTGTTCCGGCCGAGAATCAGAAGTTAAAAGATTCCACGATCGATATGAATCAATTTTGCGCATTGAATTCTTCATTTATCCCAAAAATATTGCCTTTAAATGTATCTCAATAACTATTTTGCCTTTTGTAATATTGAAAAGATAATAAATAGTCGTACTACAATAAATTAGAATGAAACCGTGGGATTGTGGGTAAAACTCAATTTTCTTGTTTTTTATGGAAGATGGCTACAAGAAATATTAGTAGGCAGTTGACTGTGCTTCGTGATCCTGAGAATTTGCAATATGTCAAAACTTATTCAAACTGTCGCCGGAAACAATTAACCATCTACTGAGAAATACCAATTTACTTCGATTTATTTTGGCTACGTTTTTTCATAAACATTTTGCTTACCGTCTCTTTATAATATATATATATATATATATATATATATATATATATATATATATATATATATATATATATATATATGTATGTGTGTGTGCGCGTGTGTGTACGTTTTATTAAATTTGTCGGATAAGGTATGACTTTAAATTTTTATTAATTTTTTTTATTTTTCCAGTTTGCGTATAAGCAGTCGCATGTTCAGATGAAATTTATAAAGAAAGGATCCAAATTTCATGATTTCTTTATTAAAGTTCTTTCAACTATTATCAAGAATGATAATGTTATCAGTTACAATAGAGAAAGTTTTTGATTCATTTAATTCTCGTATTTTTAAATTTACCAAACATAAAAAAGACATATTTGACCTCGGACAGAACTGCTATTAATAATTTTGATAGCAATATTCTACAGTTACAGACTAAGAAATACATAGCACCCTAGCCTGGATGACAAGCTTTGCTTAAGGCTAAAATATAACTATACGAAACGAACCACTCCTAACTGAGACATTATGGTAAACTTTAAAATAACTTTAAAATATCAAGGTCAATTCGGAAGGGTGATAAAAACTGGTGATAATTCAAAAGTCTATTCTTAATAAAGAAAAAGCTAAACTAAAACATTACTAGATTTTTTTCATAATAAACTAATTACACATAATGAAGTTGAAATGGGAACCATTAAACTTCACAAAATTGCAAGTGATTATTATCCAGACTCTCTATCTGAGAATGTTATAAACCTGGTTAACCTTTACATCCCATCATTTCACATATCACTGATCCTTTGTAGCATTTAACAAAAACTATGAACCAACAACCGCACTTGTAGTAATATTCAAACATTATTTATTGAAGTAGTTCGTAGGCAAAGATTTCAAAGGCATGTAAAAAAAAGTATCGACATTTATATGTCAAAACGGTAGTCTCCCTGAAAAAGTCACTAGAAATAAACCCTAGAAAATTAGAAATTTGCGGACATAGTAGGCCATACATCACGAGCAATAAAAAGAGAATTTTTAACTAACCGCTGTTGGTTTGAGTGAACTAAAAACCTTTGAATTTGTATTTCTTGAAAACAGATAAATACGGGACTATGGAAAAACTGATATGTCAATTAAGAATGCCATCTTGTTTACACAAATCCATGCCAAGCAACTTGCTTTAGATAAACGAAGCTGCTAGTGATCA
Source organism: Acanthosepion lycidas (assembly GCA_963932145.1). NCBI lineage: Eukaryota > Metazoa > Mollusca > Cephalopoda > Sepiida > Sepiidae > Acanthosepion > Acanthosepion lycidas. Next base: position 4,779,434 of record OZ010577.1, read on the forward strand.
AAAGACTCAATGACAACTGAAACTATAGCTGAGCATATCAAAGTCAATAAGCTGATACTTTTCTCCTGCAAACTATGAGTAATTTCCTAAAATTACTTAACTTTGTATCAAAAATGTTCATTTTGATAAAATTTCAAATTACAAGACTATTTTTTATAAAATGCATCTATTTAAAAAATCAACATGCACATATTTACATACAAATACACTATTGTTGTAGAAATATAAATAAATAAAAAATGTCATCACAGTTACTAGAAGTCTATATTAATTATTACTAATTAACAACGCCACTATAAGCTTACGAACTAAATGTACACTACATCAGATTTTATTATGCAAGTCAATGTTTTCAAAATAAAACTGATATTAACCAACGGATGTTAAGATTTTCAAAATATATTTATACGGTAAATAGACGACGTACATTGCAATTTATATTTGTTTTTATTGGAAATATTTACAATAACTTATTTTGTGTTAGATTTTATTATGCAACTTGAGGATGGTTAATTATAATGTAAATAATTATATAATTAAAATAATATTGTTGCTGATATTTTTAAATTTTAGATATATAAAGATTATCATGGGTCATATGAAAGATATAAAGAGAAACAAAATATTGCAAAGTTATTGAGTGACGGGGACAAAACAATGGAAATTGGGAAAGAATTCGAGATCAAATAATAATAATAATAATAATAATAATAATAATAATAATAAATTTCGGATTAGATAACTGAAAAGTAACATTCAAGAAAGGGAGAATTACAGAAACACACCTCGAGATTTTGTCACAAAGTTTAGGGAACTAGAACAAAAAGAAGTCTATAGGTATCTAGGAGATGGAATACAGCTTACACAAATGAAGGAAAAAGTAAGAAAAGAATACTACAGGTGTGTGCGTTTGGTAGTGAATTGCGAGCTGAATTCAAAAAACAGAATATCAGTCATAAACACCTTGGATGTCCTCGTGGTGCAATACAGTTTCAATATCCTTAACTGGACCGTAGCTGACATTAAGCGAATGAACGCCAAAACAAGAAAGCTTCTCACTTGCCACCGCATTCATCATCGCAAGGCTGATGTTGATCGTCTGTATGTGCTCAGATCCGAAGGAGGCAGAGAATTAGTTCAACTAGAACTGTTTTACAAAACTACAACAATGGCCTTCAAAGAGACCTGGAAACTACAGAAGATGAGATGATGATCTGTGTTAAAGAACATGAAAGAAGAAACTTTATTCAGTAGTAAAGAAAGCCAAAAAGTTCAAAATGGAGTTTCAAGTGGGTGAAGAAATGCAAGTAAAACACATAATACACTAAGTGAAGCTGCAAAAACCTTAAAAAGGAAGCAAAAGCAAATGCAATCGGCCAGATACAGAAACGATGGCATGATAAACCTCTTCACAATCAAAACTCTGCCCGTACCAAACAAGGTGATGTAGACAAATGTCGTACCTATCAGTGGCTACGTAGTTCAGAGTTAAAAGTTGAAAACGAAGGTTTTATTCATGCTACCTTGGACCAATGTTTACTAACTAGAAATTACCAGTCACACATATTGTAAACCTATGTTAGCCAAAAATGAGATTATGTCATAAATGTCAAGAAACAATTGATCATCTTGTATCAGATTGCACGATATTGGCACCCGCGGAATATAAAACCCGTCATGACAAAGGTGGCCAATATCTGCATTGGAAAATTTGCAACTTTTACGGAAAGGAAACTAAAAGAAATTGGGATGAACACCACCCAAACGCAGTTACGGAGATAGGTCTTCTAACAATTTTATGAGACTTTAAAATACAAACAGACAGAACAATCAAAGGTAATCGTCCAGTTATTATGATCAGAGATCGCAAAAACAAATGTGCCTTCTTATTGACATGGCAGTCCCTTCAGTCTGTAATGTGTCTTTGAAGATCTTCAAAAACCTATTAAAATGCAAGGACCTTGAAATTGAAATCTCAAAAATGTGGCACATGAGGACATCAGCAACTCCAATTTTAGTTCGAGATCTCGGATTGATTGAAAAATATTCCAATAGTCACATGGAAGTGATTCTTGGTAGCCCATGCCAGAAATGAGTATACACTAGACATGAAAGAAAAGAAAACAATATTAATAATTGCTCGGAACAGCTCATGTACTGAGACATGCGGGTTAGAGACAAAATATGACTATCATTAAATAATAATTAGGACCTGCAAATCGAAGTTACAAAAATGTGGAAACTTAAAACTACAATTATCCCTGTTGTGATAGGAGCATTCGGTATGATAAAGAAGGGCACCGAAAATTATGTGAGTTCAATTCTTGGACACATCAGCAACTCAAAATTACAAAAGATTACTTTGTGTGAAACTGCACATATCATCCACAAAACCATCTCCATCTAAAGGAAACGTCCCAAATGTGCATAGATAACTCTCTTACAGTCGCCCTTTTCCCACATAAATCCCGGATGAGGACTTGGTAATTAGGCACATTAAATTACTTTTTAGCAAAAGATAACACCACACAAAATAATAAAGAAATTGTAAATATTGACAATACAAGAACAAGGAAAATGGCGTTACGTTATTCTCACATATTTACACGGATGAAAAGAAATAAAACAGCAACACATTGAATACATGTTTGAATTTACTGAATATTAATTATACAGGTGGAATACAGTAAATGATCGCAGAAATAGAAAAATACGTAGACAAGATTCAAAAGAAGGTGTTTATCAGCGTTACTACCCCTCATCACATCGTAAATTCGACATCGAATTGGACGTCAACAAAGATCTGTAGCTATTCATGCATAACTATTGTACAGATGAGGAATGTCATCATGCAATACTTTAGTCTGCACTCTTTACACTTGTTATCACAAAAGAACAAGAACAAGAGTTCCAGTGTACTAATTGAACCCATCTGACGCTAACACATCATATCCCGTGTTCAATGGGGAATAGATCTGACGAGCTTACCAGTAATGGAAGTTGTCAAATATCTTGGAGACGATATTGAAAGGTATCACATAGGCGGCTATTATCCAACTGAAACAACACACCATCTTCCTGTTACAAGAACGCGAAGATCAATGCTCTAGATGTACATGGTGCTGTTTAATGACCCCCTTCACAAACACCAAAAGTGAACCAATGGAAGCAGAAAATCTAATTCCATCGTTTGGACCAATCTGACGTGGAAGAATACACTTTGGAAGATTTCGCTTTCAAGGTCCATGTCGCATATGTGTAAAAATGTTCATTTGACCAATGTTGACGATGTACACAATTCTTCTTCAAAATTACCATTCAGCCTCTCAAAGGCTCACGACCTGGTCCATCTCAAACAACCCTGACAGCACTGGACTTCAATACACCGAGCCCTATTATGCGCCATAGTTTTAAGCTTAAGAAAGTTGGTTCACTGTGTCGTGTTAGACAATTTTTCTATCTTACGCATTTATAAGTCTACCATTCGTTCATGCATTGAATAATGCTGTCACATCTGTTTTGGTGCTTCTGTTATGTATTTAGAGATTATTTATAAAATTCTAAGAAGAATCTGCAATGTTGTCGGCCCTTACCTGCCATGTCAACTTCAATCACTTTCACACCGCCATAACATTCCCTGTGCTTTTCCTATAAATATTTTCATAACAATTGTTCTGATAAGCTTATCTCTCTAGTAACTCAGCTTTAAGAATTTAAGCGTAGTACTAGATTGGCAGTTAGGTCTTATCATTTTACAGTTGAAATGGCTAGATGTAATCGTAGGTTCTATGCTAACAGTTTATTTTCTCGCAATTCTCACTTGTGGAGCCCATTGCTTTCCAGTCAACTTTGATCTTAAAAAATTAAATGCAGTGTTTATCGTTATCTTTTGTCTTATTAATTCCTGCTCTTTTATTGTTCTCTCTCCTCAATAGTCTTTTTAAATATTCTTTCACACTTAGTAATCCTTTGCATTTTAGGGGCTTTATTGCCTTGCTTGGGGTGAAATAGTTAAAAAGCTTATAGATAATGAGCTATTATGAGTATTGATATGTTACAAGATGGCCGAAAACTAAACATTTTATCAGAATATTAAGTACAGGTCATAATCGCCATAATGTTTATCTCAGTATGCACGACTATCTAAAACGGTATATTGGTAGAATATTTGAAATAGGAACTGTTTTTCAGGTTCACTAAGTACATCATATATATATATATATATATATATATATATATATTTAATTTTAAGGTGTACTATATTTATGGGATAAAGTGCTCAATATCAGAGATAGAGCGTATGTAAATATAAATATAGAAGTGAACACTTAGTGGCGACAGGCTGATTCATGCTAGACGCAATTCGCGATCTGACGATTGCGTCTAGCATGAAACAGCCTGTCGCCTCTGAGTGTTGACTTAAATGTTCACTTTTATATATATATATTCAGAAACGAATAAAGCAGCCGACATGTGTCTGTATGCGCACCATGGATTCACGAATGACTTTACAAACCAGACTCTCTCCTGCATACATTTTGACATATGTGATAGACAAAAAGCTTTTGGAGTTTCTTGAAAGTGACTTTCTCTTGGATATTCAGGTGCTGCATTAGTCCAATGCCAGACCTACAAATGTTATAACTAAACTGACACAAGTACCCTGCAGTCTTGGATGACTAGCAAATCCAGCACAAGATAGAACAGCCTTCCCGTTACATACAAGCCCAAATTGAATGTCTTCTAGGATCGAGCCTACATCACCTTTCCTAAGAGTTGTTTCCAACTTCGAATTCTAATCCCTTTTGACCTTAAAATGATTGAAGCCGTTAAAAACTAGCCTTCTTCAACCTTTAACATTAATTTCAAAAGCTTTTAATTTGTCTTTTGCAACATTATTGAAACGTTTCTTGGGTTTAAATCTGTGGGACTTACGAAGTGTAAGCGCTTCGTAAAACAGGTGCTACGGTAATTTCTCATCTCTTGTCCTCCTAAGATAGCCTGCCCTGCGCAGTTGCTTGCGAATAAACAGTTTCTTTATGCCGGGTGTTTTGGGCCTTTGCAGAACAACTATATCCTGTGTAAAAGACTGCTGCTTGATGTTTAAGATAAGAAGGTTTTGACATGATTGCGATATATGTATATATATATATATATATTCCGAAGAGTACAGGAGAGCAGTAAGGACACACGATTGGTAGATACTGATCTACTAAAACTGTTTTTTCAATTTACCGAAGGATTTTGCAATTCTAAAATTGATTTCAGGATTATCCCTAGCGAGAGCACATCCAAGGTGGACAAAGATATCAACAACCTCGAGTCTCTGACCCTGAACAAAGATGATATATATATATATATATATATATATATATATATATATATATATATATATATATATGAAGGAGGGGGGGACATAGTCATCAACACTTAGATTACGCATATGTATATATTATTCATAATTTTATACATTAATATATTTCGTTTTCTATATTTTTCCTTTCGTATTTTTTTTTATTAGTTTCAAACTCTGATATTTGGAATAAAGTTTGACATGTTTACATCAAATGTTCCCTTTGATCACTAATCTAGCGGATATGACGATATATAAATCTAGCCTAATAACACTCACATTTCATCCTACCACCATTAATAAGCAATCTAGAGGTCATGTCCATAAAGAACACTCACCGTTAGCCTCCCCACCCCCCAAAAAGCTGGTAAATCATGTTTGCTCTTCCCTCACTCCTCTTTAATCCTCCAGTGATCTTGATATACATCCCACAATATATACAGCCAAATAAAGGAATAATGTCACTTGATCCGAAGATTGAATTGAATCGCTATGCAGTGTTGATTCTTATGATCACATTGTCTATATCTATAAATGGTATATTTCTGATATCGTGTATTCTCAAACACACACACATATCATAAATCACCAAATTAGACTTTTTCTTTTTACGGTAAGTAATAGCAACACCGAACATACAGATAAAAACAATAACATTAACACTTTCTATAAAAATCAAATGCATGTAACTATCTTTCCTTAGAAACATTATAAAGAAATATAGAACTCGAGTCGACAAAAACAAGAATTTAATTATCCACGATAAATTTTTTTTTAAACTGCTAACCTCATCGTCACCAATAAATTACCTTCAAAATCCAAATTACAGAGAACCAATATTATTTGCAAATTCACATGTCCCTTAAGTCCCGTAAATAATTATATTGAATATACTACAACATGCATGACAAGAAAATGCACTTTACATCTCTCTGACCATAGCTCAATTAGGCTTCATTTAAATACACACGGAGACCTACCAAAATCTATCCGCAACATATTCGTTCATAATACAAATATAATAGCCTCATCCATACGTTAAAATGGCTAGAAATAATGGAAACAATATTAATAAAAAAAAGAAAAAGCAACACCCAATAACATCAATTATGAAAACAGCCCTAATGTGCTGACCATGTTTGTAAAATAAAATATTCATATAACTTTAGAGTCATACATAGAACAGTCTATATATTGAGTTAAAAATAAAAATAAAACTATCCTTGATAAAGGCTAAAAGTGTAGCCGAAAGCGCTTGGACATAGCAAACATTCGGACAATTTCTACATAATTTATGTTCCTGACACAAGCAAAATTAAATAAAAAAAATAAACCGCAGTACCTTGTCAGTAGATTTTAACGAAAGTTGTATAAAAGAGGGATTGCTACCCAAATACCCAAATATATATATATATTATTTGAGACCATACATTGTGTAAATCCGAAATGGGAGACGATATAGCCCAAAATATTAACATTTTCAATTCTCTTTTAGGGTATGGAGATCATCAACATGATAATTTCCAGTTTAAAATAGAAGACAAAAATGCACCCTGGACTCATGGCACTAGTCACCAACGACACCGACACTGTTAGTGTGATCTGTAGCCAAGAGAAAGAAACCTTATAAGTAGCCAGACATGATAAGGACGATAGAATCCGTCCAGATTTGACGGCATTATCAACCCCCAACTCCAGCGAGGTGATAGAGTTCTCTACACGACGTGGATTACTCAAAGTTATTAGCTACAAGTCCTATGTTATAAGAAGAGAGCAGTACATGTCCGTCAAACCCGGGAGAAATGTATGAACCGATCGAATTGCTTACTAAACTAGCTCAAAAATTTCGAGAAACCCGGCATTTTTTGGTTCCAAGAACTTCGAACAGTAGTGTAAGATGAAAAAGAGAACGTCAGTGATACATAACTTCACATCGTCTGTAGGATTCTTGCAGATTGTGAACAATAAAAGACATATCATATCGCTCCAGTTCTTCGAACAAGCACTCACGGTCAATGACGCTGGCTACATCAAAGTGTTGGATATAATGATCATGCGATCTAAAAATGGCAGGTCGAGAATTTCTATGATCATGTCACGTCCAATTTCTAGTTTTTCTGATTTGAATTCCATTGACGGCTAAATTGGAGTCATCGCCGAGAAGAAGACCAATCAGTTAATCTACACTATTGAGGATTCGTTGAAGACTGTCATTATAGATGTGAAAAAACTGCCATTACGAGTGAAAATCGTCTGATCCTGCTGGGCAGATATACTTCTTAAGCCGCTTCGATGCTGGGGACAAGTTTATATGAAGAATTATTTTATGTTTTTTCTAAATTGAAAATATACTATTTTCGGTGCCGAATATCTTTTTTTCTCCTATATAATTTGTTCTGGCGCATCTTGTCCATACACTTCTGCAAGTAACCGGTTTTGAAAATTTTTTCTCATCATAATTTAGTTATGAAATTAGAGGATTTATGTTTAGAGTTTAAGATTTTGTTTATTACTTCGGTTTTAACACTTTTTATTCCAAACAAAACCGTTTCCCTGCTCCTTGAACATCAAATTACAAGGTTGGTGTCGTAACCTAGAAGGGGTTACTAAATGAGGAATAACCAAAAGGGAGATTGGATATGGAAATTGTAATCTTTATAACATCAACAAAATACAATACTCGCCAACGACGTGAAGTAGGTAAACCACTGCAAGTGGTGGACTACTTAGCATATTACCCCCACTTACAATAGTGTTCAACGTATTTATGATAATTGGGACATGCCCATTAGTGTTCACAGATACGGTATATAACAGTTGGATAAAAAGTAAAAGTTTTTAAGTACTTAAAGTGCAAATTGAGGGAAGAAATTAAAATAAACTCAAAATAATTTACAGCAGAAAGTCATCCATTTTTCATGTTTACAGAATCTTTGTAGATTCTATTGATTTTCAATGACGACTCCTGTAAAGATCGTCAACCTTTCAATTTTTCTTCATCTTCTCTTTTTAGATGGTAATATTCGCCATATCCTCTTCGAATTTATTTTCGTACTTTGGCTCGGTCCGACTTAATTTTAGTAATTTTTTTGTAAATTCCTCTTCTTAAGCTAATTACTCTTAGCTACTGATAACTTTCAGGAACAACATCTATTGCATTCTTCTGAAGGTTCGTCGTCGTATGTACCCCTATGCATCATTACGTATTCAATTGATTTGGCGCTCTATTTCAATATTTTTCAAAGCTGTGCACATCTTTGTCTCCACTCACGACGATAATATACAATGGGTGCTAAGTAAGTGGACAGAATTAAACATTATCTTCTTCAAAGTGAAAATAACAACAAAACTACATATATTCCGCGACGTTCCTGTTGGATCATCGAAACATATTGCATTATATGTTTACGGGCTGTAAACTATTGATGGTGAGCAGACACTAAGCGTAACAAAGCATGGCTGAAGACTAAAAAAAAAGAAGCAACTGATAATGGAACCTAGCAACATTACCTGACACATCGTATGTATTAGTGATACTCATAGGCAAGATATTTCGTTCAGAAGAAAATGAGTAACCATATTTCATTATAAGGGAAATAAGTTTGATAGTACAGGATCTTTAGTCAATAGTAACATTGCAGGCGATCAAAAAAGTCTTGATGGCATTTTAGGTAGAGTAGTTTGGGTAGTAATCAAATTATACAAAAGATAAGCTCTAAAAATAAGCCAAGTATATGCACCAACTTAGAAAAAATTAATTTAAAAAATGAAAATTTTTACCACCATATCTTTAGTGGGTTGGACAGAGAAAACAAACACCATTTTATCGATAGCTTAATATAAAAATAGTGACAAGAGAGAGAATCTGTTATGGAGAATTTGGATTTTGGTCAGCGAAATGAAAGAGTGAAATTTTAACTCTTAAGAGAGATACAAAATAATAATTATGAATATATTTTTCCAAAAGCGAAGAGTTTGTAAACTTGGGCAAACGAGAATGAGGATACAATAAATTGACTCCATAATAATTGCCGTTAAAGATGTAAATATCATAAACAATGAATAGTAGATTGTAGAGTCAAATTTGACTTTAAAATTAACAGAAACAAAATGATTCTCAGAAAGACAGCATATCTTTATAAGGTCAGTAATAACCTTAGCGAATTCCAGATTTTGTAGATTAACGAAAGCAAGATAGAAAATATTATTGACAAATTGGAAATTATAATTAAAAAACCAGCAGTAAAAAGGGGAGAGGGGGAATGACACCAGGAATAGAAATAAAAACTAAAAAAATCAAAGCAATAAATGGTGAAAAAGGAGAGAATTACACAAAGATAAAATTGAAAATTCATAATGAAACAAACTAATCTCCCAAAAAATGAAACATGAAAGAAGATAAAAGAGGAAAGAGTAAAGGAATCGCGATCAGAAAATTGAAAATATCTTCAACCTTCAATCGACGTAGATAAACAGCGATTGATTGAAAGTTAGAAATGAGGAATTACCAAATCTATGAACGAGATTTTTAAGTATAATCATGAAATATTCAAATCTATTCGTTGAAGAAACGCCACCAACAGCGTCTCTAGCTGATATTAATGATTTTCTTGGGTAAAAACATAAGTTTGCGCTTCAAAATATAAAACTAGGAAAAAGCACAAAGCGGAGATAGCATAGTAACAGATCTTTTGAAAAATTCAAGAGAATAATTATATAGGTGATATGCACAACTGTTTATTCAATACATATGTAAAAAGTACATCAAACCACGAGTTTAAGTATAGAACTTATAGTCTTTAAAAAGTAAAGAATAAAGGCATTAACAACTATTGTCTTATTAAATTGCTATCGAATATATAAAATTTATTTTCAGAAGTACTTACACATTAATGTATACTCAAGTGAAAAACTAGCGAGGCAAACAAGCAGCTACGAGTACTTATCAGCAATTTACCGTATAACAATAGATCATTTAACCAAAAACTAAACTACATCAAACTCCTTTATCTCTGATTAATTATGAAAAATTCGACGGTCATTAATGTATAGTATATAATAGTTGATGAGAATATATACCATAACAATACTACACTAATTCAACTAGAAAAATATGCAGATAAAAAGAAGCGAGGCAAGTGTATACAATTCCACGAAAATTGTTTACGGCGGGCCTTGAAATTATCTTCTGAAAAAATGAACGATGAAGTGATAGGGGTAAACATGAACGACATTTTGTTAATATCAGAATCATTGAATGAATTGTAAGAAATACAAAATGTCCTAAATAGTAAACATCTCAATGCAGATTTTAAAATGGACAGTAATATAAAACCACAATAATTTTCAGTTGTAACATTAAGAAAGATGCCGTAAGAATAGGTGACGAGGTGAAAGAAATCCAGAAATTGACATACTTAGGATAGAAAGACCACGGAAATGAAATGAAAACAATGCACGATGATAGGGCAGAAAGCATTTAATAAGAATGGAGATCTTGTCTTTATATTTTCTCAAGACATTGTCAAACATGACATCAAGACGAGTAAAGATTCCGAATCACTAGCAGTCAAGGAAAACTAATTTCCACGAATCTGTCCCGATTAAATAATCATGTATGATTGTTTTGTATTCACAAACACAAAAATTGCTTCAAAATTGCTTGAAGCGGTCAATATATCGGAGACGTTTGCTGAAATGTTTACAACATAATTCTATCCGAAAGGAGAAATGGTCTGGGTACGAAAAGAAGGTGTTAGTAATGGAGGGGAATTTTATGAAATTTTATGTCAATTAAATAAACACCATTCACATGGTTTTTATCCAATAAAAGACTTTTCTTGGGTTTCTTCAAAAGAATGCTTGTAATTCCAATTCTTTACTTTAAAGAAAGCATAAGAAAAATAAATGACTTGCAATTATAGCCTTGTGATAGCACGTAGTAAAGACTTTTGAGAAGAATATTCTTTTAATGATTTCGTGGAGATAAATCTGTGACCAACACCATCTTTCCTCCCGTTAAAAAAAAAGTAGCAAATATTTATTAATTCCTAACTCCAGCCGGTCGAGTAAAATTCATGAAACGTACAAGTGATAAATATTTACAATCTATGTCGACATTGCGTCTGCGCGAATTTTTCGGTGTTGATCAGCCGACTGGAGAGTAAGAGGTTAGCTACCCAAAACTAACAGTTTACTGGTCACTAAAACGGTGACAATGAACAACTATGTTGCATTAAGATCATAAGTTTTTTCAGGGAAAAAACAAAAACAAATGAGGAGCTCTAATTTTATATCATGCACCTATTTAAAGATTTCTATTATTTCAGTTTCATCTCGAAATAAATTAAATTCCATCTGTAGTCAGTCTTGAATTTTATATAGGTACCTTCAAGAATTTGATAAAAAAGGAAGATACATGAGGAAAAAATGTCCAAAACATAATTTTAAAAAGTCATCGTCAAAATTTTTGTCATTACTAAGAGGAAATACAAAAGAATTGTTTTATGCAAAAATTACTTTTCCATCCTTTTTAGAACTTTGGAAATTTCGTTTATAAATTTTGGTTAGAAATCATTTCTTTTTTGGCACCATAGCGGGTCCATAAATTTGTATAAGAAACTGATTTGAAATTCTTATAAAAAAGTCAGATAATTGTTGGATTTTAATTAAATTTTCAAGAATTAAATGAATTAAATTATTTCTGAAATCATTATTTTTTAGAAAATCTTTGTAAAAAATTTTCGATGAATAATTCATTTTTACAAGAATTGTTTACATTTTTGCTGAATTTTAATTAGAATAATAAAAATGGGAGGAATGTCTTAAAAATTTTGGGCCTTGGCCAGATATCGAACATCCACTAAAAGAGCAGCTTCAGACATCGCATAAAACATAAAATCCAATATATCGTTTTAACAAGATGAACGCCACTAATTTTAACTGAGATTAAAATTAAATTAAAATGTTTTCTTTTCTCGTTAAAGCGAGTTTATTTTCGCAAACTAAATTTTGTAAGAATGAATTTCAATTATTGAAACCTACGATCGCTATCTGCAATTGTTTTTATTATTTACTAAGTTCAGCTTAGTTTAGCACAAGTCGACAAATATACGGTAGCCGGAAAGGATCATAAAAGGATCCTTAAATGTTAAGGAAAAAAATCAATAAAATAACTTTCTTCTGTTCTCTGTTTTGAAGAGCTTTTGTTCTTTTTCATTAACGTGTCTTTCATGTTCTTAAAATGCCTAACATCTGAGCGCCTCTCACTCGTGTCATGCTTTGATGCTATCAGCGAGATGCTTCCGTTTTGCACGTTTGCTCAAAACGCCATCAGTTTTGGCGGTAAAATCAGTACAATTTTTTTTCTTTTCACACTTCCGGGTTATTAATTACCGGATGTGGGCCCTATTTCGCTATTTTAGCCAGCAAGTCATTAAGTCCACCCATGACATGGAGGTCGTCCAAAGTTTACAATTTGGCTGAGGGTGAATTTCTTCACGGGTTAAGGGAGGGATACGGACGGTCTTCTAACAGATGCGAAAATCGACTTGTAATTTTTCACCTCAAAGTCTATGGCACGGAGTGGGCACAGTTTGGGCTCAGTGAAAATAGGAAGCTGAAAAAGACTTATAAAACTAGGAGCCCTTATCTCTCTTTCTTTCTCTCTCTCTCTCATACAAACATATAGAGACAAAAGCAGGTAAAATAATTATTTATGTCATTCAGAAACAAAAAATACCTAATTGCACTTATAAAGGTAAGAAAAGCTCCACATTGTAATAAGTCAACGATTTATAAAATCTTCTAAATTTGCATATTTCTAATGTGTTTTCTTTATAACAAATGTGTTTTGAAAAATTCTTATGAAAATTCTTTCTTTTTTAGCTTTAATGCTTTGATATTAGGAAATAATTAGCAAAGTGCAATACTGCATATTTTTATATTGGGTCAGAACAAAATTTTATGGCGTGAATTTCAAAGAAAATATTTAGATAGTTAGGCAACATTTATTTAGTACATAGATTTATTCAACCACATATTTGCGATTTTGTTACACTACATTTTCGCCCATCTGAGGCAGCTTCATGATTCCATCCTCCGAGAACTTGGCAACTTTCTAGAAGATGAACCAGTCTAAGTGATTTTACAGACTTCCGAACAATTGAAGTTCTTTCAATTAATATAATTGCGTATGGAACGAAATAAGTGGCGTTCCGAATGTGCAAGGTCATATGAGTACAGCGGGTAGAGTAGGACATGAACATCCTAACCAAGCTGTACCAATTTCTGTTGTGTATACAAAATGACGCGTGGTCTGGTGTTGTCCTGGTGGTAGACGACACCCTATTGGCTACCATAACCCTTCAACTTGAGAAGAAGACTAGCAAACCGTGTTTAAGGTATTTAAGATATCTAAAGCAACAGCCCATGTTTTGGGACTCATATCGTTTTCCCCATGTTCCTTTCCGCCCTACCATGTTGTAAACAATCCATTTTTCATGCGATCGTTCTTTTAAAAGTGGGTCTTTTTTCCATTTGAGCAGAGAATCGCAGATGGAAATATAGCATAATTCACGTATTCAAATGTTTTCAAATGTCTTATAACGTTCATAGGAGATACGTGGAGTATCTCTACGATAAATTGTGTCGTGTGGCGTGGATTATTTTCGATTTGATCCTCATCAACGACTGTAGGCCTCCCAGGATGTTCTCTGTCTTCCCAATCAAAATTAGCACCTCTGAATGCAATGAACGACTTACAAACTCTCAGCTATGGCACAATCTCCATAAACAGCGCCTATCTTTTTTACTGTTTGTAAAACGCTTTTCGTTTCTGGAAATAAAAGTGCATCAAATGACGAAAATGCATCTCGTTTTCCTTTATTTTTACTTTTAACATAAACACAGTTAAAATTCACACTCTATACACGAATCATACAGAAAGACATGATGAAATATGACTTTTCAGAATATGTCATAAATTTCAGTCCCAGGAGAAACGAAATGACGTGTTCAAATGCCACCTATTGAAACACATTATGAACGTTTGTTTCAACCCAACATATCAAAGATAGGATTCATTTGTACAAACTTCATTAACAGTCAGAAGCTATGATAATGGCTCTTTGAGTGGTGACTGGTAACTCTAGAACACCGTTTCTCCGACGTGATGGGCTCAGATTTTCAAGAGAAGTGAATAATTCATTGCCTTGCAGGAACTACCATTGCTCAAATTTTATAAAAGCCATTTATTAGAAAATATATAAACTGCTTGACCTCAAGACATTTTGCCTTTTAACATTTGGAAAATGAATTTTATTTTATCAGTAAAATGATTTATAATAAATATGTCTTGGAAAATAAATGCGTTATTTGATTCCTCTGAGAAATAAACCGTAACTGGCCGATTTAAATGTGTCATAAGATGCAATCTAAATATTTATAGGAGGTAAATATTTCAATGTGGCAATAAGGAAAATAGGTAAAGAATGATGAAAGCTTTGGAATAGTTTGCAGTTTCCCTAAATGAAACAAAATGGCATCTCATATTTTGCGTCCTACGTAAATCTCGTCAAGTTTGAGATGTGTCAACAAAATCTGAAATTAAATAAATCAAAAAACACACGAAAAGAAATGATGGGTTTAAATCTCAAGAGAAAACTGTAAAGTAAAATTTCATATTCAATTTTAAGGTGATTATACATTTCATAATTCGACACACTGGTAGTCATTTTAAGGATTGCGAAGACTTTTTTTTTTCATGCTTTTTATTATTCACTTCATTTTTTTTTTTTTGTTTCTAAAAAAACATTCCTTAATTATTGTCCTCAAATTACAACCTATTGATAAGCAGGTGGTGTTATTTTGTTAAATTTGTACTTCAGTACTTTAGTCAAACTCAAATCTGACGAATTATAATAATCGTATATATTGTTCCTGAGAACAACTTTAAGTTGCATACTAAATTGGTTATCCAGTTTTTATAAGAGCAATAAACAGAAATGACTTATCTCCCGTCAACCTTCCTAGACGAATTATTGCTGACATGATATGGTAAGGTATAAGGGATGTAACTCCCTTCGTTTTTATCAACTTTTGACCTGTTTTCTAGAATATGAAATATGAATATGATTTTTATGACACTTTAACACATTTATCAAAGCGAATTCAATTGTCAATCATCAATATTTTCATTTTCTAAGTCGGAAACTAAAGACGAATTTTTAGTTGCTAGAGCCACACAAGTAGTATTTTATATGAATGTCGCCTCATACGATACTATCAATGACTTATTTTAAAGAATAAAAGGAGAATGTTTCGAAAGAAATGATTTGTTACAAAGCGACAGAGAAACATAGAATCTATGAACGCCGTTTCTTTATTAAAAGTCGTGGTTTGAGGGGGAAAATTAAAATCGTAGAAACTAGTGGACTTTTTTAATAAAATTAACTGATGCATTCTATCCTTTTAACTTCAATTTTGATGTCACATAGTCATTTTTTCGATTGAAAATCATTTTTTAAAAATTAGTTAAGTCATCAAAATAAAAAAAAAACATCCTGATTTCAGGAATTTCAAAATCACTAACCAATTGATTCAATTTTGTTTGTCTTTTGTTAAAAAGGATACATTAACTTTTTAGAATCGCCTTTTCTCTTTGTTGATCAATTAATACATTCTAAGCGAAAGGAAATGTGTTTAAGGCAACTGAATTTGAGGGGAAATGACCAACGAGAAATGATCAGCTATATGGCGGAAGCATTTGATTTGAAGCCTTTTAAGTGGATTCATTTCGAATAAGCCCTTCAAAGTGAGTGAATAGTCTAATGAAACAACTATTCCGTTAAGGCAGACCTGGATCAATTATATGTGTAAGTTGATCGTTCATTGCACATTTCAATGATGATGATGACAATAGAGACGACAAGTAAATAACATTTTCCATCGTTTATTGTCAGTTTTGTTTAGTTTTAGATAAAAGTGTATGCATCCCTGACGAAGCATATACGACGCAGCTAAGAAAAGGATCGTTCACATAGACTCGATGATTCCGACTATAGTCAACTCCTTTTTTTTCTGTATCAAATGAATGAATGGCTTAATCAGAGAATTGGACATGATTTTAGAAAATATTCTTACAGAAAGTAGGAAACATTGTTTTTGCATTCCCAGTCGGATTTCCACTCTTGACAGATGCTGACATTCAACAAGAAATTCAGATCAGGCTGGCATTTATCTTTCTTTTCGACCGATGGTTAACGAGATGGCTTTGCTAGGCTAAGTTTGATTCTCTCAAGATTGTGATCTCACGTGAGACTAAACAAGCTTAGTAAATACATTGCAAAGATAAATATAAATATAACTAAATACACGCATATTTATAGATATACATACAAACACACACGTACACACGTTGTATATAAGAGTGGCGAGTAGGCAGAGATTAATTATGGCCGAGTTGAAATCTTGTAATCGACGCCCTGGTGGCTGAAAACTGGATAAGATCAGGATGGTGAATTGACGGGTAAGTGAAGCGAGATCTTTTTTTTTTCGCACCATTTTCATTAATCGCTACAAAAAGATATATTCGAAGTATCTTACACAGAGATCTTCTTACTTATATTTAAAACTGTTTCCCACTGACTTTTTTTTTTTTTTGAGTTCAAATCAATTTTGAAATGTTTTTATTGCACTATACTAATAAGAATCTAAAAATACAAACTTACCTTTTTTCAGGGTAAAAGATTAATCGATATTACGTATTTATATCTCAGCCTGAGTTATTCAGACGTATACGATATATACGCACAAAGACAAACATACTCTGATGTATGATTTTTGGGATGTTTACTAAGTTTAAAACCGAGAGCTTCAAGACTAAATAATGGTAAAGTAAAAGTCGGAAGATTATGTTTTGCTAATCTTCTAAGTTGAGAGCACCAGCCTGCTTGAAAAAAAAATTAGTATTCAAAAAATGTGGCGCTGGCAGAACAAAAAAATCACAACTCGTTAGATATTGATCGGTTCAACAGTAACTTCTTCTCACCCACCCAATAGACTTGATTAGAAAGGCCATTTTTAATTTGAATTATTTGTGTTCAATGTGATAATGTGCAGCTTGCCCAGTTTGAGTGATTCTCCGTTATCAAAACCTTTTTTCTTTATACACACGCAGGCATCAAAGAATAATTCACCAAATTAACATCTACAATCAAATAAGTCTGATTCGAATATGCTAGTGCGTACCAAAATGACTCAGTTTTATGCAGAATATCACAAAATATAAAACATGATTATAATATAGAATTTCATCTCTCATTAGAATACACAAAATAGGATTATTTAAAATCGTTCCAATTTATATGCAACCATATAAAAAAAATCAGTTTCGAGTGTTAGAATTTTTTTAAAAATGAACCAGAATGCCCAACCATTGATTTGTTCAAAGAAATGACACAAAGCAAACTATAACTATTTTGCTCGAATTATACAACAGGAAAACAATTTTATTCTATTTTTTTCTAAAATGTCTTCAAGAAGCCCATTGTCTATAAACGTTACATTCAGGATTTCTCCAGAAGTGATAAATTCCCAAACAGTTGATATTGCTTCTCAAAGTTTCTTCGTGTATAACTCCTTGCAACTCCCATAAAATCTTCTTTTGGTGAAGTTCCAAACATATTCGACAGTATTCAGACTTGGTTACACGCAGGCCACTCTATAAGTTGGACATTTTAAAATATTAATT
Organism: Acanthosepion lycidas; assembly: GCA_963932145.1. NCBI lineage: Eukaryota > Metazoa > Mollusca > Cephalopoda > Sepiida > Sepiidae > Acanthosepion > Acanthosepion lycidas. Next base: position 4,797,538 of record OZ010577.1, read on the forward strand.
TATTTAAATATTCAGTTCTTACAAAGCATCATGAGCTGGAGCATTGTTCTGCAGACACAACCAGTTTCTGTTAGGATGCTGGTGTGTTGTCTGAAGATTGTACGTTATGGGATCGATCTAACACTCAACACTTGTTTTAATGTAAGAACAAAAGCATTATTCTTATATATATATATATATATATATATATATATATATATATATATATATATATATATATATATATATATAATTATCATTTTATTGATTGGTATATGATGTTGGGACGCGATGTATCAGTTGGAAATCTGGATGAGTAGCCATTAACATTTGAGATTTACAATCATAGTCAATTGGATAATCATTATCCGAGCTTTAATCACCCATTTTATGCTTTTAGTGAAAGAAATTAAATATTTAAAAAAAAAAAGAAGAAAAAGTTTCACACTTGGCAGATGAATATTTTATCAATACCCTTACATTGTCAAAAAACAAAAAAAAACAAAAAAAAAAAAAACCCATGCTGCAACGCGTGTCATCGAAAGAGGTCTTCATATTTATAAAAGGTCTTCCTGAAATGAACCGGGTGGCACTCTTGGAGAAACCAGACATGTTTTGCCACACCACGAAGCTAAGGAAGCTATAAGAAATTCTGAATCTCTGGTGATTTTTTTGTTTACGTTAAGTTTAAACAATAACGAGAAAGAAAGGCAAAGAAAGGCGAAATCTTCATAGTGCACGTGACCGATTGACATCGAGTGGAAGAGAAATAGGTCGTGCAAATAATTGAAGCATTTGTGATATCAATATGCAGTTAAACAGTGATATTTACTATTTAGTCAAATACATTCCATCTCGTTTTTCGTAGAAATGACGTATTCTATTTAATAAAAACCTATTTGTATGCACAAAAATTAAAGTAATTCCGAGAAACATGTTTGTTGGTAAACAAAAATCATTATTGAATTTGTTGATACTTTTCACACCATCCTATGAATATTATTATTGTTATTTACAAGCATATTTTTCGAAATCACTTTCACATTTTGTTTTCAAAGTGTCCGAATGAAATGTATATGCATATGTTTTGTCACTAAACACTAAAAAATTGGATGACATTTTTATGGGAAAGTTCACATAGTGACGTATTTTTAGGAAATGATATGTTTATAATATTTTGGAATCGGCACCAAGTTTGATTGCTTAAACCGAGAACAAATATTGATTATTGATTTCCTCGCTTTCCAATTTACTGCTGAAAGAAGCAGGATATTCGCAGAACGTTTTCAAATAATATCTACACATTTTATTTATTAATGTAACGTTAAAATGAATATCAGTTAACGAATCTATTGTAAATGAACATGAATTCTCTGCGGCCGACTAAAAAAATGTTTCCGTGTGTGTATATATTGATGTATGTGTATGTGTGTGCGTATACAAGCGTCTAAGTGTGTGGGGGGTATAAATGCGTGTATGTGTGTGTGCTTGTGTAACCATTTCTACGTCACCAGAAGTTTGGTATTTTATAAGTATGCTGTGATTACAAAATTATTTAAATATTTATGTCACTTTTTATGGCAATGGAAAAATATTTTCAATTAAAACGACATTCAATCATCGATTGCTTTTCTTTTTTCTTAGAACATTTTTATGATGAAAAATTCTAATTTATGCATGTCTAGGTTATGATTAACGTGATTAAATGTTTTTCTTATTCTGTTTTGTGTGTTGAATGCAACACCACACACACACAAACACACACACGAGTGCATGTACATGTAGGTGTGGTTCCTGTAGATTCCTTCTGGCAGGGTTAGGGCCGAAAACATGCTACGTTTTCAATAATAGGTGGATTTTTACGGTGCCGATCTGTCAGCCCGCGGTGTGAAGTGAATACAAATTATTCCAACTGAAGTTTGAACTCGGCACACAGTTCCCATTCTCTGTGCCATCAGTATGTGCCTCCCGCACCCCTCATCAAAGTTAAAGGCAGTTGATCCTATTCATAATAATGAGTAAATGGCTTTATAGAGCTAATAATGAAAAGTATACAAAATTTTATTTGAAGTGTTGCAAATGTTCAAGAGGAAAAACAGCCTTAGAAAATTTTGAAATAAAATCCAATTTTTTCAAGGATAATCTAGAAAAGTTACTTTATTCGTTATTAACTAACTTTCATGTAAGTAGTGTTAAAACTAATCAACAAAGTGTGTGTAAATTTTGAGTGACATCCTGCAAATAAAATTCTGCGTGACATCCTGCAAATAAAATTAAAACACCAACTGTTCGATCTTTAAAATAGACAACATTTAATGATGTTCACTTGCAAGGGGGCCAAAACTACATAAATACGTGGTAGTTGTCTCTCGTACATAAAAAATTGTCAAGTTTTATACTTCCAACTGTAGGAAGGAGTGCAGAAATATTTTGTGTGTTTATTTTGTGCGATTTGAGGGAATTGGATCAAGTAGAAAGGTTTTCAGCAACCGCTTATAACGGAAATTTCAAAGTAGAAAAAAGGAAACAAAAAGAAAAACAAAATGGTATTTCCTTACCTTTAACGCAAACCATCAATTCCTTTTCGCGCAGGACGAGCTCGTCAGATATATGAGAATAATCCTGATTCAATCGATTGTATTTCTTTTCCATTTCCTTTAATTTTTTCACGGTGTCGTTCAGTCGATATTTATATGTGTGTAATTCTTCTTTCAAATTATTTTCAGAACGGATAAGTGTTAAAAGTTGCTCATCAATCGCTTTACTTCGCTTCTCAACCGCAGTCAATCGTTTTTCGGCACGATACAGTCTCTCTGCTTTATCTTTCAATCTGTTTTGGAGAATATATTTATCATCTTGAAGCACAGACAATGTCTGTTCAGCATTGACAAGCTGTTCTGTGGTTGTCACTAATGTATCTTGAGTGTCACGGAGTTTTTGACGAGTTTCATTTAATTGGAAATTGATAATTCGCAGCTTGTGAGCTTTCTCTTTATTAGCAGTTCGAAGATTAGTGAATTCCTTATGAAGTTTCTTTATTAAACGATCGTCATCAGAGTTGCTATAAGTGACGCCGTTGAAAACCTCGTTTTCGACACTACCTGATTCTGACCCAGATCCCTGTTTTAATTTAGCCTGAATGTTACCAGCAGTTAAAGCAATGTCCGATTTCGGATTGATACGGCCCAGTAACTTAAGGACGTAGTGTTCCAATTCTTTGATTCGTTTCTCGTGATCATCTTTCATGTAATCAAAATCTTTGACGATGTTTGTCATTTGTTCGGCGTAATCATTTTGACTCTGCAGAGTCCCGCTGATTTGTTTGGTTTCTTTTTGGCCACCTGGGCTACAAGTGACGCCATCCCCATTACTTGCACCCACTCCAGGCGGTGCCAAGCGAATATTATAAGTGCATTGGCCGTCCATAAAAGTACAATTAGCCCATGTTAACTCACTCTGGTAAAGAACTAAACAGAGTGAAAGCAACAGAAGTGTCCAAAAACCTAATTTCTCCAGAGGAGGAAGGCATACAGCACGTCTTGAAAGATTTCTACAATACATAATTTGCTCTGATGTTGTTTTTAACCGTATCCATCGGTTGCTTTCGTACGAGGATTTTGAAATGAGGTTTTTAAGAATGTAAACGGTCGAACGTCGTCGAATCGCCGTTGTAGATTGGTTGGAAAAAATGTTTGTTTGTGAACGTTCTTTGTTGGTCATTATTGCGAGTGAACTTCAAAGAAAATGTCTACAGTGACACTAAACAAAAAGACCTGATACATGTCTAATAAAAATGACAGTCAATCAATTGTATCCACCCAGACACCAGAAAGTGCAGCGAACTGCAACAGATGGTCACAGATATCAGCTACACGGGGGGATAAGTGGATAGGGTCCCAGCGCCGTTATCACAGAGTTTCATCGATACACTATCAATTGAGTTCATGTCGTAAACATCCGTTTCTAAACAACACGGTTTTGCGATGTAACAATTCTGTGGGTGAGAAAGAAAATTATTTCTATGTAAACATAATATTTTGTAAAATAAAAAGGAAAATTAGAGTTCCCACTAGAAATGATAACAAGATCAGCACAACAGATTTTATTTGTAAATATGAAATATGACAAAACAAGTTTTAAGCGGAGTGTTTGATTATAAGAGAACGGAGATATCAGGGACAAAAGTAATTACATTCAAAGTTAAGCCACATTTTTTAGTCGTTGTAAAATTACAAATCTTCCGCTGGTTCGTTCCACCTAAGTTGCAAAGGAAGAAAGATAACGCTGGGAATTAATGAATTGAGAGAGAGAGGAAGAGAGACGTAATTGGGTAAGAAGAGTGAAACACAGGGAACTTTACAAACAATTGAGTATTCGATTATGCAGACCAAAGTTATATGTTAAAAGCAGGAGCTATGCTAGAGAACAGCAAAAAAACAAAAAAAAAAAAAAAACAAAAACAAAAAACGAAAATTCTTTGAGACTTTAAATAGATAAACAGAAGGAGCCGAAATGTCATCGTAAACAAAAAGATCACGATGGATTTCTCAGCAGACTAAAAAGTGAAAGTGAAAGAATGAAAAAAACTAGAAAATAGATCTAATACTTGTGAATATACCCGCCCCCCCAAAAAAAATAGGGTGAATATTGTTATTACAATAACTGGAGCGCGTCAAACAGTCTCAGAGTGCCTTGGAAGGGGAAAAAAATGAAAACAATACCATGAACAAAATCAGCAAACGGATACTGAGGAGAGTCCTGGTATATTAAGGAAATGTGAGGCGATTGAGATGGATGGAATTATTGGAAAATTTATGAAAATCTCCTTGGGAAAAAATAAAAGCAATATGTATTGTGTGTCCTACATTGTGATCGAAATAATGATCAAATGTAAATAGAGATTGGAATTTGAACAAAAAGTAAACAAGATTTCGAAGTCTAATTTTCCAGACTGTGGACCCTCTCCAATGATAAAGATTTTCACCGCTAACTTTTTCATTGGCCTTACGGAATATTATCGGGTATTCATCAACTGTATTTGTTTTTTGTTGTTTTTTTTTTTTTTTGCTTGTTTTGCATAGAAACGAAGTTCTTTTGTACCGTATTTGGCAGGACGAATGATTAGTTGAACATGTCCTTCTCCAACAAATCATATGTATTTACTGATTTTTGAAAAACGATCATATTTCGATGAATTTACTTCAGAACATTATCTATTTCAATTTATATATATATATATATATATATATATATTATTCATCAAACTTAGTCTGGTATAAGGCAAACCATAAAAGTAGGGTACATTCTGAAATGCGAAACTGACTTGGTAGTTACTGCTCCCTAGAGAGTCAATCTTAAATATTGATATCTACGCGTTTTTTGAGTACACAGCATGGATCCAACATTCTAAAAAAAGAGAAGTTGAGAAATCAGCATCTTGGATTTTTGTCTAGTTTCGAATACGATCAAAAAGTAGAGAATTATCTGAGACACGAAGAAAATTCATCGAGGAGCAATGGAATCTGAGATAAGATAATCTTTGGAAGAAATTACTTTGCGATAATCTAGTTTCCTGAAAGCCTCTCTTGTACGTAATACTGACATAGAATAACGAGTTTGGCATTTCAAAAGTAAAGAACTAATATTTAAGCGAAAAGTTACGACATTTAAAACCGCTATTGTTTCTTATGACAGAATTGACAAACTTCTAAATGCAATTATGTCATTCGGAAGTTTTTCTTAACAAAAAGAAAAATAAACTGAACTATACAACGTAAGTCTGTTAAAAACAAATTTCACATAACTTTTGCAAGATGCATGTTTAGTGACAAGGAAAATGTCGAGCAGGCCATTGTCACTGTTTCGTGTTATTTTGTCTCTTATGAGTTGTTCGGTCCATGTGGCTATTAGGCTATCCTATACTATATTGTTTAGTCTGGTTATACTTGCTTTGATAGTGGAAGTAATTACGTAGATTCTACTATCAAAAAGGATCCGCTTTCGAATCGAATTTGCCGCAAGAATGCAATAAACGAGCTAGATAACCAGTGCACCACAAAAGAAGCATATATATATATATATATATATATATATATATATATATATATATATGCTTCTTTTGTGGTGCATATATATATATATATATATATATATATATATATATATATATATATATATATATATATATATATATATATATCCCCGATGCGATGAGAACGAAAGTAATATATAAATTCCAACGTTCATAGCATTAATATATATATATATATATATATTCTTGAAAAAATATATAATTGTTCCTATAGTCTTAAAAAGATATCATATAAAACCCCCCCTCAAACCGCTATGATATTATGGAGCTAGGATTGTTATAAGCACTGGTAATCTATGGCATCTGAGCAAACATTGGCCTCCAGATGCTTCAACTTCACACATAAGACACAGGAGTTCGATCCTCACTAGGTGTTCTACACATTTGGCTTTGTGCCGCATCTAAGCTACACTTAGAAAATCATTTATTGTGTAATCCTAGAACAATTACGACTTAATAATGAGTTCGATCCTCACTGGCTGTCCCATACTTTCGGCCTTGTACCACAACTACGCCATGCTTAGAAAATCAGCATAACACAGGAGATGCAGACCATTTTGAGCCGTTGGGAAGGCCGTGGAAATATTTTAAAAGACAAGTAACTTGTATTTCTTCAGCGTTCTTATCGGTTAATATTGTCTATTTGCATCGAATTATTTGCGTATCATTTTCTTCAACGTGAAATATTAATTTTATTCAAGAAATATTTAATTTTGTTTTATTTACATTTTGAAATATTTCAGTCACTTTCTCTGCCATCTGTTTTTCTAATAATATCGTGGAAATTTGCTGGAAAGCAGATTTGGCCTGTGACACGTCGTTTTTAAGCGCACGCAGTCCCACCACACACCCAACAAGTGCTCGCAGTCCCACCACACACCCAACAAGTGCTCGCACCCCCGGGCTGAAATCTCCGCTGGAAACCTGCCAGGAAATCTTCGAAAGGATTGAGAAAATCATTATCGACTGATTCAAACGAGACTCCTACAATGTCTAACGGTCGAGCATGCATGCGCGTTTTATGTGGTTGTAAAAACCGCTTAGCTTGGCAGAAGATCACAATAGTGGGGTACCCAGTCAGGATCTAACTAGATTATCGAAATGGTTGACGAAACAAATTTTCTAATCATCGTGCGATTGTAGATGCTACTACAGAAGGAAGAAGGAATATAGGTGGGATATATTCTGTATTTCATGAAAGCGTACATATCTTCATTAAGCAAATCCAGTTACGCGTAGGGGATAAGGATAGTTGATTTGTTTTATTCTTGCGCCACCTATTGAGAATTTGGAACACGAATTGCAGAAATTATAGATTTGACCTCCTAATAAATATATATCTCAACCATCAATACTTTATTTTTGCTTACTAATATTGATTTGAGCATTTGGTCATTGATTAAATTGTGTTCTGTTAACCAGACTGAAGATATTTCATTTACAATTCGTAAAATCTACAATAATCAGATTGTGTGAGTGTGAGAAAATTATTACATACTTTTACACGAGAAAAAAACCGAATAGCAAATTTTCTCTTAAAAATATTGTTTTTGTTTTTTAAAAAATGAGCCATTTTATTTTTGTACGTGCGTGTTTACTTTTCAAGTCAATAACCAGTGACAAAAAAACATCGCTTGCAGCAGGGTGTAGGGGATGATTTTAACTTTGATATGGAATTTTCCTGAAATTTCCACTTGAATCAAAATCGATACACATTTCCAACACTGCAAAGATAATTTTACACTCTAGAAACATTCGATCGTTGCGATTTCCGAAGTTTAGTTTAAATTGGAGAAAATGCCATTGGACTTAAATCCTTTCAAATAAAGAAAGACGGAATAAAGGCATAGGGTACAAAATTGTGATTGTTTGGTAGGAACTTTTGTTTGACGGAGATAGTTGCATATCTTCAATTACAAGCAAAGGTTATTAGTTGGAGTCCTAATAAAATCCTAGAATATGAATACTGGTTTTCCAGGCAGACAATCTCTCCTCACAAGTGCAACACAATCTTAAATCTCTGTTTAATCCCTTGAAGATCGCTGATTTTTTTGGAGGAGGAGGTAAAGGGATAAGTTTTGGTTCATGACCATTTTAATACTTCGTGAAGAACGAACTCTTAAACTTGGGTTTCTTATCCGGACTGATTAAAGAGAGATAAGCATTTAAACTGACGAGTCACGTGTCGTCCCGGGCGTATGAAACAACGGAGAGAAAAAAGACGAACAGTGAGTGATACTAGTCTTTTGTTTTATTTACTTTTAATAGGAGAGAGAATCGCTAATTAGGAAAACGATCATTGCAGAGAAGTGCCTGGAAAGAAAAGACATGTGTCGCAAAGTTAACTTTAAGCGAAATGCGTGTGTGTACAACTGGAAAGAGGATAGGAATTACAGGGTTGCATCTCGGTATTGGTTGTATAGCGGCTATAGTTTCAGAAAGCAAGGAATGCGACCGTGAGATGGTGTAGCGATGAATGTAAAGAAAAACAAAGTGGCAATCATTCTGATAGCCAACTGATTTCTTGAAATGCGTCAACATTTGAATCATCTCACAGATCAGCAGGAATATTCTCGTGGGCTTTATCTCGCATCCAAGAACTTAATTTCTTCTTTGCTGATCGCTTCCTTTATGATGATGGCGTTGATGACTAAGTAGACCAATTCTTACACGGAAGAGTCGATGGCATTGAATGCATAATAATGTTGGTGGAGGACAAGGTTAATTTTATCGAGCCTTTCTTTCTTGTCGTTTGAAATCTTCCTTTTCTCTTCTAATGCCTTTGAAGATTTTGGTTTCGACGGTGATGGAACGCCACCAGTTGGTACGGTCTTGTGCTTGTGATTTAGGCTCAATTCCACTATCCTTCAGCGTTGTTTTGAGTTGGTAGTTCCTTGTATCCCGGAAGAGGGCAATCCCATGACCTTTTCCTTGAAGTGAGATTGCTGAATAAGACTTGACCCCCCGTCAAAATTTGAATATCACAGATCATCATCATGAATAGAGTTGTCTGGAATATCGACATCCGTACAGGTTACACACAATCTTATGATTTTTATGTACGAGATTTAATTTGAAGTTGCCATATCTAAAGAAAGAATGTTTATTCGTAGTGACAAACGAGACATATATTGAAGCTGGTTTCTCTTTTCGAATGAGAATTGATTTACGAAATCGATAGCAAATTGTGTGTAAATAATCAACAATTTGTACTGAAACGTACTAAGAATGTGACACTAAAAAGACAAAAATTAACGTATTCACAAGCAAAATGCTTATATAATCTGGAAACACTCGATTTGCTTAGTGTGTGTGTCCCAAGAATTAATGTACACTGTGGATATTAATAAAAGTTGTTTATTCTCCTTACTAATTAGTGAAGATCCAGCAATTTCAGGCACGGAAGGGGACCAGTGATTAGTTTTAGTGTACTGATCGGAGACTTTTCCACTTAGTACTTAGAAGGATCAATTCATTTGATGCATCGTACTATTTGCGGCTATGTCCAAGTAAACTTTTTTTTTATTCACTACCCACAAGAAAAGGTAATGTTTTCTATATAATGAAAACTAATTTCTGTAAATGTTGCAAGAAAGCGCAAATATAAACAGGTTTAAATTATTTTTGTTTCAAGTATACTTGATGAAAAACCATAAAAACTTGAAGGAAACATTTCTTTCGTCGTTTACAACCAATAATCAAATTATTAGACGGAAGCAGTTTCTGAGCGCGGTCTATAGTACCTTGTTTAGCGAACTTGTCTTGCAAACTTGCTTTTATAGTAAGTTGGATTATCACTAGGTGGCATAGTGATTGTACTAACCTAAGAGAAGATCAATTATTAGAAATAAAATTGGTAGAATCGAGGATAATCAACCCAGTCTTTAAAATGTTTACTCAATTATATAATATGAAATTAAATATGGAAATATAATTTTAATATAAGGTCATAAGAATGACTTATTGAAAACCTGCACCCTCAAGAATTGTTACACTAACTGTTCATTCAAATCTGGCATCAAAGAAGCGATTCCTTTGCCAAAAGAAATTTTAATGACATAGAATGAACAAGTGTGATAAAAGGTCATACGGTTTAAGTTCAATCGTATTCAATTTTCGACTCACTACCAACAAAACACTATACTTTTTAAAGGTTTCCCATGTGAATATTTTTCCGAACTCTTCCAAATAAGTTTTGAGTTTTAGTAAACTGTCATCTTCTAAAACAAAAATAGACTAAAATTGTAACATTAAAAATAAAAATAAAAAAAATGTAATTTAATACGTTGGCCTTTAGAGAAAGAATTCACTGCACATGCTCGTAATTTGCAAATTGTAACTGCACGATAAAAAAAATTGTTGAAATATCCACAATTAAAAATAAAAGCCGTATAAAAAGAGTCTACAGTTCCGTCTGCAAAATTCGCCCGCCTACGTTTTAGGTTCAACACGAAAACAAATAACTAAAATAAAATAAAATAAAATAAAATAGAATAAAATAAATAAAAGGAATTATACTACCAAATTAATATTTACTAAACTTAGCTTGGTATGGAGTTATTTCAAATAGATGTAAAAGAGATTGTCCTGGGCCAACTTTCCACGTGAGTGACGTTGTCTTGCAATAGAAATAAACATTCCAAATTTTAGTTTTTACTCGGACTCAATCACTAAACAATGAGAAACTCGCAACTAACTCGAATCCAAAGAATACTTTTCTGTTTTTTATTTACTGAGCCTAGTTTGAGAATTGAACTCGCGTGGCAAGCGGTATTAGCCTATTAACCAATCGCTCTACTGTAAGCGCACACAAATTAAAACAAGTTAATAACAAACCTTAACATGCATTTCTAACTAAATATGTTTTTGTGATTAATTGCAGAATTTCTTTTTTACACTTTTCCTGCATAAATCGGAAAATGCACGAAACTGTCCGGCAAAGGTGTAAGTGACAGTTTTAATAATTGGTCTCGTGTCAACCTATTTCAAACACGACCGGGACCCCCCGTCTCCCGCCACCTATTTACGGCAGCTTTAAAAAGACATTCGTAGACAGTTACACTTTTGAAATGGATTAATGTTTAGCAAAAGGATTTAACAGCTATTAGTATTGTGTCGCAAGATTGATACTCAGTGATGTCCCAACACTAGTGACCTTGTGCCAGACTAAATCAAACTTCGTAATGCCTAACATAACTAAATGTTTATTTCAAATAACATAACACTGTATGTGTTGTCTTTCGGGATAACTGCCTTCCTATTTTTTGTACTTTATGGCCTTCGCCGGGTGTCTCTTGTGTATCAGAGTGTTGACGAATTCTACTTCCATAGGTACATACGTATCATCAGCATTTCGGAACCTAACAGACACTCGGAGAAGTAGAGATACACAGATGAAACGTTATCAAAGACAAGAAAATTAACTTGATTAATTTTTGGCGGCTCGGCTTCAGTCACTTGACCACCGCCGTAAGGTTGTCTCTCTGTGTCTTTTTTTATAAATACTTTCATGGTAATTGTTCTAATAAGCTCGTCGTTATGATACCTAGACTATGAATTTAAGCGCAATACTAGACTGGCGACGAGATGTCAATTTACAGTTGAGTTGGCCTAATGTAACCGTAATTTCTATGCTAACAGTTTTATTCTCTCGCACTTCTCACTTGTGGAACTCCCTCTCCGGCTCCTTATTTTCCAGCCAACTTTAATCTGCAAAAATTTAAATGCAATGTTAGTCGTTATCTACTGTCCACCTGCTTGCTCTTTTCTCTTTCTACTCATTACTAATGTTTCTGTACCTAATACCTCCACAACCTGTAACCTCTTGCTTATTATTGGCTGTACTGCCTTGCATGAGGTGATACCAATAAATAAAAATGTATGATCATAAAAACATCCCGAAAAAAATTCAAGACATGAATATAGATTTGTAAATTTCATTTCATCGAATCTTACTTGGATAATGGTGGACCAAAAATCGTGGATGAAATAAAATAAAAAAAAAAAAAAAGAAATGAAAGAAAAATAAAAGACAAGATTTTCTTTTGATTTTCTGTTAGTGCACCGCGAACGCTTCTCTTCTAATTAATATGTAAAATGTTTAAGATATTAACTTACGATGTATTCGGGGTAACTTTCAATCCAAATCTCAAATAACATCTTCATAAATCTTAATTTAAAATGTCTAGGGGTTGAAAAATGCGAAGTAGTTTTTACGTCCACTGCGAAGAAGAGAAATACCAATTTTGTGTCCGATTTGATGACGATCTAGTGTATTTTTTTGTTTTTTTTTTAAATTCGGTTTACCATACGTTCCGACCCTTGTGCCTACCGGCCTTCCTCAGGTGTCTGTCGATCCGGGTAACCTCAGGGATTTTCGAACTGAACCTTTTATTTAATCTACAGGTGTGGTGGGGGGTGTAGACTGTCCTACTAGGAATATCTCGTCTTTTTTTCTTTTCTTTTTTCTTTTTTTTTTTTAAGTAATGCTCAGTTATTGCTAGTCCTGTTTTTATTGAGTGATTATGCTCTATTCGGTTTCTGGGATTGAAACCACAATCCCCTATTCCCTCGTGGATTAGTGGAGTTATCCGGAACGAATGACACCTGAAGGATAGAGAGCACAACGGCCGAAATATTGTGGTAATATCAATAAAGAGATTTAGACTGAAGGTAAATAATGAGAAATCGTCATCCCAGAAATTAGTGCATCTGACTTATTAAGAAACCATTTAAAATAAAGCTTGTCATGAACTTAAAGTAAAGATAAAAAATCAAAGAAAATTTGAAAAACTGGTAGCGTAGAAAAGGAGCAAATAATTTTTGGATTTGAATTGGAATTGTGTTTCACATTGTTGAATACGTGATAACGAGCCTCACCAAAGAGGATTTTAATTTAATTCACTTCTGAGGAATTAGGAGTACACTTTTTTTTTTTTTATTGGAAATCATTTTCTGGTGACGTAGTCAAAAACTCAGTCACACATTTTTTTGGCCCAATAGAAATTGAAAATGTACTTTTTGTTTCTTTTCATATGTATCACGAAGGCAGAAAAACAATCTTTAAAAAGTCATTCTTTTTTTTTTTTTTTGGTGGGCGGCTATTATGATCAGATGTATTGATTTTATTTTTAATCGTAAAATCATGTCCACTTCTATTTTTCATTTCTATTTATTTATTCTGGAGAATTTGTTAAAAAAGAAAAATGTATTTTTTTAAATTGCAACCGACGGCAAATTTTCCAAATTTGAATCTTTTCCATTCTTCAGATTTTTATTAGTTCATTTTACACTTAAGTATTTTCATAATAAATTTATTATATTAACAAAATAAATCATTTATTTTAAAAGAACTTAATTGAAACTCGTAGATAGGGAAAAAATGAATTGGTATTTCTAACATATTTACTTGTTTGTTAAAAAGCCAGCAGTTTTTCATAATTTCCAATAAACTGCTTATTTCTAAATGAATGTTTCGTTTTTTTAGTTTGTTTTACGAATGAATGGTAACAGGAAAGGAAAAAGAAGTTGGACTTTACCTTGAGTATTTAATTACAAACTGGCGAATGTCAAACTAACTCACCTGAAAATACTAACAACGATGTCAATAAGTAAAAAATTGTTTGTCTACTTACTCGGTATGTTTGTAACTCTTATTTCCTAAGTTTTACGCAATGTGCCTCTTCGTTGTGTCAATCAACAAGTAAGCTCCTTTTTTTTGTCCTGAAATACGTCTGGATGCTACGCTTGATTTGTGACTTGTTTGTTGTATACTTGATCAAGGTTTGTGAAGTGACAAACTTTTCGCTCTCCTATTTCCCTGTGCTTCAGTCTGGTGGCTAAATAAAAAAGCGTGTGGAAAGAAGCACACGATTTCACCTCCTTCTCCCTCTCCTCCTCTTCCATCACGGCCTCTTTTCTTCCACAAGCGAATTGCTACCATCTCATTCCCGCTCCGCCACGTCTGAAATTACTACTACCATTGCGACTTCGAAGTAACGAATAAACACATCAGAAGGGGGCTTTCTTTTTCTGGCAGAAAAGAAGAATCATTAATCAGTCTTTGTCATGGAACAGGGCGAGGGATTAAATTAAAAGTACAATGTGGACGACAAGGAAGAAAAGTTGGCGGCCAAATTCAGAAAAAGAGAACTAAAAAAATGATTTTTCTGGGTACAATAAAAAACGTTTTTAATTTTACATTACAGGATAATTTAGGACTCTCACAATAGATAAATGCATCTAGGAAAACAGCCTAACGATTTTGAATTTGGTAAAAAAAGTCATTCAGGTAGAAACTAAAAAGTTTTCAAGTTTAATTTCTGATCATAAAATATTCTGCGTCGCTGAACGCAAGAAATTTCATCTGAGGTTTTTTTGTGTGTCAGACAAAAATGAATAAAGCAGCCGACGTTTGTGTGTGTGTGAGTGTGTGTGTGTGTGCGTGTGTGTGTGTGTGTGTGAGTGTGTATGTGTGTGTGTGTGTGTGTGTGTGAGTGTATGTGTGTGCTTTTTTTTGCGTGAAAGGGACTGTAAGGGGTGCGTGTGTAAAGAGAGGAAGGAAAAGTAGACGGATACTTGTTTTACAATGCTGACATTAACTGTGTTTTGGCTTGAATGTAACTTAAACTCTTACAAATAAATAAACAAACACACAAGGTGGATAAAAAAAATCCCCGCCAGTTCTTTGTCAACAAAAGATAATTTTTTAATATTTGCTTTTATATGCTCTTAAAAATAAAATTTTATTTCAATCAATGTAACCACGCTCTCTCACTTTCTCTCTCACACAAAATCTACATAGGCCTGCTTTGTGGTTGATATAGTTGTATTGTATCCTACCCCATACACACTCTGTGTTACGCGGTCAGTGTTCAAGATCAGCTAAAATATCAGGATCCCAAATATGGATTTCTAGAGAAGGCCTTCTACACATAGGAAATTGGCATCATGACACTATCTTCGTAATACGCCTGTATGTTGAACATTTGCAATATCTATCTATATTGTTTCTCTTCCTGTCTCTCTGTCACTCTCTCTGTCACATACTCTCTCTCCCTCTCTCTGTGTTTACTTATGGGCGCCGAAGAGAATATGAAAATTTCCTGGTTATGGTGATGGTAATGGTAATATTAGTCGTTTCCTTATAGGGAAACATTAGGCATTCATTCACCGAGCAGCCAGTGTTGCTGTCGGGTGAAATTTATAAAAATTTCCACTTAATTTTTTTATTATCTGGTATAGTTCTTTGTCATTCTCTAGCGCCAGTCCACATTGTTCGATGAAGTCTGTTCTTCACCAAGATTTACAAGTTTCGCACAAAGACATTTTTATTCATTGATCTTGGAAAGCGGTCTTATATTTCAAACAGACACATGTTTTTAAATATCGTCTCCGATGCCATGCCATTTAATTGCTAAATAAAAGATATACGTTTTTAGCAATCCTCTAAACTCGTAATGTACTCATTTTTTTGGGAGTCGTTAAATTTCCCACATTATATATGACAAACCAGCGGCCATCGATACGATCGGCTGCAAGCTCTGGTCATCCAGATTTTTAGCGGTGAACACTATTTAATAACATTAATGATATTAGCCAGCCGAGTATTGCTGAAACCAGTTTCATGTGATTTGTTCCTGACGAGGGCTCATGTTATCTTACTGAAGCGAAGCATCACAAATATGAAACATGGCGAACATAATGAGATGCAAATATTTACGCTTTATCTGTTAGGGCAGACTCCATTTTCGTAGTCCTTGTGAACTTCAATAGCACACACATTCCCTATCATTACAGAACCACTATCAACCTGCAAAACACTATGTTGAGAGGCTCCATATCGTCATGCGGTCACTTCCACATATAAATTCAATTGTCTGTCCAAAAGAACTAGAAATATAAATCTTTTGGTTAGGCGACGTGGCACCAGTCATCCAGAGTTCACTAATTAAGGTAAGGTACAGTCATTGATGCTTTTCGTATCAATAATTGTTCGCCAGGTAGTCGACAACTACGAAACTCCATGGACTGCAGTGTACGCACAAGTATAAGCTGCGGTGTGCATTGAAGGTTTGAAAGGCACCTGCAATGAATTACCAGGTGATTTCATATTGCTCCCTTTTAATGGGTCATTACCGTCCTCGACATTCACCAACAGTTTCATGATTGCACTTAACTATGGGAGCCTTTAGTTTTGATATGTTACCGATGTATATAAAAAAATTATCATATTCCTGATTTGTCCTTTCTATTGTTTCCCCACTCCAGTCCCCCAAAATCTAGGGCATTTGTCTAGCCAAATTAGAGATAGTGCTCCATCCTTCTGGTCCTAATTAATCAATGTTGAAATGTTATTAGATCCTGCCCGTATACAATCCAATGGCTAACACCACTATGGTCTCTCTCTCCCTCTCTCTCTCACACACACACACTATCCCCACCCACCTACCTATTACATGACACATAAATCATCCGGGTGAAACTATAAATGGCCAGGGCGAAACCACCCCAGATCTTTAACGATTTATATATATTGTATATATATATATATATATATATATATATATATATATATAGTGATTCATATATATATATATATATATATATATATATATATATATATATATATATATGTGTGTGTGTGTGTGTGTGTGTGTTTGTGTGTGCGTGCGTGCGTAAATCACTAAAATAACTCTCGAATGACTGTATAATGTGACACCAAGAAAAAGTGTCAAAATGGTTGGGTATTATATTTTATATAATAAAATCATTGTTTGTCTGACCGCCCACTACTGCCAGTTTCACACGTGTTAGGCGCACAGTCATATATATATATATATATATATATATATATATATATATATATATATAAATTTATATAATTTCATATGTCAAGAAGCAGTATTGAGAAAATTGTATGACAAATTAGGTAAAAGTTTTTGTAACGTGTTTCATTCGTTAAGAATATTTTTTGAAAGAATATTTTCTCTGTCCACCCAAATTCATCTATATTCTTTTTCTTTTTCTATCCATCTCCTTTGTCCCTGACTATCCCACATTGTAACAATAGAAAATCTGCCAAGAATGGCGATATATTGCAAGAGTCTGGAGGCAAAATTACCGTCGCTGAACTCACGATCAAGACACTTTTCAGACATTTTCGTCTTAGTGAATTATTTTCTCTTTCGATGAAAGTAATATTCCCTGTGTAAAAATTGTGGTCAGTTTCGTTACAGTGAACAATCAATGTGATTTGTGTGTTGTTTTTTAAAAAATTCACTTTTGTGTTCATATAGGCTTTTGTTTAAACTTCTTGAGGTTTCTCCATAATATTCTTTCTGGGAATTCCTGCAGTTTTGAATGTAATTGTGACAAATTTTATGTTGAGTTTAGATAAATTCTAAATTCAACATAAAACTTACCACAACTACATCTAAAATAATCAAAGACTTAATCAATAAAAAAAAAAAAAAAATTAACATACCAAAACTTGAAGAAGGAATTTTTTCTATCAACTGCAAGAATTGCCAGAAAGAATATATTGGAGAAACGAAGAAGTTTAAACAAAAGAACCCACAAAGGACATTTAAAAACAAAAACAAACAACAAAAAAAAACAACACACAAAACGCATTGGTTGTTCACCGTAACAAAACTGACCACAACTTTGACAGCGAATTCTACTTTTATTTAAAATAGAAAATAATTTACTAAGACGAAAATGTCCCAAAAGTATCTTGATCGCTAGTTCAGCTACGGTAAATTTGCATCCAGGCACTTACAGTATATCGACATTCTTGGCAGATTTTCTGTTGTTACAATATGGGATAGTCAGGTGATGGAGAGAAAAAGTAAAAGAAAAAGAATATAGATGAATTGAGCTGGATGTAAAAAAAAATATTTTTTCAAAAATTTTGAAACTACCGGCGTCTCTCGTTTCGTGCGCATGTGTAGTCGTGGCGTTATCAACAAATCCCAGTTCGATGAAGTCCTAACGTATGAAATGCATCACAAAAACCTTTTTCCAATTTGTCATGCTATTTTCTCAATATATATATATATATATATATATATATATATATATATATATAATCTTTTATTTTCTACCCATTCTGAAGGATTATATCTTTCGACTCGGAAACTTAAAGTAAAGAACATAAATGTTAACGACTGTTTTTAAAAACACTTGTTTTCTTTCTTTTCTAGTCACGAGCAACGCCGGCTTGAGGAAAAAATCATAAGATTTCATTATTTAAGCATACACAAATACACACACACACATTCAACTCATTTTTTGCTTTTGATCTGATGAAGCCTAAATTTCGAAACAATACACATACATGAACGTTTTCCAGTTTTAAAACTTTGTCAGGATCATCTACCCTAATTTTAAATACACAGACACACACACAGGCACACACACAGGCACACATATATATATATTGTAAACTTAGCAGCAAGTATTCATCCAAATATGTTTTAATAAAATCAGCCGACAAAATC
Source organism: Acanthosepion lycidas (assembly GCA_963932145.1). Taxonomy (NCBI): domain Eukaryota; kingdom Metazoa; phylum Mollusca; class Cephalopoda; order Sepiida; family Sepiidae; genus Acanthosepion; species Acanthosepion lycidas. The sequence goes on from OZ010577.1 coordinate 4,816,111, forward strand.
TGTTTCATTTTCGAAGTTATTTTTCCAATTTCGAATATGGTGTTCAGTATTGTGTTCGAAAATATGGATAAACTATACTAAGTTTATATCGTGTTTTGTTGAAGTACTTTCGACCATCTCAGTCATTTTCAAGAACCAATATATGTGTTAGTTAGAACTGCTTTATCTACATCATGGTATTCTTTGAAAAACTAGAAGTTTGAAATAATGTGTGGTGACATCATGTGCAACGGTTATTGGGACAAAAAGAGTACGATTATTTGTTTATTTTATATATATATATATATATATATATATATATATATATATATATATATATATATATATATATACTCTAAGGAATTAAACGATTTTATTTTTAATGCGCCATTATTTCTTATTATTTAAACCTTGTTTTAGTCAATACATATCTTTGGACATTTTGATCTTGGTACGGCCGAAAGGGAGGCTGTGTAGTCTGGGCAGCGTACGGCCTCCATTATATCGTCACCCATGCCTGTGCCCTGGTGTGGTCACTCTAGTCTTACCAAAATAGAAGGAATTTTGAGCAAACAGGGCGCTAAAATTATCTCGCGAGAAAGACGGATGACTACAAAAGAAAAACATGTCCGAGTAGACCTCCTGTTTTGTTTTTTAAGTAGTGTGAATGACATAAACTGGCCTAGGTTAGAAAAAAAGAAAATTTATTAAGATATTATTATGGGGGTACCGACGGTGATGCACACAAAATTTATGTTGTCTGTCATGGTTTTGGGTGCCATAAGCACCTGTGCCATATCATGTCACCGTAGCTCTTCTCCAAACATCTGAAAATCAATGCCACTGATCACTCTGAGGCAGTGGATACGGTAGTCAATCGAGGTTACATCTGCATTTATTCCAATAGGACTTTACATCCTGCCACCATAAAGCGTGTCACCCAGGAGTGGTTGTTCAAGAATTTCTTACGATTATCTTACCTCAAATATGGCCTCAAGTCTCCCGAGATTTGAATCCACTGGATTACTATGTCTGGAGCATCGTTGGTAGCATGACAAACCAGAGGCCCAACGATACAATCGGCTGCAATCTGGCCTAAATCTAAACGTCCAAAGTGGGGAAAACTGGCTTGTAACATCCAATACCTTTGAAAAACCGAACTAATAATGTTTCATCATCACCGAGTTGACGATGAATATTTGCACTTTCAAATAAGTTCTTTGTGTTAAGCCTCTATTGGGACACAGATATCTAGTGGAACTCATACATACGATACGTCGCTAAAATTGCTTAAAAAATGGTCGGCTCCTTTTTCCGTTCTAAAATGTAGCTGACTCCACCTGCCCTGTTCTATCTTTACAAGAATCAAAAAAAAAAAAAAGAAAAAAAAAAAAAGAAGTATTACTGCCGTATCTAAACTGGACCTGCCCAACCCTCTTTTCCCAGTCTTGACAGAGTTCAAAAGCGTTTGCGCGGTCTTGCGGGTGATGAATTGCTTTCCACCCTACAAACCCTTTTCCACAGACGCAACGTGACAAAAATATTGCTATTTCCATAGAAATTGATCTGACGAGATATATTACTTAACTCCATCAGTTCAGACCTTTACAACTAAGACTCGTTATGACATGAAAACAGTGGCGAACAATCGCCATTCTCTCCTAGTATTATATTGCTAAGAAGGAACTTCCATTCAGAGAGCTTCTGCCCAAGAATCGCTGCTTTGTAGAACAGACTACCATTCTTAACCTCTTCAAGTCGAGGGTCAACATATCTTCATAATATGCAATTATTACATCTTCCTCTTACATCCATAAAACAACCTCATTCAGTAACAATCTACTATGAGTGGCTCTTGAGCCTTGTACTTAGTGAACAATAGCATAAAAAACTTCAGTTTCTACATCAAGAAAAACATTCAGATATCCAAAAATATTTACCCGAGGAGGGCTAAGGAAGGTTCTGGCTGCAAATTCTGGGCAAAGAAACAAGGATGAAAATACTAACCTCTTGTTTATATGTGAATCGCCAGGTTTTCCTTCAGGCGACAAATCTAAAGAAGTGTCATTCATTTTTGTCACTGGACGAGATTTTGTTCACTTACTGAATTTGTCTAAATAAAATAAATAGATTTGATGCTAAAAAAACAAACACAAAATATTTACGTTTATTAAGAATTATGAATGTATTCAGATCAACGATTGGGTTTATCCAAATAAACGTAAATCACTATTACTCGTATTTTCATCTGAAATTATTTTAGTTGCTTTTTTATCGCTATTTTTAATCAGACCATCAGTCTACATAATTGAGTAAACAGATTGGAAATAAGGAATATGGCCAAAACATATTTGAACTACAGGGAATTGTGAACTGAAACATTTATTTAACCCACGGGGTAGATTCCACTGCTCATGTCAAGGGATATCTCGTCTAGTTCTTATTTTTATTTGGTACTTCTCAGTAATTGCTCACCCGTTTCCACTGGTTGCAAGTACACACTGCACGACCCAAGCATACAACTCACAATCACTATGTCACCAAATTCTCAAACCAATGCTTTAATCTACTAGGCCATTGTCCAGGAGTGAATTTGCAACCTTAAGCCTAACCTACCTGCTGATTAGATTTGTACCTGCTGCTGGCCATGTTTTGATTGTTGCTACTGTGATTGAAGACTTTCTTTCATTCTTTATCGATATATATACGAGGAAGGCCGGAGGGCACAACGACCGAAACGTTGTGATAACAACACCAAAGATGAGGACAATAGTCCGAATATAAATACTGTAAATAATGATAACTCCTCATCCCAGAAATTCTGGCAGAAATGAAAACAATATTGTTTAACAATGCTTCATTTAATAAATAAAAATTACGATAAATATGAAATATTTTGGTTATCCCCAAATTTCAGTGTGCTTTTCTTGCCAGGTGGCATTAGCATTTATTCAAGGTGATCGATTTTTATCATAACGACTCTCATGTCAGCATGCGTTTAAAAGAATTTCACGTATTAAGAAATCATCAGACCATGATGTAGTATTCACTTAAATGTTATCGGGCGTGAAATTGTCATATATGTCCATATTGTCGATATCATCAAGTGTTCTATCCATATATATAGCAAGAATAAAATAGTATAATCACACACACACACACACACACACACACACACACACACATATATATATATATATATATATATATATATATATATATATATTTCTAAAGAATGAATATTTTTATTAATCCGACAGATTTGTATTGCTTTAAAAATAAATAAAAATAACGTTTACAGTAATATATATATATATATATATATATATATATATATATATATATATATATATATATATATATTAATAAAAAGAAAGAACAGTAAGATATATAATCCAGTGTTCTTATAGATATTTTTATTTTTACAAAATAGTGCTCAATGTAAATTTACAGAGCATTAATATTATAAGTTAATAGACTTAAAATATGGTTTTTCGCTACACAGTTCCAACCATGTTTCAAAAATCGAAGCTAAAAGCTCCGAATTTAATTTTGTACTTAAATTAAAGACATTAGTTCCATTTCATCCTCAAGCGAATTTTGGAGTAACTTTAAAAATTACTGGGTTTTAAATACACAGCTAAAACAAAATTCATGTTTCCAAGGTTACAGATAAATCTATTTTGCTAGACTGGGGTGTCTGGGTGTTCAATATGTCTATATTTTAATGTATCAGTTATTGTTACGTTTTGGTAGTGGGTAGGGATGTATTTTTCAATGAAATCTAACATCCGTTAAAAGCGTGTCGTCTGGATTTTTTTTGTTAACGGCTAAAATTCTTACGGCATTTTTTTCGTTCGTATATTTAAAGATTTTTGGAAGGTATCTACGTCAGAATACTTTTTATTTAACTACGATTTGAAATATTTTTACTTTTAATTTTTAATATACTATATTTCTTTCAAGAACAATTAAATGTAATTAGAATCCCTTACAGTTTGTAGAATTATTATGACATCAAGTATATTACTATATTTTAAAGATTTTATACTTGAATATTATTTAAGTAAAATTTCCATTTCTCTGATTTTAGCTTCCATTTTTGAAACATGGTTGGAACTGTGTAGCGAAAAACCATATTTTAAGTCTATTAACTTATAATATATATATATATATATATATATATATATATATATATATATATATAGAGAGAGAGAGAGAGAGAGAGATAGATAGATAACATAACTATCGGCCTATTAATCTTCTACCTCTTTTTGGCAAAGTATTAGATGCTCTAATTAACTCTGAATTGATCAAGCATCTAACATTGCAGGATCTCCTTTCACATAAGCAATATTTCTTTCGCTTCTTTAGGTCAACTACTGATATGTTAACGATTATTGATGAAAGAGTCTATGAAACTTTAGATAAGAATATTGAAGCTCGGGCTTATCTGGAATGCATTTGACAGGGTTTGGCATACGGATCTTCTTCACAAGTTGAAATTCTCGGCGAATTTTTTAACTAATTCAGTCTCTCTTATCAAATCGCGAAATGAAAGTTATCTTGAATGGCTACTCTTCTAGATCTTTTTGCATAAAGACAGTTGTCCCTCCAGTGTTCATATCCTTGGACCTACGATGTTCCTAATGTCGTCAGTTCTCAACTCGCTACCTATGCTGATCACACAATTATTTACTCCTGTCTCAGTAAGATATGGTTAAATTGACAGCTGATCTAAAACTGACCTACAATCTGTTGTGTAATGGGGCAAGGAGTGGCTTGTTAATTTTAAGGTCTCAAAAACGAAACTGTTATCTTTTAGTCATCTGAGAGAACTCTTTTTACCTTCCAGAAGCATAGCTGATGCTAACCTCCAGGAAAGTGATTAATTGTATCTTCTAGGACTAACATTTTCAACTGACATAAATTGCTAATTCTGCAACTAAAAAACTTGGTTCACTATGTCGTACTAGATAATTTTTCTCGTCAGAATGTCACTTACGTATTTATAAATCTACCACCCATCCTTGCTTTGAATATTGCTATCACATCTGGTCTGGTACTCTTGTTATATACTTAGAGATTCTTGATAAACTCCAAAGAAGAATCTGTAATGTTACTGGTCCTGACCTGGTATCTCGGTTTCATTCCGTTTCCCAACGCCGTAACGTAGCTTTCCTCTGCATTTTCTACAAATATTTTCATGGTAATTGTTTTGATGAACTTTCCTATATGGTAACTAGACTTTATGAATTTAAGCGCAGTACTAGATTGGCTGCAAGGTCTCATCATTTTACAGTTGAAATGGCTAGATGTAACCGAAAGTTCTATGCTAATAGTTTCTTCTGTTTCACTTCTCACTTGTGGCACTCTCTTCCGGCTTCAAAAATATAAATGCAATGTCAATCCTTCTCTTTTTAATTCTTGTTCATTTATTGTCCACTCTCTTTAATAATAATTTTTCTCATATTCTCTAACGCTCAATAACTCCTTGCGCACTAGTAGCTTTAATGCCTTGCTTGGTGTGAAATGATTTTTTTAAAAATAGATCGATAAATAGACGTAGAAATTTTGCTTCCTATATATATGCCTCAGTTAAGTTATACAGCCTTTCAGTGAAAAAGGGTACTAGTAACACAAAATTTAGGCGTACACATATAGAATTAAAACATATACATTTAAAATTAAAAAAAAAACACAAAAAAAACGTAATCCCTATATAACATATGGACTGCGCCAGAATTGGGCTAACCAGATATTTTATTCAAATTTAAATTCAAGATTTTCTTGTGCATGGAACTCCGAGTTGTGCTACTGGTATATGTATATTTATTAATATATATTATAATATAATATTAATATATTTATTAATAATACGGTCGTATTATATCGAGCACTATTTTATTAACACCAGCACCCAATATGCAATATCTTTATATATATATATATATATATATATATATATATATTATCATAGTTAATAGCAAATATATATATAAGACATTTTTTATGTTTATACGTTTTTATTATATATATATATATATATATATATATATATATATATATATATATATATATATATATATATATATATATATATATATATATAACACTTATTACAGATCATACCAAACGGATAATACCTAAAGAAAAAAATCACCATGCCAAGTAACACATATTGATATTGTTACTAGCACGGCTACATAAACTACCATCTTCCCTATGGATGTGAGAAGATAAACCGCTAACACTTCAACATCATTTTATAACGACTACGATTACTTTAGTTACCAACATTGTCGCCACCACCGTATGTACCTAATGTAAAATAACTATTGCCATTATTATCACTTCATACACCTCCCCCACAAGATTAGTAACACTTTTTACGATTGTCTTAATTTTAATATTGCTATTTTTTATTTATTACCACTATCATCACCATCCATTGCCATCACTAAGTTATCACCACTCTAATTATTTTTTATTTTTTATTCATTATCTCTTCCACTAGTACCATCACTATTATTATTTATTATTTATTACTATTACTGCTATTTTAACTTTTAATTTTTAATTTATTTTCAATTTATCATTAATCTTTTATCATTAATTATTATCATGATTTATTTATTTTTGCTACTATTATCATTATTATTAACATTATTATTTATGTTACTATCATCACTACTACTATTATTAACATTACTATTTGTTACTTCCACTGTTATTATCATTATACTTTACTACCACCATTGTTTCCACATGATATCCTCCACAATTGCCATTGATCTCATTATTGTTTACCATTGTCATTGGTCTCATTATTGTAATTATTATTTCATTCTTACTATTTCACCATTCATCATTATGCTTGCTACATCCATTACCATAATTACTATCATCACATTCCTTTTACAATCATACCCCCTTTCACCAAAATTAGTGCCAATTTTCCGTAAACATATCAATAAGTAATATAAATTAGGAATTCGACTATTTATTTATTTATTTAATCGTCTATAATACACAAGCAAGTAATGTTAAAAATAAAAATAATCATCTTCACAGTTATATTCATATACAGAATCCGTTTTAAGCAATGTAAGACCCAGTCTGATAGAAATATATGTACACGTATACATGCGTGTATGTGTGTGTGAGGAAGTATCATTCCGTTAATGACATAAACGAACAATCTGAAAGATGAGAAGAACGCCACAACCCCCACCCCTTGTGGAAAGAACTTCACTACACAATCTCAACACCGAAACGACCACAATTGCGTATGTATACGTACTCAAATACATGGAAACATGTCTGCACCTGGCACCGTATTCTTCATATATGTATATGTTTGTGAGAATACAATATGTACAACTATATACATGTATGCCTGCGTACGTATGAGTGCTATCCTAAAATGGACACAGAGGAGAATTTTTCTCCCTACTACCACCAAACATAATAAAACAGAAACTGACATAAATAGATTCAAATTTTAAAAAATAAATCAGTTTGTCTGAGGATCGCAAAAGCGTGAAACGCAGGGTTACAAACTCACATCCATAAAAATAAGTATATATATATATATGCTCAAAGCGTATCCAAATGTAAACAAATGACGTCACACATTATGAAATGGACAAAGCCCGACAATTATTTCAAGATACGTAAGAGATTCATGGAAGATTGTAGTTTAAAAGCAGTAACCTTGCTAACCGAACGATCCTCTGTGGCTCAATCGGTTAAGACACGTCAGGCTATATGACGGTTCTGTATAGAGGACAGGTTCGATTCCCGTCGGAGGACGAATATTTTCAATGAAAATTTCTCGGACATTCAGGCCGGTAAATGTTATTAATACTGTTTATTATAAACAAAGCATTTACTTAAATATTTGTATCTATAAAAAGAATGTATAAACATAAAAAATGTCTATGCCAGAACAATGTTAGTCAAATGAATAACGTAACAGAATATTTTTTTTTCTGTAACGTGTTTCGTCCTCTAGAATTAAATCCTTGGACTAAAGTAGTGATTTTGTTGATGGAATTATATATGTGTAGGAGGAGGAATGTAAGAATGCCAGCTTCTATTTTAATTATGAACTCAGATGAAATTCTGAAAGCGTAGGAACGGTGAAACTTTCAATTTTTAAATTTAATTTTTTAGACAAGTCTGGGCATTTAGTCTAAACGATTTCATTCAGTTTCTGCCAATAAATGTTGTAAAAACATGGAAGCAAATTTATTGTGCATGATTTAGCGATCAAAGCACTTTTTATACACTTTCGCCTTAGTAAATTGCTTCCTTTTTTAATTAAAGGAGCATTTTTTAATAAAAATTATTTTCTAAGAATACTTTTTTGTGGGATATTACAGGTTAAACCCTATTGAGATAATAAAATCAAGTAATAAGTTTGTGAAAGTCGACTTAATGTTTTGAAAGTAATAATTTAGGTAGCAAAAATGTAATAAATTATAATTTACAGAGATAAAAGGTTAATAAAATGAAGCATTTTCAGAATGCGTAGGAAAAGAAAACATTTTAAGCACAATTTTTGTAAATGTGTGTGTGTGTGTGTGTGTGTGTGTGTGCTTGTGTGTGTGTAAATGTTATTTTTTGAAGTCGTAGTGCACTATACCCCTTTTCTTTAACTACCAGTCACTCCAAAATGTGTGGTTAGTCCTACATAAACCTTCACTACTTCAAACAAGTCATCTGTTTCTGTTGTGTAACATTTGAGTTTATATTACATCGCAACTAATCCACTTTTGTGTACAAGTCCATTAGCGAGAGTATGATAGCTCCAGCGACGAATAACAAATGTCCCTAGTCTGTACTGTGCGCACTGGCGATCATCGAGTGATGGCTGTTCTCACACAAACCTATGAACTGTATTGTATCCTCTGGTGGTTTATATTGCCTTACCAAAACCGCCACAGATGGGGTAAGTTAAAATGTCTTAAAATCACTTATTCATATTTCAAATCTAGCAACTGTCTAGTTATTCAGTCTTTTAGAAGAAGAAAAGTCATTTAAGAGACTTGAATTAGCTCTTGATTGAGTGGAGATCTCAGATGATATAGAATACTCTTAGAAATCACCTCCTCTGCCTCGTTTGAGGTTCTCCCTATCCAGAAACAGCGAGATTGGTTCGATGACAATTATGCCTAAAACGAGTCTGTTGTTTAAAGAAAAATGCATAACTTACACAAATTAAGAATTAATGATGAACACCTCATTCAAAAATCCTACAAGGATTGCAAAAGTTAAGTTCAAATAACACTTATGCGAATGAATCTGCTTAACTACAGGATGTCTCTAAAAGAAATGTTACTAATACCTTATACGAAGCTCTTAAAACAATGTATGTTGTAAAGTAAGATGGAGCATCTCTCATTTAGTCGTCTGACGGCCAGACATTGTTAACTAATAAAAAAAAAAAACAAAAAAAAACAGCATACCGGAAAAACATTTTGAAACTGTTCTCAACAATAACTCAACAATTGACGATAATGAAGAATACGCCCAGAAGCGTTGCCTGTAACAACTCACAAGTCATTTCTCTCCTTTTCGTTCATGCTAAAATTCTTTCTTTTTCATTCTCAATAAAATTATTAAATAAATGACTTTTATCTGGAATAACAATCTGGTTTTTGATCATGTTATCGAACAATTGACATGAAATTTTCCCGACGTCATGTGGCTGAGAGATTTCGTGAAACGTATCAGAAAGATTATATATTCTTCGTCGAACTGACAAGACCTTTGGACAGTGAACCGAGATACACTGTGGAAAGTTTTAAAAGAACGTGGCAAAGCTGACAATATAGTAAATATGATCGTCTCATTTCATGAAGGAATGAAAATATCTTTCATCTCTGATAATAGAGAAAAATTACATTCCTTCCATGTAATTTTAAGGGTACAAAGCCATAGATCATCTTTTTTTTCTCTTCTTTTTCTCTTCTTTTTACTCTTTTCTTTTCATCGTCTTTTTACTCTCTTCTTTTTACTCTCTTCTTTTGACTCTCTTCTTTTTATGTTATTTTTACTCTCTTCTTTTCAACTTCGTTTTACTCTCTTTTCATCTTCGTTTTACGGTCTTCCTTTCATCTTCATTTTACTCTCTTCTTTTCATCTTCTTTTTACTCTCTTCTTTTCATCTTCGTTTTACTCTCTTCTTTTCATCTTTTTACTCTCTTCTTTTCATCATCTTTTTACTCTCTTCTTTTCAACTTCGTTTTACTCTCTTTTCATCTTCGTTTTACTCTCTTCGTTTCAATTTCATTTTACTCTCTTTTCATCTTCGATTTACTCTCTTTTCATCTTCTTTTTCCTCTTTTCTTTTCACCTTCGTTTTACTCTGTTCTTTTCAACTTTGTTTTACTCTCATCTTTTCAACTTCGTTTTACTCTCTTTTCATCTTCGTTTTACGGTCTTCTTTTCATCTTCTTTTTACTCTCTTCTTTTCATCTTCTTTTTACTCACTTCTTTTCATCTTCTTTTTACTCTCTTCTTTTCATCTTTTTACTCTCTTATTTTCATCTTCGTTTTACTCTGTTCTTTTCATCTTCTTTTTACTCTGTTCTTTTCATCTTCGTTTTACTCTTTTCTTTTCAACTTCGTTTTACTCTCTTCTTTCCATCGTCTTTTTACTCTCTTCTTTTCATCTTCGTTTTACTCTCTTCTATTCATCTTCTTTTTACTCTCTTCTTTTCATCTTCTTTTTACTCTCTTCTTTTCATCTTTTTTTATTCACTTCTTTTCATCTTCTTTTTACTCTCTTCTTTTCATCTTTTTTACTCTCTTCTTTTCATCTTCTCTTTACTCTCTTCTTTTCATCTTCTTTTTACTCTCTTCTTTTCATCTTTTTTTACTCTCTTCTTTTCATCTTCGTTTTACTCTCCTTTCATCTTCGTTTTACTCTCCTTTCATATTCGTTTTACTCTCTTCTTTTGATCATCTTTTTACTCTCTTCTTTTCATCTTTGTTTTACTCTCCTTTCATCTTCGTTATACTCTCTTCTTTTCATCTTCGTTTTATTCTCTTCTTTTCATCTTTGTTTTACTCTGTTCTTTTCATCTTTGTTTTACTCTGTTCTTTTCATCTTCCTTTTACTCTCTTCTTTTCATCTTTGTTTTACTCTCTTCTCTTCTTTTCATCATCTTTTTCCTCTTTTCTTTTTATCTTCTTTTTACTCTATTCTTTTCATCTTCCTTTTACTCTCCTTTCATCTTCTTTTTACTCTCATCTTTTCATCTTTTTACTCTCTGTTTTTGATCGTGCTTCAGTAAAAAGGCGTGAATTTTTTATTTCATAAAAGTAAAGTTTTTTCTTTAATTACTAGAGTTTTAGGGGGAGACATTTGTACAGAACCAGAATAAGATGTCATCTCTTTTCCTCTTAACTTTCCATTCGTAGAAGCCCAATTGAAGAGACCCAATAGCTCTTCGACCGCTTTTTTCTTGCAATCACAGTATTTGAGTTAACTATTACCATGAAACCACCTCGTGTTGTGCACCAATCAAAGCCTATTTCTTAGCCCAAATTTCATGATACACGTATCATAATTGAAAAGAGGAACGTAAAGTATGTGTGATCGTTCATAGGCTTTTGGAAATATTGTCGAATTCCATGCTTTTGGAAATATTGTCGAATTCCATGCATAAATAGATGAAGAGATAATCCATCAAATTTCCAAAATATCCGAGTCCTTTGGAAGAAAAGAGTAATATTTCTGAAACCTAAGATTAGCGTGTATCGAGCTATTGTTTTAACCAATCCCCTGAATGGATCAGACTGCGTGTCGGATCCCCATTCATCACTTCGACGTATTTCCCAAACGCTGTCTACTCGATCGGCGGATACAACTTAGAGAATAATTTGCAGTGCCATTTTAGATAGCCCTGTTGTCAGAATGAATGATAAAATGCTTCAGGTCCTCATGTAGAAACTGTTTCATCACGGTGCGTTTAACGCAGGCAAACCCCTGGCTGCATTTCAAGGACAACCTTAACATTATGTTTCTCTGAAATCTCTTGAAGTAATGAAGTAATGGATCATACTAAAAAGAGGAATACCTGCCACTGAGACAAAACAATTTGAAAAAAACGCAACACTTATCTGCGAGACTTAAGCATTATTCTAACATTGAGAATAAACATACCAACTGTGCTGTCTGATAATATATATATATATATATATATATATATATATATATATATAGAGAGAGAGAGAGAGAGAGAGAGAGAGAGAGAAAGAGATAGTGAGAGAGAGAGAGAGCGAAAGAAAGAGAGAATATATTTTCATAGATATAGAAATAAAAGAATGAGTTCTCAATACATAAATAAAAAGAAAGAAATCTAAGATCGAATCAAATAATTGTTTTCGGCGGCGTCTTAACTTTCGTCGTGCCAGGCTGCGAATACCAAGATGTTTAAAAAAGGATTTCTTTTCACATTCTGATACTCAATGCCTAACGAGCCAAAATACAAAAGAGAATTAGTCACTGCTTGCTACAATCATTATAACACGATATTACTCACCCATCCACTCACACCCACAACCCCCCCATATATATATATATATATATATATATATATATATATATATATATATATATCCTGGTATGTAGAGAAATGAATTCTGCATACCACACAGACACCACATCTTTAAAATGACGGAGACAGTCGAAAGTAATTTAATATAAAACATTACAAACATGAACTCCGGACAGATTATCCATAACTTTGATCCGAATACACAGCACCTTATTCGAAAATACAATAAAAAATTAAACAGATAGACCTTTCGTTTTTTTTCACCAAGTTTGTTTGGATGAATACTTGCTACTTAAATGGTGTTAGTCGGAGATTCTGCTCCTAAACCTTTGGCGCACGGCAGGGATGAATTTAAGCGTATTTATTTTTAGATAAACACACAGTGACTGAGAGAACTCGATTCGTTTTCCCGAAGAGCCTTGCATTATTAGCAGTAGTAGTCACTGTTTATAAACTTACATTTCCTCTGGGGAGGAAATGTGAGTTTATATATATATATATATATATATGCTTCATGTGTAATCAAACATATACCCTCATCTATAGAACGTAGGATTAGCAACAACTCATTTGACAAAGATGTGTTTGATAAACATAGCCGTGTTTATAATACTGCTTTAAAAAGTGGTTACTAGTACACTGAAGTCAATTATAGAAAATATAATAATATTGATCTAAGGAAAAGGAATAGGAATAGGAAATTCATTTGGTACACTCCCCACATTTAACCAATTAGTCAGTACTAAGTTAGGCCAGAAGTTTCTCCATTTAATTGATAAACATTTCCCTAAAAGTAACCCTCTTAGTAAAATATTTAACAGAAACACACTAAAACTAAGTTATAGCTGTACAGATAATCTTGAGAAGATTGTAAAGAAACACAATAATAAAATTTTAAACCAATTGAAAAATTTGGATAATAATGCACATTCCAAGATAAATGATGCTAATAATATTAACCAATGTAATTGCAAGGATTTTAACGATTGCCCATTACGAAACCAATGTTTAACCACTTCTCTTGTTTATCTAAGTACCCTGTCTAAAATAGAGAATCCGACTGAAAAATTTTGTATTGTAGCATTAAGAATTCTTCAAAAGACTAGATGGTATCAACATATCTTGTCCTTCACCAATAGTATTTATAAAATTTCTAAATATTTTTGGAATTCAAAAGAAGCTAATAGAACACCAAAGTTAAAATGGAAAATTAAAACATCTAGAACATGTGGAGCTTTAAATGAACCCTGTTTTATATGCTTATATGAAAAATGAGAAATTATCAGATTTTCTGATAAAAATTCCTTATTAAATCAAAGAAGTGAATTGACTGTAAATTGTAGACATAACCTACCTTTTACCTTACAATATGTTTAAACTTTGAATTTGATAATGCTTTTTCTTACAGTAATAATCAGTACATGAACTGTTGTGCACTTTATATGGCTTACTAATCTATTTGTATGATTCATTTTTATTTAATATTGCATTGTATTGAAATTTGTTTAGTATTAACATCTTATATGGATGTACAGGTGTTTAGTTAGTATTATTAAGATCTTACATTGATTAGTTAGTATTATTAACATCTTATATGGATGCTCATTATTTAACGGTTGCATATTAATTTGCCAAAGTAGTTCTGCATTCTTGATCCGTTTTTTACCAGTTTCTTAAAGGAGCCTTTTATTTATCATCTACAAAATTTTACGTAAGAAGCTGAACGAGCATATAACTAGTTAGCATTATATTAAATTGCACCCTCATCTCTTCTGCATTTACTTCTTAGGGAGGATGACCGTCAGACTTCGATACAACTTACGAAATAATGTAACAACCTGTATCTACTCATAAGGAAATTGTCTTGGATTTATATACAGAAAACTTTGTGTCATGACCTATATTAAATTTTTTTACGGTGAATTTGAATTTAACATAGGTCACATTCAAATGGTTAATCACGTCAAATCCTACAAGCCTATTTTTAAAAGTATTCTACTTTTGAAATTTAATTAACCTTTCACTCGCCAGTAGTTTAACATCATCAGGGGAGACACATTTGTTAGTGTTGAAACATAATTGCCATTATGTAACTATTTTTAACATGTTTTGATATATATATATATATATATATATATATATATATATATATATATATAGAGAGAGAGAGAGAGAGAGAGAGAAGAGACAGAGAGACAGAGAGGCTAAATAATAGACCAGACTAGGCTCTTTAGCCTTGGTTGACAACAAGTCAAGGCGACAAAGGACAATTCTTAATTCCTTACCTGAGGAGGGTCGTTGTGTACCAGTTCTCTCTATTCAGCTTTTCCGAAAGGTGTGCTTGGTTCTGCACAACAATTCGCCAATCTAATCAAATCATATGTGCGAGACTGAGCTGCTGGACCCTCATGCATCGAAAACAACGGGAGAGTCAATATATATATAAAGTTGATGAGAATCCGGTAGATTAATAAATATACAGGGTGACCCCAAAGTCACTGAAGTATTTCAAAATGTCATAACATGTCAGATTCTTTAAAATGCTTTATTTACTTTTCAGAACTTAGGAATTTTCCCATCGAAACATTCACAAACGAACCAAAATTTTATTTTTGATTTAACCAAACTTTTGGTCATTGTATAACTTCGCCAAATTCCGAAATTTTATGACAATAACTTTCTCCTAATCTAGCGCCTTTCAATTATTTTCTTTAGTTCACACCTTAAGGAATGTGTATACTTCAATATACCGCAGATAATTCAAGAACGCAAGGAAAACATCTGTGCAGAAATTCAAAGAAATTCAAAATTCAATGCAGCCAAATTTATTAACCACTGTTCCAGAGAATGAAAACGCATCTGTGTATACTGGACAATGGAAAAATATTTACGTCATATCATTTTTCATAATTAAATGGAAACATGTTTGAATTTTCATTCTGTATAAATCTATTTTTGAATAATAAAATATGTTGAAATTAGTAGAATTTTAAATCACTAGGTGACTTCTGAAACTCATTGTATAAAACAATTAGAAAAACTTCTACTTTGACATATTTTCAGCGACGAACTAGCTTGGATTTTCTAATTTTAACATCGAAAGAAGAAAGTGAAAATAATTGGTCTCATGTTTTATATCAAAACATAATGAATTTTATAAACGTAGTATCTATAAACTTGACAGTTGGAATGAAATTCTAGTTTACAGAACAATTTGGATTTTCTAATGGTTCCATCGAGAGAAGTACTTGAACATGAGTTAGTCTCGTGTTTTATATAAAAACCTAATGAATCTTATAAGCACGTAATCTATAAACTTGTTAATAGATGAAACGAATTTCTGTATTGCAGAACAATTTGGATTTTCTAAGTTTGCCATCAAGTTGAAGAGGTTGAACGTGAGATGATCTCGTATTTTACATCAAACCCTAATGAATTTTATAAATGTGGCATCTATAAATTGTTGACAGACGGAACGAGGATTTAGTTTGCAAAACCATTCGGATTTTCTAAGGTTACTATCAAGAGACAAGGTTGAACATGCGATGGACTCGTAGTTCACACCTAATGAGTTTTATAAACTTGGCATCTATAATTTTGTTGGGAACGAGATTCTAGTTTGAAGAAGCATTTGAATATTTTAAGTTTGCCAGCAATTGAAGAGGTTGAACGTGAGATAGTCTCGTATTTTACACAAAGACATAATGAATTTTATAAACCTGTCATCTATAACCTTGTTCACAGATGTAGCGAGGTTCCAAACTGCAGAACCATTTGGATTTTCTAATGTGACTATTAACAGTAGAGGTTGAATATGAGTTGATCTCGTATTTTACATCGAAGCCTAATGTATTTTATAAACTTTTGAGAAATGTAACGAGGTCCTAGTTTGCAGAACCATTTAAATTTTCTAATTTCGAGAGAAGAAGTTGTTACTTGGTCTCGTGTTTTATATCAAAACTTAAACGTTGACATATGGAACGAAGTTCTAGTTTCCAAAATTTTATTTCGAAATTTATTATTGTATGTAAAACAACATTGGTCTGATCAAACTCGTCAAATTGTTATAAATTTGTTGATTGGAAAGAGAGGTTTCTTCTTACGAAAGTGAGCCTTAGAAAGTTTCGATAAATTGGTATGTTAATATACAACATTTAATATCTAAATTAGCCATGACTTTATTTTTAATATTTTATGTTTTTAATTTCTGATAAAATTTCCAGAATTGTTGTTGCATTCCAATGTTTCTTTGTTTTTTTATAATTCATCCACATATCTTTTGATGATTTTCTATTAATCGTAACCATTATTTTTTCATTTTTTATTAGACTTTTGAATTTTGTCTTTCCCTATTAATTCCGTCTTCTTTTCCATGAACACTAGTATCGTTTAACAGAAATTCTATTGATTCACTGTAATTATTCGTATCACTTTTAGCTGAAGAGATGATGGCAAGTTTCTTATATTTAGAAAGTAATTTTAGAGTATTTATGTGTCAGTCATGTAACTGAGATATGTTCTATTTTTAATCGGTGAAAAATATCTTTTATGCTCTCAAAATATTCCATTTTTTTTAATATTTGAAGGAACAAAAATATGAAGCAAGATAAATCCTAATGAAATATGCGAAAAAATTGATGGAGGTTTGACACAAACCCCATTACGATGAAGAATATATCCTCTCTTTTATTGAAATCAATTTCTATTTAATATTCTGGAAATAACTGAATGTGTCTTTAACTCATTCATTTTCTCGCCTTCTGGAAATTCTGAAATAGAACAATAAATCGGCAACTTAATAATGAAAAAAATATTTATTTTACACAAAACATTTTATTTTTCAACAAAATCTCCTTCTTTGTCAATTTGCTTAAGCTAACGCGTGTTCATATATCTAACATTATACAGTGATAAATTCAGATCATAATTATCATATATCCCTTTCTTATAAAAATGTTTTACATGATAAAACTGTGAGATTCCCAATATTCTTGTTTATGAATTGATTGAATAAAAAGACCAGTCATCAAATATTGCGAACGTTATTTAAATTTCATTTAAATCTAGATTAATTTTCCTATTAAGAGAAAATCGTAAGTCAATTTTAAGCCAATAAAGCTCCTAACAATTGAAAGTAATCATTTCGTTGTTCAGTCTTGCTACTAAAAAGCAGGCGCTCACTTTAGTTGAAAAAGACAACATCCGATGACAAACAGTCGAAACTTTGCAGTCGTAATATAATCGGACCTCACAGTTTGTTGTGAGAAAAACCTCAAATGTGTAGAGTCAGTTTTTTAGATCCCCCTTTTCTCGGGCAAAAAGAATGTGTCAAATTGTGAATAAAAGGCTGACACAGTTTGTTGCTTTTAACAGAAAAATATTTAGGGTAATCTTTCCATGAGGAAGATTTATATATTTCCAGATTTAAGTCTTCTTTTTCTTTCGACAAATCATCAAATGATTTTTCTTCTCTCAATTCTCTTTTGTTTATTGAGACATTCGGATCACAACAGAATTAAGCTTCTATTTTACTTGTTTTCGTTTTTTTTCCATTCATTCAAATCCTGATTTTATTTCAAGCTTCTTTACATTGAAGTGCTAAAAGTCATGGGATAGCAGTATGTCAAGTGGAATCAGGCTAGAATTGTGTGTTATAAAGTTGTTGGTTAGTAAGGAAAATCCCTTTTCCCAGCGGCCTTCTCAAAATGGAAAGTGCCAAAAGAGGGCTGAACTATTAATGCCCTCTGCTCCTCTGTATGCGTTGGAAACCTTACCTTAAATCTGGTCTTAGAAAGGAAACAATCAACTATGAGAACATTGAACTCCTGTCCTAGAGGATTTATTCTTAGTAAGCTTGGTACCTTCTCATTGGCTACCCTCAACCACATTGTGCTAAACTTCTCATTGGCTAGCTTCGGCCACATTATGCAAAATTTACAAATTATGTGCTTAAGAAAATTTGATTTTTCTTAATTCAGATGGAAAACTTATCTAAGGTTACCGGGAAATCAACTGAAATTGCAGACGTGACACACGAAGGTATGACTTTTAAAAAAAATAAAGTTTCTTGTGCTATAAAGTAGCATTTAGCCATTTCAAAGCAATGGATAATTCAATGAGGAGTGAATTCACGACATTAGTTAAGTAGGTACTGTAGCGTTATGGTTAACAAGATTGTCTTCTTGTTAACCATAACACTACAGTAGGCATTCACTAACTGTTTTACTGAGAGCTACCCATTCTCCTACAATTGATATAATTGATTAGTTAACAGAACTTGGAAACTGAGTTGTGATTAATTATCTATGGCTTCATCTTAATATTGTCCGCGGACTAGTGTCTACAGATCCTCTTTGGAATTTGAATTTGAAACATGTTTAGTAAATTTTCTACCCCCAAGCAAAAATAAAATTTAAATGTGATTCCCATCGGGGCCATTTTTAATTTACGAAGAAAGTTGGAGCTTTGCTTACATGCATGCAAGATGGCCGCCACCTCGTTGTCAAGTATGACCTTCGTAAAACATTTTAAAATTCAGTTGTTTCTTCAACAGATATGACTTTCTAAACTTTTAAAACCTCTTGCACAAAGTTGACAAACATGAGATACATACATGTTTTTGTCATTAGGTATATCGTTATAAATATTTGAGTCTTTTCAGCACATACATATATACATACATACATACATACATACATACATACATACATACATACATATACTTACACACACACATGAAAATGAATATATATATATATATATATATAGGGAAACGATATATCAATTTTCTAGCACAATTTTATGAAAATCTATCAAAAGTGGAAAATTTGGGGGTGACGCTTTTCGTTCTTTAGTTCTTCATCGAACTAAAGTGATGTTTATGTTAATGTAATTACACATGCACATGGAGGAGGGGGGATGCTGAAATTTTACATTTAATATGTGCTTAGTTATCTAGTCGATTTCATTGAGTCTCTTTTACTTTTACTATTTTTTATTACTTTTGATATTAAATATTCTACATTGTGATAATAGAAGATCTGCCCAAGAAAGGTGAAATATTGTAAGAACTTAAACGTAAATTTACTGTGAATGATCTAGCGATCTTTTGTGTTAAAATCTCGAGATTTTTCCTATGTATTCCTTGTAGCAATTATTACAGGTGATAGAGTAAATTTTTAATTCAGGTTTTAGTTTATTATTTTCTTTTGTATTAATTAAGTCTTTTAATGCTCTAGAAGTAGGTATGATCAATTTTATGTTAAACTTAGATCAATTATTTTCAATTGTAGTTGCGATAGAATGTTAGTTGGGAGAACAATATGTTTTGAATTGTTGGGTTTGTCACTCTTCTATTTTTAAATATTTTACAAGACTTTTGTTTCGAGTTGAATATGAAATAATTAGGGTATTTGTGGAGCTTAAAATATTTTCAATGTACAGAATATATCATTTAAGATGTAAATATCTGAGCATAGTCTAGGCAAATGAAAGTAAACAGGCTTATTGCTGAGCAAAATAAGAATAATTCATTAAAATT
Source organism: Acanthosepion lycidas (assembly GCA_963932145.1). NCBI lineage: Eukaryota > Metazoa > Mollusca > Cephalopoda > Sepiida > Sepiidae > Acanthosepion > Acanthosepion lycidas. The sequence goes on from OZ010577.1 coordinate 4,836,202, forward strand.
TGAAAGAGTTATAAATAAATAGTTATATGGATTTCATAAACGATTTCAAAAGTTTTCATAGGTTTTCAATATGAGCATCGCCTGTGGCACACGTCATGCCGATAGTTCAACCTATGCCAAACACGCTGCTACACGTTTTGGGTTATAGCCTCCACTGCGACAGTGATTCTCTGCTTGAGTTCTTCTAGGCTTGTAGGAAGATGATGGACATAGACCAGTCCCTTCACCAAGCCGAATAGAAAAACATCATAAGGTGTCAGGTCAAGTGAACGTGGTAGTCATTTCAACAGCACACTGTCTTCATTACCAGTACGCCCGATCCATTTTCTGCCTGGCAGATTCTCACTGAGATGTCCGCGCGGTGAACTTCCAATGAGGTGGAGCCCTGTCCTGTTGAAAAATGTAGTGTTCGCGTTCATTTGCAATGGGTTTATCAATTAGGCAGTTCTGAAGCAACAACATCGCCGGTAACGTTTCCCTCAAAGAGAAACGGGTCATGAAGATTATTCTTGGAGATGACGCAGAACACATTCATTTTTGGTGATTCCCTCATGTGCACAACTGCGAAAGTGTGTGTGTGGGGGGGTCTTATGCTTATTGACTTTGCCACTCAGTGAAAACAAGATGTTCTTCAAATACGTCTTCTTCAAAATTCTCTTGAATTTCAACACATAATTACATCATCATTCACAAAACTCTTTCTCCGCCTGCGACAGATTGCATAAGATTAGATATTTGCCACCACAACTGGTGATCTCGTGTTGAATTGTTTGTGCCTATTCGTGGACATTATCATGCCATATTTTAGGTTGGTGGCCTCTACTCCTTCTGCTTACCAACCCATCAAGGCAAATTTTGCTTATGCCACATTTTCTTCGTTTAGTGAGGCCACAAAGTTTTAGAACCTTATTTTTGACGATGGATATAATACCAGTTAGGTTCGCGACTTGCAGAAGTTACTCGATTTTTGTGTGTTCTGACAGTTTATGGTTTGTCATAAAGCTCATCATATGGTTTTGGAATGTTTCGATTCTCTTGGATGATGTAGAGGTCGAGTTGACACAGTCTAAATCAATGTTTATTAACCTTATTTTTTTTAATCACCAGATACTTGAACCTAAAGTTAAACTTCCGCGGCACACTTAAATTATGATGAACAGAAAAAGAGCATCCTTTTTAGAATTTATTTATTATCACAAACAAAATCATTTATTATAATTTCTAATAAAAAGATAATTAATTTTTTAAAAATACATAATATTTATTTTTCTGTTTATTATAACTTAACATTTAAGGAGATATCTAAGCGTGACGTTTTTTTTTAGAATACCTCCTTCGCAAGGTCGATTTTTGGACAGGAGGACACTGAAGTCTTCCAAGGATTCTAGTCGTCATCAATTTTTGTTTTTAATATTTTCTATTTCAGAAAAGCATACTTCGCACAAATATTACTTTTCTATTGCTTGATTGTAATATTTAGAAAGTCACCCTTAAGTAGGTACCTCCACTCAGTTTCGATATCTAAGGTTTAAAATGAATTTTTAAAAAATGGATCTTCATTTTAGCTTTAAGTGAAAACTAAACGATTAAACTTACTATTGGTAAGCAAAATACTCTGGTGTATTTCAAACAGAAATAATATTGATTGGGATCTCAACTTTTGGTCGCTTTCAGAAAATTGATAAAAATCGATAAATACCGGCTATTTTTCAGTTTTAAATATATTCCAAAAATAAAATATAGTTTTCTGAAACTTTATTTGAGGAATATTAACTAACTTAAAGTATAATGAATCTGATTTGAAAAAAGATATTATTTACTTTAAGTTTAAAATAACAGAGAAATGAAGTAAAAAAAAAACGTAGCAGGGATTACATGTTTATCACCGTCGCTTGTTACTCATAGATCACGTAAGTGATGATTTACTGTTGTTCTACGGATACTTTATCTGTTAAAACATAATTTAAGAAAATGACGAGTGAGCGCATTTTTATGTAATTTTTAAATACTCAGTAATATTAAAAAATTTTGGAAAATATTCTCCGTAATCTAATTTTAAGAATGTTGAATTTAAATTTACTATAGTCCTCGTTCTTATTTTCTGATTGTACGTGTATGGTCAAACAGGAAAAGTTGCGTAATATTTTATATACATAAAATATTTAAATTTACAATTTTCGATTCAAAAATATAGTTTTCACTTAATAATATCACCCAACTGGATTGAAGTAATTTTAAACGATTTATAATATTATAAATTATTGTAATTAAAAATTTTTAAAAATGAAAACAATTCTTGTAAAAATTCATTATTCATCGATTTTTTTCTTAAGACAATATTTTTTCTTAAGACAATAATGTCCTTAATAAATCTTATACATAAAAGCAATTAGAAGCTTTTATAATTAAATAATGTTATAGTTTTAGTGTATTTTTTATTTTACGATTCAAAGCAGATTTTCGGTAACTGGGTGTCCTGTTTTACAAAAAAATGATGATTTAAATTCTCCAAGGAGTCTTGCTTTTAACTAATAAAACAAATTTTGAGATTACAATTTAATTTTTTGAAATTTCATGAAATTAATTAAATGGGGCGTGAGTGGGGGTAACATACGTAAAAAATATTTTTACCAAGATTTTCTAAAAAAATCGTTCAAAAATAATTTTATTCATTCGTGAATAAGTCTTTAAATTTCATTAAACTCCGTCAATTATTTTTGCAAGAATTTCAAGTCAATGTGTTTTCCCCTGAAAAAAGGCGCAAAAACACTAATCGTAAATATTACGTCGACCGCTGATGTACAAAGGCGTGATGTTTAACCAAAATTTCGAAAGTTCTAGGCAGGATTAAAAAATTGAATAAAATAATAATAAATACTTTGGTCTTTCCACCTTATAATAACATAAAAATTTTAGCGATAAAACTTTGTTTTTATTAAGTTTAGGGCCTTTTTTCATTATGCTATGTTGTTTTTTCAGCGAACAAGTGAAGGTACCCACCCTTAAGGGATAACCAAAATGATGTAATGTCTGTTGTTGAATCTTTTAATTGTAATCCTATGTTATTTCTTGTCAAATCGCGTCATCTTAGGCTGTCGTGCGACCCTATTTCGCACACCTTATCCACTTTATATATTATCTATACGTTTATTTATTATAACAATTATATACACGTATAATCAATTTAAATGGGTTTTAATTTTGATATGTACAGTTCTTGTTATTTGGAGTTTTTTCGAAAATAATTTAATTAATGAAAGTTTTTAATGGAAATTTTCGCAGCACGATTACAATGTTCTCACGGCGCACCCATTATCACTGCTCTAGACCCTAGAGGACCACAGGAAATACATAAGAGTTATGGATATTAGACTTGATATGATGTGGAACACGTCTTGATGCTAAAGGAAGTTTGTTATTCACAAAACCAACCCGCCCCAATTCAATTTTATATTAAACCGCAATCTTTTCATCATTTTTGCATGACAGTTTGTGTTCTAGATGAATTCAGATACTTGTGTAATTGCTTTGTCATATATTGTGAAGTGAAAGTTCAGGTTGACCTTTTCGGTAGTTATGTATTCGGTTTTAAACACAGTTACAAAAAATCTAACTTCAGCTGCACGTCTGGATGGAATGTCAAGGAATGATTGTAAGTCATTGCATGACTTGCTTGGAGCAGCGATATCATCTACGTAACTTAAATTTTAAAGGAGGTGGCCACCAATATCAAAGCCAGATTGACATTCACTTTTTGGGAAAGTATCATAATAACAATACAGAATAATATATCTGAGAGGACATTTCGTTGATTTCCACCTTTTCAATATATCACCTAATATTGAAATACCCAGGTTTGTTTTTACGTAAGCTTTCCAGTTATATGTGAACTTCAACAGATTGATGTACCTTTTGTTGATACAGGATCTTTCCAAGAGTTTCCACAGACAGGAAAGCTTTGGTGAATTCTATAAAGCAAAATTTCTCCCTCTGTCTGGTTGGTATGAAACTTGGTATTCAGAAAATGATGCATATAGATCGGCCTTTTGCCAAAATTAAAATTTCTTCCTTTTCTTTTATGTTCAGTGCTCCGTCTATGGACATAGGTGATCCTGGATCTTCACAATTTCTGTCCTTTTTACTTTTTAATAAAGATTATATTTTTATTATATTTTCTAATTGTTGTTCTACCAACGTTAAGCAAGAGTCGTACGCTGCTTAACTCTCTCCCTCTTCCTTTCAATATATCCTGACTGTCAAATTTTATAAGACCTCGAAATTTCAACTGTCTTTATTTCTGATTGTAAGTATAAATGTCCTTTTTGGTTCCCTCTTCTCTAAAACTTCATCATTGGTCACATGTTCAATCCATGGAATTCTCATTATCATTCTGTAGAACCACAGTTCTGTTGCCTCGTGTCTCTTCTTTATCTGAGAAAAAATTGTCCAGTATTCACTGCCATGTAGCAGGACTGATATTACATAACAGTTCAATAATGTTTTTCTTTCTTTGTTTCTAATGTAAATTTCTTGTTTCGTAATACTTTGCTTAACTTTTGGAAGTCATCTTTCGCTATCCAAATGCGCCTTCGGATTTCGGTGTCACATTGTCCGTCCTCTGCTAAACACTTTCTAAATATTTAAATTTTTCTACTTGCTCCAATTTGTAATTCGCACGTAGGGTCGTTGCTTTTGCTGAAAGCTATACATTCTGTCTTCTTACAATTGATATTTAGTCCTTTCTTCTCGCTTTCCTTCACTACCTTCTGTAGGAATTCCTGTAGTATCCTTTTCGCGTCTGCTATTAACACTGTGTCATCAGCATCTCTAATGCTGTTAAAATTGTCATCGCACATAATGAATCCTGTTATGACTTAATTTCCTCAGGATTGCTTCACTGTGTCTGGGTTAAATGTGAGAAGACATATCCTTGTCTTTCGCCCATTTTTCTATTTTTGTATATTTACAGAATTCATTTTCTATCAGAATGCAGATTGTTTTCTCCCAGTATAAGTTCTGAATTATTCTAATATCCTTTCCAAATAAACCAAAAGCTTATCTAGCAATTACAACAGTTCTTAGTGACATTGTATCAAACACATTTGCATAATCTATGAAAAATAGTGAATTATTTTCTTTTTTGTGAGATCTTTATGTTAAATCGTGAATCTTTGTTTTCAGCAATTATGAGATTTCTCAATTACATGTCAAAACTGAGAGATTCTTTTGAATTTGCATCTCCTTTACATTAATATTAACGATTTTATTAATGCTGATTAAAAACTTGAATTTAATATAGAGACTGGATATATTACGAGTAACAGTTATACAATAATTGCAGTGGAAAATCGAAAAAGCAAAATAAATTTACAACAATCATAAAGTGTGGCGAAAAAAAAAATAACGGTAAGGCTTGGAAGGCGAAAATCAAGAGTTGACAGGAAAACGGTTATTAAAGGCCGAATGTATGTTTCCTAAAAATATCCTCCAAGACATATTGATTCTCACAACACAACGTTTGTCAGAAAGCCTAACTTGTTGCACTTTCACAAGTATCGAACCCGGTAGTAGAAATTAAGAGCATTTAGTGTTTTGTCATATAGAAAAGGGTATTTAGTGCTGGTGTCATATAGAAAGGGGTATTTAGTGTTTTGTCATATAGAAAAGGGTATTTAGTGTTGGTGTCATTTAGAAAAGCGTATTTAGTACTGGTGTCATGTAGAAAAGGGTATCTAGTTCTGGTGTCGTTACGTATATCTGACAAGAAGACAATCATTTTTCTATAGTTTGTCGACAACCGAGACCTCCGCTTCATAGAGAGTAAGTTACTTGACAAAATTCGGTAAATTTCTCATCCCGCAATCTATTACAGCTCCGAACGTCTTGAACATTAGCATGTCTTTTTAAACATAGCTTCTTCTTTAATCTTGTACCAAAAATAATTTACTGATAAGTGTGCAACTAACGCACATTGTTTATTCAATTGTTTGTATAAAACAAGAAAAACATTATACCAAACTTTGTATGATGATGCATCGTTTGTAAATATTTTTAGCTGTAATATCCCGGTCGTGTTGTCAAGTGTTTAGGGCCAAAGCAAGAAATCCCAAGTTTAAAACGTCAGAAGAACACATGTTTATTTTAGCTGAAAGTTGGGCCTAAAATGATATCTGGTAAAACGTTGGGGTGAAATAAGGATTCAGTTGTAACACTTGTGCAATAAACATATTAAGACTTCGATTAATATATTGACAGATATTGACACTTACATACAGACGGAATTTGCAGATTTGTCTAACGAAATGAAAACATATATTCCTTTTTAAGGAATCGCAAATAACAAAATTCTTTACTGACGGTTCATACAGAAAATAACAAACATGGACGAGGTTTTATGAAGACTTTTCCCGATCGTAAAACCTCTATCGCTTTTATTTCAATAATTTTTGCTAACTATCCCGCTTTTATAATCATTTCTATTGATTCTTGCATCTTCATCCCTTAAAGGGTCCAGTTAAATTCGTTTGTTTTTAAGAATGTAAATAAATATCTTCATTTCTTCCAGTTTTTTACTTATTATTTCAATCTCGTTTTAAGTTACTTCCCCCTGATTCAGTGAGTTGTGCTAAATGTACCCTGGTGTCGCTGCTCGGCAGATTTTCCAGTATCACAATCCGCTTTATTGCACCAAATAAGATTAAATATTTTGCAGCTGCTGTAATTTGAGCAACTTTGAGAGAATAACGTCGGAAACTTGGTATTTTCTTTGGAATAATATCATATCCGCTTTTCTTTGATTGGAACGGATCTGCTGAAGAGTTCAACCGAATTGATGGTCATAAGATAATAGAAGCATATTAGTACTTGCGATAAAACACATTGAAATGTGTAAATGAAACCAGAACTAGACCAACTTAACAGAAATGGTTTATCGAGGAATTGCAATGAACTGCGTGCAAGTCTCGCAAGCTGTTAGTAGTGATTTCATTTCTGTCTGGAAAAAAAAACTTAACAATAAAATTGGAAACAGAGAAAGGGTATTGTGATAAATGCTGAACACATTTTTCTCAAAAGAAGAAAAGTCTTGAAGTCATTGAAATATGCGCGTCTATCAATGAGTGTTAGGAATACCATGAACAGAGGATGCGGCAAGAAATTTGAAAAAGAATAGGAATTATAAGGAAACTAAAGAATAGAAATTACAAGGTTGCTAACAATAAAAAGGGGGGCATATAATGTGCAAAAAAGATTTGGAGAATTTAATATTGACAAGATATATCAGAATCAAAAGAGACTGAGACAAGAAACGAGAAACCAACTAAGTTTTAACAAATCGATCAAAAGGGATTGCGAAGGATTTGAGAATGTTACCAGTTACAAAAGATAGGGAAATGTGGTGAACCATAATCGCCTACGTCCTGAAGTCTGGAAGACTAGAATCGCCTAGAACATGAAAAGTGGGAATCATTGAGCGTTTTCTTATACCAACGTTAATTTCCTTCAAGAAAAATTTTTTTTTTATAAAAATAGTTTATACAAATCGATAATTCATTGAATTCAATGAGCCATGTTATCGGTGCGTGATGATGAATACACTGAATAAAGAACTTAGTGTCAACAGTTTGTGAGATAACGTTTCTTTGCACTAGAATTGGTGATATTTTTCTTGCCTATTTTTAAAAATAATTACTCAAGCAAAGGAAGTCAAATGACTGTAACTATCGTAGATTGTACACATGACACTCTTAAAGCTGATTAATCTTCTCCATCCTATTCATCATTGCACTGAATAATTCCAGCTGAACAGAATTACCCCCACTCTCACTAATTTTCAATATAAGTAATGGTAGGTAGATTTTGTCGGATAAGAAACCCAAGCAAAAGAAACGATCATAAATCATTTCAAATTTTATATAATTTAAGAGAAAAACAGAAAAGGGATTGAAGAGAAAAATATCCTGCACAGGAAATATGTTTTCTTGTAAAAAATAAAATGAAATAGATAGGAGTTTTTTTTTAAAAAAAAAACAACATAAGCAGATATTCAAAACTGAAACAATTTTTCCAATGTCCCTTTCTCCATGTCTCTTCTACTATGTCTCTTTTTGATTTATCGATCCATTTCAATTCTTCAGATCGAACTAAATTTTCAATTCTTAGTCGAAAGCATTTTCTTTATTGAGAAGACAAGCTGACTATTATCGACAAACGGGCGCTCAAAAATAAATTATCACAAAAGATTGCTATTTAAGATTTCTACTTCTGATCAAGGTTTATAAGTTGATAAGTCCTGGAAAATGAGAGATTTCTTGCTCTAATGTTTTCTAAGGAATCGACTCGTTAGGTGAGAGAATAAATCAGATTTGTCGAAGGTCGATTGTATATTCATACAAGTCTCTTAGTACTGCGTGCAGTGGAATGGGAAAGGGGTGTTGCTGAATGCAGAAAAGAAAAGTAAGGTCAGTAGGACAAAGGTGGTAATCAAAGAAAAAGTGGAAACGCCGATTTACCAGATTATGGTACCGTATTTTCCGCAATATAAAAAATATTTTCACAAAATGGCTACTGTGTATCGGTATTATAAATTGGTAGTAGATCACTCGAGCTTTACATCCTAGAGGATTTCCTCTGAGCAAGATTTTTCTGTATCTTATAGGTAAATAAAGAGAGTACATAATTAAGAGAACGTGTATAAACAAACGAAAGTGAGTGAGTGAGTGAGTGAGTGAGTGAGTGAGTGAGGAAGGAAGGGAGGGAGTGAGACAGAGAATGAGTGAAAGACAGTGAGATAATGAGAGAGAAAGACAGAGAGAGAGAGGATGGGCGCGAAGAGAGAGAGTGTGAGAGAATGGCTGAAAGAGAGTGAGTGCAAAAGATAGAAGAAATGGCTCTCTGGAAATCTTATTCTCGTCTTTGTTATTATTGTTGGTGTAATATTTATCGACTTTACTTTCCATATTTCTATTTGTTGCCATCATTACAATAGAAATAGTTTGTCGTCGATGACACGTAACCACTTTTTATCTTTTAATGAAGTGTAAGTCTACAAATCTTGTATCATTTTGTTTTATTTTTTTTTTATTTATACTTCTGGTCTCTTCGCAATGAAACTGAACAGTAACCCCCCCACACACACACAAATACTATCGAATGAAAAATAATAACTTTTACGCAGTTTACGCAGGGCCCAAAAATGAAAGCTGTCCATGAAGTGTTTTGTGCTTGAGCTAATAAAACTAAAGCTTGATCCTGATTATTTTTATTGTTTGGATGTGAAAATATTAGATGTGTACAAATTTTTAGCATTTTTCTTTTGAAAACTAGATTTTGGATACACAGTTGGAATTCTGTTTTTTGGGGATTTTTATATATGTATATATATATATTTAATAAGTGTCGTAAGTTCCGTGTGCTTTGATCACAGTATGATCTCCATGAATAAAGTATTAAAAATCAGTTTTAGCTTTGATTGATGAAATTTTTCATGACAGACTCTGCGTTTTTAGTGCCCGGTGGTCGCAAGCGTAAGGACACCATGAGCTATGTCGATAGTTTTGTGATTTTGGGATAAAGAATAATTTCATGTATCGTTCTAGATACATGAAAGAGATACAGAAGAGAGATGGAAAAAGGTAAAGCATTTTCTCTACAATACTACAGGAATTATTATTTTCAGTTCATTCTACATTTTATGGCTTTGGGATGAAGATTAAGTCTAAATCTTAATTTATTTTTTGATTGTAAGCTGTTTTAAACGGTGCATTTTTTCTTCTTTTTCTTTTGTGCTTTATCCGGGATCTGTTCAGTATGTTTGTTAAAGCCAGTCTTAATACAGTTGACTTTTCTCTGTCGTATTAACAAATTTGTATCCATCTTTTCATTTATTCAAGATTAGATTCAATGGTTACGGGAAATAGCAATAGAAACAATGTCCTAGAATATTATTTCTTTTATCTTTAATTTCTTTATCTCTTTTAATCCTTATCTCTGCCAATGATTCTCTTCAATTCCAAAGTAAATCTATCATTGGTATATCAATCCACTATGATCATGTATATTGGTTAAAATAAGATCTCCTCATTGAAAATAAATATCTGCTGGTTTGTAGATAAAATAAGATTTATGAGCCTATTAAATTCAATTCTTTAAAATATTCAAAGTTAAAAATGAAAACAGAAATCGAATGAAAGGTAGGTTTCATCTCCAAATCTCAAAAACCTGTTATTACTATTTGGTAGTCAGCAATAAAGCTTGGAATAAAGTCGGGAGAATAGCAGAAAGATTACAGTTAGGAACCTTGCTTGCTCATAACATATCTTGTTGTAAATTGAATAACGCAATGTTTATAAATGGCAAGTCCTCGTGGTAGGAGCTTAGTGTTCCAGTCTGATCCAAACTGATTTCATTTAAGAATTCCCAAACCATAATCGGGCGGCTGATGATTAGATCAACGAAACGTTAATTAAAAAAAAACTGTAGCAAAAGAAAAATATATTCAAAATTAAATATTAAAATATATAAAATAAGAAACTATTTCACTTCAGAAACTAAAAAAAAATTGAGAACAATAAGGTTATTCAGTTTTCCTATTGCATGTGTGCAAATGTTTTCAGATTTTTATTTTAAAAATTTCTTCTCTGTATTCGTTATCTATTTTTTTAAAAATTGGGTACTGGGAAATTTTGTACACATAACATTTTGTGTAAATTTTATCTCGTTATGCCTATAAAAAATCTATATATTTTTCGACAACACTATATACCTTTGCATAAGACATATCTTTAATATCAAAAGGCATACAAGATTTAATTAAAAAAATGATTGCATATTATGCATATTTTGTGTTTTTATTTACTTGTGTGAAATCAAAGAAGAGATCAACTTACCGAAGAAGAAAAAATCAAGTTAATAAAAAGTACTGGGTGCATCCTAATGTTGAGTAAACTTAGCTGAAAATAACACAAAGGCAATAAGAGGGGGGAAGACTGTACTGTACCAAATTACCCAAATGATAGGGACTGCTAATCTGAAAATTTGTGTTCTAAAATATTGTCTTACCTGAATTCCAACAGCGAACTTTGATGAGATTTATCTGCTCCTGTCATAATGGTAAGTCTTATGCAAAGTCACAGTGTTTTCATGTGAAGCCTCACATGCAGGAGAATACCATGAATCTTCCAGGCGTTTCTTTTTAAAGACTCGTACATTGGAGATTGACCCTGACCCGATCTCTTTAATTAAAATTGGAAGATGCAGCCTGGCGACCGAAGTAAATAATTACAGCTGAGCACAGAATTATTCCGACTGCTTCAAAATTTGTAATATTTTTAAAAGAATTTTCATTAAATCACTTTTTCTGGCACAAATTGATATATGGACCTTAAAAATTGGTATTATTATCTATGTCTTGTTGGGAAGTTCAATGATTTTCAGCCAAAGTTTTTCGGCAGACCATTTGAATCTGAATAAACTGTTCCTTCTTTAGGATCCTGTCCACTTCGACCAGGCCACTAGTTCCACTGGTTGAAAAACATCTTCCATACCATAATGCTGACATCGCTATGCTAGATCGTTCTTTGGTTTCAAAACTTCGCCTCTTTTTCTTGCCAAACTAAAGTAAAATCTCAATGACCAGGAAGATCGACTTTTGTTTCATCTGACCAAAGAATGAATCACTAAAAGCTTGAATTCTTATCAAGATGACGCTTTAAAAAATTAGACAAGTTCAACATGCCTTGTTTTGGAATATTCTATGGTTGTCTCCATGGAGACCATCTGTAGGCAAATTTCAATGGATTGTTCATCAGGGTATTTTCATGCCAGAGTCATTAAAACCGGCCAAAATATCCTTGCTAGTGATCCTCGGATTGTTCTTAACGCCTCCAAGGACATTTCTTGCTACACAATGAGGTGATACTTTGGGTTTCCTTCCATGTTATCCATAGTGTGGATAATTCTTTCATAGTGTGGATAATTCTTGCATTTCTACTGAATGATTTGAACTGTTACAACTGGCGTTTGAAATTGCCTGCCTTTGATGGTATCCAGTCACAATCTTTAGCATGAGGTCATCAGTATGTTCCTTAATCATAACTAATTCAAGTGATTTCGTTTTGACGAGAAAAAACTACAAGTGATATTTTGTATTTAAATCAAGGTCACTAGTGCATCACATTGCATTTTCGTACTCATCTTATTCACATTAATTTTCCAAAATGTGAGAAAGAAATCTGAAAGCCATTACTATATCATTTATTCCCGTTCTACAAGATTTGGCTAAGAATAATTAAGAACATCATTTATGTAGTGTAATTGTAAATCATTCTCCAGTGAAATATAATTTTTCTTCAGATTTCCACTGCGTTGTTTTACACTCTGCTTTCTTTATATATGGACAATAAAAAATTCCTTTAATAAAAATCTTGCATTGGTATGAATAATTTCGGGATTAACTGTAAATATTCATTCTGTCTAATTTTCATATTGTGCAGAAATAGTATGTTCATCGATTTAGCAAACTCTTACGACTGAAGTAATTTCACATTATCAAAGTACAGTTCAATGAAAAAACGTGACCAAGTAACATTTCATTCAACTCCAGTTTCGTAAATTACGTGGGTGTGTGACCTCAAGATCCCTGGCAGACGTCACAATCTAAACTGTCGTCAAGAACTGCATAGGCGCAAATGATTCGACTATGTGTTCACATGTCGAAGGCGATTACTGGCATCGGGTAGAGCGCAGATCGGCACTTGGTGACTAAGAGGGTATCTTTCAAGTCTACCCGCTGATGCACGTGGATTCTTTGATGGTCTGGTGTGCCAGGGAGTTCAATATATATTCTGGCATCATCTGGAGTGAGTCCCATATTACAGTAATTTTGTTCTTCACAAGGTTGTGCTACAGTTGTGGATATGTGGCAGAGTAAACAATATACGTATCATGACTTCATAATTGACCCCTCTCTTTTCCAGTGTATGAAATAATTAGCACATCCTAATCGGGTAAAGACACTCTCATTCAAAAGAAATGAGCATTTATACGATTATGATCTGGATCTGTTGATTTCAGAGTACATAGAATGATTAATTGCTAACCCAACTACCAAACACGATTTAATAATTTGCTCAGTTCAGCCTTGTCCAAGAGCCAACACAGAAACTGCTTTTCGCTCAGATGCTTTTTTATCTTACTGTGCCGTATCTACAGGAAGTTAATATAAATTTCTTTGGGGTTTCTTTCCTAATGCTATTAAATTATTTCCAACCATCCGGACTTTTTAAGCTGAAATTTAGCATGTATGTTTTTCGAACTTTTTAAAAGTTAAATATTTTTTCGAATCTCCCTAGAAGGATCATGCCAAAAGGTTCATTCGATACCCCACTAAAATCTTGAATACCAGGAACCCTGCCCGATCAACCCACGCACTGTCCAATTTTGTACGGGTGTGGTATTTATATAAGTCGAAATATACATTTCACTTCACTTATTCTAGCCTCAAGAATATTTTAATGAAAAGATCAACAAAAGCAGGAACCAATAAAAATCTCTATTTTACCATCAACTTCATAAAAGGCCAACTAGAGCATGTCGATTGCTGAAAGCTTTTTTTTTCTTTTTAACTTTTGAGAAAAATAACAAAAGTTACTAAGCTAAATACTAACCAAGCAATAAATGTCTGTGACTGTGAATGTGTTTGTATGTGCGTGATTGTGTGCGTATGTGTGAGTATGTGCCGTAAGAAGTTTTCAAATTTAAATTATTTTAACCCGTCCTGAGCCGCTAAACACATTCAGATGATAAGCCAACATTAAAAGATCAAACGAGAAAGAGAACCAGAATTAACGAGACGCCATTAAACAACAGAGGAAATTTATTCCTCGATTAAATGGGAATTACCTCATAATCAATTAATTAGTTAATATTTTTCTCTTTTAATCAAAAGCACATTCTTTAAGTTGAAATTATAGTCAGACCTATTACGAGGAATGACTAATGCATTTGCATGTGTTATTTTGTAAAATATCCCTTTTGTGTTCATATAATGTTCTATTTGCCAAGGTGCGTCATCTGTGTATTTATAGAAGAAAAAGAGTAAAGAAATTTCTTCTCAGAACAAAAGGTATCATTAACGAGTTTTTCCATTTTGTCATTCACTTAAGCATTTGCTATATCGATTTATATACATACTTTGGATTCTGAAGATACATTTATTATTGAAACCCGACATAAAATGCTTTCCACCATCTTAAATGTTCTTCTTAATTATACTGGTGAAAGATTATTTAAAAAAAAAATAAACTAAAACTTATTAATGAACATTTTAGGATTGCTCTACGCATCTTCCTGGCCGAATTTCTTCATCTTGCTTTATCGCAGCTTTCCACTCGTTCTATTACTTGACTTTTTCAGGTATTTGTTGAATTCGGTAATCATCCGATAATGTTGAACGGGAACTTTTATTTAATCTTTGGGCACATAATTTCCTCAGTACTTGCCACGATCAATGTCCTTTTTTTAGTGAATTAAATTCTTTATTAGATCTATAGATATATTGTTTAACATTTGCTCTATTTGTAGGAAAGAGTTTTTAATAGCTCGTTTGTAGATATAATCAACGTGTACAGAGAAATCAACACTGGTTGGTCACTGGTCGTTTCAGGTCTTGAGCGATTATCAGATCATAAGTTATTCTTCTTTGTGTAGGCTCCGTAGACATAGGCGACTTCAAGTTTATGAAAATGGGGAAGAGGGAACTGCGGTTTTTTGGCAAAACTATCAGTTACACCAAACAGAAAAAATGAAACAGAAAAATAAATATCATATAATTTAATCCACCGTACAATAAAAATGTTAAAAAAAAACTAGTATAGGTAAAATATTAATCAAACTCATCCACAAACAGAAAGCAAAAATTTATCCAACATACTAAAACTCAACGACAGCTGCAATGGAAATGTGGTATAAATCATTAAAAAAATAAAGCGAAAAATCTTCAGTACACTACAAACGCACACAACCCGACCTTTAATTTCATAACAAGGACCGAATGCCCACTAGACGGTAAATGTCTACAAAGCAATTCCAGCCACCAAGTCACACTAAGATCCAAAGGAAACGAAGAAAAATTTATATGGGAATAGTAGGTCTGTCGAAACAGAGAAGCTATATATAAATAACAAATAAAAAACAAAACAAAAACACACAAACCAACGCGCACAAAAATATATAATAATAACAAAAAAAAAAAAAACAAGGCAAAACAATGTAACATTTCCTAGAAGATAAACTAGCAATAATCACTTTTACATAACAATCTCCTAAAACTCAATTCAAATGCAGATACGAGAAGAAATTCGTATTTCGCTACTTACAGCTATACTATGCTTCCAAAACAAAGACTAAATAACTAGTAAGCCATAATTTGAAATTAATGAACTTTTTAAAGAAAATACCAAATTTATAACCGAAGAAAGCCGACAAAAGAAGAAATAATAAAATGAAATGAAAAAAAAAAGAAAAAAGAAATAACCCTAACATCAGAACTGTAATCTAAAAACATTAGCCCGAAGCAAAAACTGCAAAAAAAAAACAAACCGGTTTCTCCCTTCACAACTCCACTGAGCTCACAGTGGCCTATATAGAGAGAACCTACACAAACGCCAGTTACTATGCATTGTTGATTTTTATATGCACACTGTTATATATATATATATATATATATATATATATATATATATATATATATATATATATATATATATTGTAAAAAGAGATAGATCCAGCGAGTTTCATAATATTGAATGTGCTAAAAACACACGCCATTGAACTAATGTAATAAAAATAATTTATTTGTCTTTTAGCAGAAATACTATAGACCGATATTCCAGTTCAGACAAAATCAAAAGTGCTGATTTTCTAGAGAGACTGGCATTACACAATAATTATTATACATATGGAAATGTGTGTATGCGTGTGTGCGCGCGCATATGTTTGTGTTTCCTGTGAAAAAAAATATCGTTTTTATTGATATTTTAATTTTTACAAGCGATAAATAATCCTGTAAGAAAACTGAAATAAGAGAATTCTCATCTCTGGTTGGTTTGAGTAAATTGCAATACAAAGGTTCAAATTTAGCAAAAGGTCCTATTTATGAGACAATCTGTACCAAACAAGATTAAAACGCTTTATCATGGCTTTACAGCCGTAAGAATATGTGTGTGTGTGTATAATCGAGTGATGGTTTCGATTAAATGAAAAACTTTATAATGTGTATCCCCTGTTTTTAAATTAAAGAGAATATTAAATTTATATAATTATTTGTATTTAAATTATTTCCTGTTTTAAATTATTATTTCTTCCTGAGAAAAACGAAATAATTGAGATTCATCTAAACATAAAATCCATCAGAAAGGGGTTGGCCCTCTGTGTGTGGGGGAGGGCACATGCGTCATAGATGGTAAACAAAATCATTAACATGTGAACGAAATTAGGTTCAGGATAATCGATACGGAAAATGTTTTTGATTTAAAGTAAATCCAGTCACGTGATAAGTAATTCAAAATAGCAAGCTACGCTTTGCCATAAGGTGAAAAACTGGATCGTCTTTTCGACCAAACGAATATGGCTTAAATGGATGAAAGCAAGTATTTCACTACAGGAGGGTGGACTCATGACAGAAATGAAAAGCTTACACGTGTGTGGGCTCACTTGTGTGTGTGTGTGTTATAAAAATATATTTGTACATTCTTGCATTAAAATGACTATACATATAAACTCCTAAACAAAAGAACAGATTTTATTTCGAAATGTAAACACATGAAAAAATTCTTATTACTTTACCTACAACCAAAAATATTATCAAAATTAAAAACTAGCATATAACCTAAAAATAAAAAAAAATATTCATATGAAAAAATGTTAGAAGCGTACATAGTATATAACAAGTAAATAAGTAAATAAAAATAAATCAATAAAAGTACAATAAAACAAACTCATAGTTAGAACTATAAAGGAGTAGAAGGAGATGTTGACAGACACTACAGCATGATCAGAGTTACCAAGAGGGCAGAGCTGCAAAGCGCGACAAGACTCGGATATGGAGGTGAAACAGAGATCGAGAAGGGAAGCCTTATCGTCCAGGTTGTTGGGGAAATGAGTGGGAAAGTCAACTATTGACGTCGGGGATTGAGAAATAGAAAAGTTAAAGGTTTGTATGCCAGCAAAGTCTGTCAACATCTCCTTCTACTCCACTCCCAGCAAAGAAGCTCCTACCAACAGAACATCTTTCTATTATCAACGAGCAGACTGGGACTCGTTCCGGGATTTCCTTCGCGATATCCCCTAGGATGTGGTCTTTAAGCTCTCCGTTTAAGAATGCGCTTCCGAGGTTTCCTCCTGGGTATAAGCTGGAATCGAGGCTTTCTTCCCCGCTAGGAAAGATAAGGTTAAATCGCGCTCTTCCCCTTGGTTCTCTGCTGCTTGCTGAGCTGCCATTGCCTATAGGAATCACTTCTTCCGCCTATACCGTAGTGACATGTCAGATCGCAACAGATGTCTCTTTGTCTGAGCCCGTAATGAGTGAAAACGTATCCTCAATGAAGCAAAGTCACTATTTGCTGAAGAATGAAACAACGCATTGCATCTCGCAAATTCGGCTCCATGGAGTATTGGCATCTCTGCAAAAGCGTACTTAACAACAGCAAACCTTCAACATCTCCTTTGTTCAACCATTTTGAAGTGCTGACCTCCTCAGCTGATAAGGCTGAGTGCTTTGCTCAGAAATTCCCTTCCAACTCAACGCTCGACTCATCCGGTGTACCCACACCCGATTTTCCCCCTAGAACCGAGGCTGTATTGAGCGAGTTGCAGATAACCCCATCGTTGGTATTGGACATCATCTCAAAATTAGACCCCCACAAGGCTAGCGGTGGAGACGGGATACCAGCCATTGTCCTGAAGAAATGTGCTCCTGAACTGGCTCCTGCCCTTTCCAAATTATATAACTACTGCCTCAATGAATCTTGCTTTCCAGTCTGTTGGAAGTCCTCATCTATTATACCTGTCTTTAAGAACTCTGGTGACCCTTATGACCCATCTAACTACCGTCCTATCAGTCTTCTACCACTCTTCGGCAAAGTTTTTGAAGCTGTAATCAGCACCGAAGTATATCCCGTGATCTGCTCTCTGATAAGCAATATGGTTTTCGCTTTGCCTGTTCTACAGCTGATGTGCTCACGGCCATAACTGAAATTGTTTTCCAAGCACTCCACAATAACGGAGAAGTACGTGCCGTTTTATAGGGTCTGGCATACCGGCCTGCTTCGTAAGATTAAGGGATACGGAATTTCAGGTCAATTATTTGACTTAATACGATCATTCCTGTCAAACCGTGTAAGAGCGCAGGGTTAGCATATAGATTTCAACTCAGACGGTTCTAATTTGGCAATGGCGCTAAAATGCACGTAATATACGATATCACAATGTTCGCCAACAGTTCATTACGTCGAGAGTTCCCCCCCCCCAGTTTTCAGCTATCAGCAGAGCGGTTCCATCAATCAAAAAGCACATCTCCCAGAATATGGGCATCTCCACACCACAGTTAACAGTAGAGAAAAGGCAGCAAGGATTGTATTCTTTCCTCTTCCTGGGCCAGATACAGGTTTTGCCAAGTTCAGCCCGTTTACACTGTTACGGCGGCACCTCCGTCTAATTTAGTACAAGTTGTTGATGGATGTGGGTGTGACTGTCTCACCACGTAATTTTCTCCCGAACACACTGACTTCTAAACATGAACACAACTAAATTGAACAAAAGAATAAAACCCAACCTCACAGAAACAAAAGCAGACCCCAGGTTCACCATCTCCTACACCATTTCCTTTGTATTCCGTTGGTGAAATTAAATTCCACTCGAGCAGCTTTTTCCCACAAGCCACTCCTTTAGGAAACCGACTCCAAAGAGTATTCTTCCCCGGTCACTTAACCTGTTCAAATCTAGTATCAACTGTTATCTTCCCTACATAACTCCATAAATTGTGCCTCTTATTCTGTAGTCCTCTACCATGAGTAGCTCTTGGGCCTTGTACAGGATGAACATCATTGTAAAAAATTAGAAACAAAGACATTTGACATCTCTTATGTCCAGGTTAAATTTTCATTGGTAAGTTCCAACCGACATTTGCAATTCTTCGACGAGATCAATGTCACGTGAAGCCCAATAACATGCCACCTCTTTCGGACAGTTTTCGTGAATATGTTGGTGTCGGTAAATTCAGTTCGGTGTTGGGTGGGAGGCTCTTCTGTTGTTCGGATGACCATGATTTTCGAAGGGGTTGATGTGTCAACAAATTCTTAAACACGAGACAGGATAACAACCAAATTTGGCAATTATTCTGCCGAACGATTTCAGCCTGAGTTTCAATATTCATTTTATTGTTTTAAAATATATTCTTGTATCGAATAAAAAATTGTGCAAATATTTCTAGGTGTAAATCAACGGATGCATATTCATGAGATCTCTACAAACTATATGCAAATATTCTTGCCACCAAAATTTAAATAGACACGGGCCAAATATATGCATTTAACCAAAAGTGCAAAAAGATATTGATCCCTAGAGAAATGATGTACATACAATACATTTTGAGTGGGTGGTGTTTTTTATATAATTTTGAATAACACTGTGTACGTCGAATAGAAAATTCGAATTTCCCAACCCAAGACCATTTTATTATAAGCAGTTATCCAGATGGTGATTTTGTACGAGAGATATCATTTTCCATTTGATATTGGGTCATATTTATGGACAACCACGCCCAGCCTCAAGAGAGGATTCAATGTTATATGTATATTAAATCATTAATAATTCTTGTACAGGCACCTCATCGTGTAGTGATGGTTAACAAGCTATTCTTGAGAATCATTGTTCTTGTATTTAGTTTGATTCTCACTGGGTGCACTACACTTATGTCCTTGTGTCATATTTGTAAATATTAGTTGTAATCATTAGATGCGCTGGTGTGAGTCAGGAATTCAAACATTAGTGACAAAATGTTTTTTGGTTCGATTCCTATTTTTATACCAGAGCAAAGAATATTTTTGCACATGATTCGAATTTATCCTGGAGAAATCTGCAATAAATATTGCATAATTTTTGCGTAGCTTGGAATAAGGAATTCCAACTTAAAAGGCTCCAGATATTTTTTTTCAATACAGCATCTCGAATGGTTTCCATTGCACATTTTCAATTCCCAGCAAAAAATATAAAATCCGTTTTAGTCAATCTAGTTCTTGTAAAATCTTTGATGTTTAATAACTTGTCATTAACATACAATATCGATCATCGATTGACTAGTGATTTATGTCTTGCACTTAATAACACCGTTTTCCCCTCTAAATACCACACATATTTGGGTAGAGAGTGGGTGTCTGGCTATGTATTTCATTGTCACCTCTCTCGCTACCAACCAACCATAACTAATTGAAGATAATTCGGTGTCAAGAAATAATACGACAAACTTGTGTCAAGCTACAATTTTGTAAAAGAAACAAACAAACGTCTCTTTTCACACTGAAGAAGTGTCGTGCATCTTCTGTTAAAAATCGTTTATTGAATCATACAACTAAGATCAAAATTTGGTTATACTATAGCTCACCAAATACAAGCTCCAAGAGCCACTCAACATAGCGCATTACTGTTAAAATGGTTATGATAAATGAGGTGGGATATGAGTGAAAGAGGAAATGATAGAAAGAGATTATAAGAAGGATAGATAATGATTGACCCTTGACGTGAAAAGGTTAAGACTGTTGTGCTTAAGGAATCATCCACACGGGAGCCTTTTCAACAAAGGATAATTTATTAGGGAAAATTCGTTTAAGTAGGATTTTCACCTTACATTTTGAATACGAAGGGAATGAAAGTGATCCCACTTTGTTGAAGTTGCATCGATTTGTCCTCCTTGTAGTTAAGGGGCTTGAACTGGTGGAATTAAAGAATAGATTTTATCTTCCTATTTACTTATTATATTTTCCTTGGAAATAGCGATAGAGTAGCAATATGCTTGTTACGTGACATCCATACGAAAAAGGTTTCAGAGTGCAGATTGAGCCCTTCCCTACAATACGGCGCAAACATTGCAAAGAAAGCAACCTAAATATGACAGCAATGCCCCTGTTTTCGCTCTCAAAAGAATCTTGTAAAGATACATTTTGTTCCAGTCGGTGAAATGACATTAGAGGTTGAGCCCAATTTTTAACCACTCGGTGTAAGACTATGACTTATTATTAATATACGAACAAGAAAAATATTTACATATTTTGAAAACTCACTTTCACAGAAGAAATTTTCCCTCAAAATGTATTTTCTATTCTTCGTCGTATTTTTCCGTTGGAAACTTATCAGGAAGCAATAGAAACTAGTTTTTCTTTTACACTACTAATTAATGTACATATCTTTAAGCAGTTGTAAATATCTCCCTCCCCCGTGACCGGTGTCACTGAAAATGCACTTCAATAATGGTAATATCGATTTTTTTAACTGACAACAGTGATTGTAAACTCAATATTTCTTATTACATTACACTTGTTATATTTTAGCATAAGAACTTTGTAGCGGATATGTACAAAGATTCTTGGAAATTGTGTGGTGTGAAGTTTCTATCCTTTAATTCCCGGAAATATTTAGAAAGAGCTGTCTGGTGTTTTACATAAGGGTCAGAGAAAGAATGTTTGTGATTGTAGAGCCTCTGCTTCCAGATCCCAGTGGAAATTCCGGTTTATACTTTTTTATTATTTACATTTTCATTAGGGAAATTGGTAGCTTGGTATATAATATTTTCGTATTTGCAACTGAGCAACTCTTTAATAATATAAATCCCCAGAAAAAATTTTCTAGCTCAAGTAATTTAGACTTTACTTCCTGTTCTCTTTTTTTTTAACATAATGTCTGGATAAATTTAAACCATTTTGTAATTTCGGCCTGATGAGCCAGGTATAAAAATCTTATCTGCTGAAATAAATTTATTACTGGATTTTTCCTTATATATATATATATATATATATATATATATATATATATATATATATATATATTGTGCTCGTATGGTGACAATTGTCGGAAACATTTAATACAAAAAAGATAAATAAAATTTAAGACATAAACAATTCAAATTCTGGCAACGTGGAGGTTAAAATATTATATAATTCTACTTTTACTACTGGGGGATTGAAAAGCAACTCCATTTTTATGTATGATGGACTCTCCCATCGAACTATAATTTTTACAAAACGGGAGAGATCATCATATATAAAATGGATAGTTATTTTTCAATCTCCCTGTATGTTATCTGAAGAGTTGATTACATCAAGTTGAGAAATTCACCCATGCTATGAAATGGTCTCTTGTGGTGTAGAAAGTCTCACACTAAAAAATAAAAAATATACATGCTGTACGTTGTGTGCTATATATATATATATATATATATATATATATATATATATATATATAGATAGATAGATAGATATGGATATATTTGTGCGGGTGTACGAAGTGGTATGAATGTCGCGTAATGCCGGAAGTAGTAATTCTAATGACACAACTGGATGCAAATAAAGCGTAAAATAAATATTTATTGTCTGCGATTTCATCAAGTCGCGCCATGAAAATTATCTCATTGTACAGAAAAAAATTCATTTAAAGCAATCAAATGTTTATAAGACACAGAGACTTACCTCAGTTGCAGAGCACAGATCCATAGGTCAACGGTTTTTAAAGGCAAGAAAGTATATAAGTCGACCTATTTAAAATTCCACGGCTTGTGCGTGAGAAAACATCGGGTTCCAGGGCGCGTGAATTTAGAAATGCACAAAATGCACAGTTGTCTTTTGTTCACTCATTAGAATTCTTTCTTTTCTTTCTTTCTTTCTTTCTTTCTTTATTTCTTTCTTTCTTTCTTTATTTCTTTCTTTCTTTCAGAGAATTCCATTTCTCTATGCGCACGCGTATTTGTTTAATTATAAAAATGAGTAAAGCAAAAAATGAGTAGCAAAAAGATGCCGCCCACAAAGCGGCTGTTTTTAAAGTTAAATCATTTAGAAAAATTATAAAAAAATAAACTTTTTCTCATTCGTACTAGTTGTGAACAAAGGTAAAATGTTATGATATTTTCTTCTTTTTTTTTGTGGTCGGGAGACACCTCTCCCATTCCTAAGAAACTTCATTTTGGTTCACCTCTGTGTTTCTTCTCGAATTCGAGGTCAAATGTAAACTCCGAGCTTAACTTATAACTTATTCATTTTATATTTTATAACCATGTCTGACACAAATATCGCTGATAACTTGAAATTTAGTTTTTAAATTGGGTGGATGGTGCTGATTCCTAGTTAATATCTTTTTTTTTATTTTTATGTTTGTTCTCATTGAAGCGTGCAGAAGAAATTAACAAACTGGAACGAATTTCTTGGGGGGAGGGTTCTTTTTAATAGAGCAACTGCGAGTATACATTTCTTTTATACACGCACACACATTCGCGTATACGGACATACACGAATATGATAAAACGAGTTATGACAGATATATGCTATTTCATTTTGTTAATTCGAAGCATCGATACAGTCAAAATCAAATTAATGTTGCTTTTCATCATTTGTTTTTATATTTCACTCATTAATACAATGACCTTTCAGAATGAACACCATTGTTGTTATGCTGTTAATTTATACATACGGATTGCTTGTTAGGAAAACGATAGTCTCATAATAGTCTCATAAACACTGAAAAGATTGCCTTAAAAGAAAATTGAAAAAGTAAAGACTAATTGTTTTCTTAATTATTTTACATCGAAAGTTGCCGAGATATTTTGAGTGAGAAATATTTTGCTATACATGGAATCAATGTCAAGATTTTAGTGCTTTCTTTATACCACATATTTTTAAAACGTTTTCAGATAATTTTGACTAAGAAATAAATTTTGTGGCTTCACGCCTTTTAGTTATTAATTTTCAAACAACTAGAAATTCGAGTCCAACAGTTTTGACAATAAAAAATATATTTAAACTTGAAAAGTTAAATAAAGCAATGAAAACGATGCCTCTTGGAAAAGTAACATGGAATCTTTCATCGAAAACAATGACATCAAAGTGATGATACCAATGCTTATTTGCCAAAAATATTGATGCTAAGAAAACTTTGAAAATCTTATTGAAGGAACGCTATTCTGAGTTCGATTTTGAAAATAATTTTGGAAATAATTTTGAAAATAATTTTGAAAATAATTTTGAAAATAATTTTGAAAATGTTAGAAAATTTAAAAAAGGTAAAGATGTCATGACGAAATCATGTTATATACGGCCACCATGACACACATTGACCGATAGAAATTGGTTATTAACTCGAAGGAGTATCGAAATTATCGGCATTGAATGCTACACAGGTCATGAAAAAGTTTAAACATTTAATATGTTTTTTGTTTAATCGCTTTTTTAATTCTTCAGTTTCAAAAAACAAAATATATTTTCATTTTTTATATTTCAATCAAAATAAATACAGATAATAAATAAGATTTCAAATTTATAAAATAACCTTCGTAACTTTTGGGACAGCATTTAAAGCCGTCTGTATGACGCTTTTGCGAAAGGAAGAATCCATCAAATGTTATATTTGCAGCAAAGAGTTGTTAACTTTAATACTATTCAAAGGTAAATGGCGGGGATACACAAGAAGATCTTAATGCGGCAATCTTCTAAGTGATGAGATTTCTCCTACCTTGAAAATCAGCATTTGAAATTCTAGCTTTTATCGGGACTTGCACATCGAAACATTGTACTGGGGAGGATACACAATCATCTCAGCTACGTAATAAAGCCAAAATAAACAATTTAACGACTTAAGAGATATTTAGTAAGGTTATCTCAGTCTAACACAAGATTAAATGAAGAAAAATGCAGGACTGTCAGATTTAAACCAGATGTTTATTGGCTACGAAGATTTATAGATATTTATTCTAGAATTTCTTTCCATATGTCGAGTATTATTTAAATTACACAAACATTCACACAAAAAATAGTCAAACCTTCAGAATCTTGAAAATGTATCTGATCGTCGATTTACGATAGAACTCGATTATTATGCCGCTGTCCCAGACTAGATTTAGATTAGGAAGAATTTATTCTTCCCTTTTGAATTCTCATATCTGTTCTCTCTTGGTTTAATCACATTGGTTAACTCAACGCTTTATTTTTTTTATCTTTGCTTTTAATTCTCTTGAAAGTAAACGTGAATCACATCTTGCCATGATTACATTCTCAAGTACCGCCATAAGTTCTTGATTAGTTCAATAGAATCAGGCTTGTACTTCTAATGACGATAAAAAAACGTTTACATATATATATATATATTGAATTCGACTGAATGATACCATACTTATCTCTATTAGATAAGTTTCTTTTGAGTTTTCCTAACTGACAAGGGGAAGTATTGACAATTTCACTCCACGAAAGATTGTAATCACAAGTAATCACTGAGAAATCCCAACTGACACTTCAACTAAAAAATGGCTTCTTTAAGATTTTCAATTTCGTTCCAATGACAACTTTATAGCATCTAGATATATCATGAAAATGCTTCTTCAAAAAGTGGGTACTTAATCTTAGAGAATGTAGCAGTCATACTCCACACTATTTGTGGGTGTATGTGCGGAGTGGGGACGTTAATGATACTGAAACGAATTTGGATCTTTGTATCCCAATGCATATTCAAAATCAGGTCATTTTAATGAGGCCACTCGAAAAGCTTATAGCAAAATATGTCAGTAATTGCATACCTCATGGATTTCATATTTTTCCCTTTGTACTCACTTAGAAAACTGATCTCCATTGCCAAAGCACGATATTCCGTGATATTCACTGGATAAAGTTGAAAAGTTTGAAGACTATATCATCAGAACTGTACCGGAAAACTGAGTATAAATATCAATATTTCCATTGATTTTCCAAAGAAAATGAAAGAATTCTCTCAGGTAAAGTTGATACATACTTTGCGGTGTTTAGTTTTAGAAAAATTATTGATGAAACATTGATTTTGAAAAAAAAAATGTTAACATCTATTGCGCCCAGCGGCAAAAGGGATACAAAATGTCATTTTCTGTTGTTGTTCTTCTTCATTTTTACAGCAAATACGAAATCATAAAAGTGTGATACTGATATTAGCTGGATCGGCATCAATGGTAATTGTTTCTCGTACAGCCCAAAAAGATGGAACTCATTGCCAAAAACCTGCAATATTAACACTCTATTTAAAATTCTCTGCTTGGTCGATTTTTCAATACAAAGTGAAATATCAAACAAACTTTGTAAAATGATTTCTTTTAAGAGATAAAATAAAACGATTTCTTACGCACTCCAACTTTTTCCAGTAAAATCAGCAACACGTTTCTTTTTGTTTTTTCCTTGTAGAAAAATAAATACAGTTATCTTTAAGGGTTCTTCGGAGATTTAACATTTTATACGAATATACGTTGAAAACGGACATATATATATATATATATATATATATATATATATATATATATGTGTGTGTGTGTGTGTGTGTGTGTGTGGATCTATTAATATATGAATTGGACATAAAGTGCTGGTGTTATTGAAAAAGTGTTTGAGGTTATATAATAGAGCTTTAAACTACATATATTAATAGATATACATATTATCCGACACCATTCTCACGACTCGGAATTTTCTGCCAAACGCTATCTTCAGGTGCTCAGTGTGTCGACTTTTATATTTACATATAAAAGTATATATAAAAGTATATATAAAAGTATATATTAGGTTGGTGCAAAAATAATGACGTAATAATGTCGTTTTTTGACGTTAAAAATACGTCAAAAAACGACATTAGTACGTCATTATTTTTGCACCAACCTAATATATACATACATACATATATATATATATATATATATATATATATATATATATATATATATATATATATATATATATATATGTTATGCACTGTTATATTAGAACATGTTAATAGTGGATACTTACATGTTCTAATGTAACAGTGCATAATAAATATTAATTGGTCTACCTTTGTATTGAGCCCTGTTTTAAATAAATGTTTTGAACGTTGAAATTAAATTCTTCGTTATTTTACATTTGTATATATATATATATATATATATATATATATATATATATATATATATATATATATATATATATTAGTCACGACTCCAGGGCTCAGGTTAATATTGAGTAGTTTCAAAGCAAACAAAAATCTCTATGAGCACGTCATTTGTCCATGACTTCTTTTGGCCTAAAGTCGCCAAACGAACGATCAAGAATATATATATCTATATATATTCTGACATGTGGAAAACCGTTCATCAATGTAGGCTATGCTGTTTTGATGCAGAATGTGTGCATTGTGCTTCACAAGCAATGACCACTATAATGAATTCATGTGCAGGTTTTTCAGTAAACACCACCAACATATTTTGAAACCTTTGGTGTTGAAGGGATAGTGACAAGAACAAGTGAAGGATGTCGCTGGAGGTTTCTAGCTTGAACTTTGCATTTTTGGGTGATGAAGAGTAGATGGCCGTTTTGAACAATAACTGTGAGTCATTGTGCAAATTGTGTCCTCCTTACATAACAAAGCAGACCTTTCTAGGACGGCACTGCTTCCCTCAGATGGAGATTGTGTATAGAAAATGTGACCTAAAAATTGTTTACTCGCTTTTATTGCTTTCATTAGGTGCAAATGATTGTTCATCCAAAACTGCACCAGAACAATAAAGACGTCAAACATTAAAGATCTTTTCATTGATTCTTGGAATGTGAGAACTCTCCGAAATAGTAAAAAGAAAACCGTGAACGTAGTACGGCTTTGATTGCCCGCGTTCTAAAAAAAAAAAAAAAAAGAAAACATCGACATAGTTGCTCTCTCAGAAACTAGAATAGTTGATTTGGTTTAACTACAAGAGGTTAATAGTGGATACATATTTTTCTGGATTTGTAGGCCTAAGACAGCTAAGGGAAAAGCAAGAATCTGGTTTGCTATTCAAAACGATCTTGTGAAACAGCTTGATTCTCTACCTGTTGGCATCAATGAGAGTCTTATGTCCTTGCGTATTGGCAGACATAAGTAGGCAATCATCTTTAGGTCTATGTTCCAACCATGTTCATAACCTTTTTGAAGTTATTAAGCAAATCATATAAACTTCAATAATTCAAATTTGGTTTTACAAAATTTTATTCAATCAATTTAGATGTTAAAACAAAGCCGGAGTTAAACTTTTAGGTAGTATCAATATGTTTTATTGAAGTTATTTTTATGTTTCTAAAAAACTGCCATCTGAATTTATTAGACAAAACCAAATAATCACATTTTACTTCATTTAAAATGTAATAAAATCATCAAAAATTGATCAACCCCTATAATAGACCAAATAACAAAAACATAAGTCTTTGAATCCTTGAGATTTTACTATATTGACCCCTTTTTCTCAATAACAGCCAGTAATCTATTATCCATTGATTTTGCTAATATTTTAACTTTAGCAGGTTCAGTTTCAGACATGTTACTTTTAATAGCTTCTCATAGGTCTGCTTTGCTGTTATATTGTTTGCCACGTTCATAATTTCATCTTCAAAATTGATCATAGATTTTCGATCGGATTCAGATTAAGACTTGGTGGCGCCTATTTCCTTATCTTCTCTCCAGTAAATCTTTTATAATTCGCGGGTAAACTTAGACACATGAGAAGGACCATTTTGTGCATAAATACACACTTCATTTTGAAATTGTGAGATTCAGACTTGTAACATGCAAAGAAATTCTTGTTCGTAAAATCGCAATAGTTAGCAAAATTCATTTTAACTGATTCATAGACTTTGAATGATTCAATAATGATTTAGTCGACATTTCCAGTTTATATCATAACACTTTCCGTCTCCTTGTTGCATTCTTTAAGCCACAGGAATGTCTGAATTGGATAAAATTAATCCTTTGGCCCATTCATCATGTCCATCAAATGTCATTCAAAACGTGAAGATTACTTTGGAAAAGTCAATTTTCATATTTCTTGGCTCAATTTTGACGCTTTAAAATATTTGCTTTAGCGAGAGGAGTTTGCTTACGAGATCTTTTACAGATCTCAATTCACAAAGTATTCTATACATTTTATCTTTCTTGATTCCCTCAATTGCAGCCTTTTGTAAGATCTGAGCGCTGGTCAAGATGATTGTTTCGCTATAACTCGCTTTAGTTTACATTCATCTCGAGGAATCAAGTTCTTAAAGCTTTTTCCTTTGCACTTAATTATATTTTCAATAACCTTCTTCATCGATAATCTCTGCAAATCTTCTTTGATATCTCCAATATGGACAGTCTCTTACTGAATAACTTTGTTATTTTCTGTTTTTCAGCAGTTGTTAGATTCTTCCCTTTATCCCATGTTTCAACATATTTCAAAGCCCACCACCCATACAGTGTAAAGAAAGGGATCGTCCGCTGCTTATAACATCTAGCAAAAGTCATATGAACAAGAAATGGTCAGTATAGGCAGTACTCTACAACGTAACAACTACCCTAAGTACATGGCAGCAACTCCGACAAACTGTGATAGAAAGATATAAGAGGATAACAACACTCAGAAAATAGCTTCAGTTTGCCTACCTTATGTGAAGGGATTATAGGAGAAAATACAAAGATTTATGATGCTTATAACATCAAAAGTGGTTCAACATTGCACAAACACCTCTTCTGAGTAAGACCCCCCATAAAAGAGAGCATTAGCAAGGACTCTGTGTGCGCCATCCAGTGTAGCTGTCGTAAGAGGAGAAGCATGCCGTCTCTTAAAGTAAGACTGCAAGAACATCGTAAATCCGTAACACGAGAGGAAATGGTAAAATCAGGCATAGCTGACCATATATGGAGAGAAAAGGGAGATCACAGTCCCCTGTGAGATGAGGCTGAAATAAGAGAAAATCACTGGGAAATACGAAAACTAAGGAATCAGCACATATGCTAGGTCACAAAAATCTCTTAAGGCGATCAAGCATAGAAATGAATACAATATGGGAACCAGTAATACTTAGTGTTAGAGAAAAGCAATAATAACAACAAAATTGCAATATGAGCACTGAAAAAAATGATTACTGAAATTTTAAATTTAGAAGTCCCAAAAATTCATACACTGATGTCCTCAAGGACACATGACCTAGTGGGAAAAAAAGCGTTGTTTGGATCCAGTGACTTAACCCAGAGAGTTGATTTGCATAATAACTTCAGGCAGGCTGTAGTGACAAAATTAAAGAAAATTTCTGTTCTGACAACCAGTTGATAAGATCTTCTATTCATGACAAACTTCTTCTCTTGTGCGGTTTCAATGCGCGTGTAGGTTGGGATGCATCAGTATGTAGTAGTGTAATCGGTAAGCATGGTGTTGGCAAGGCCAACTCAAATGATCATCTAGTGCTATTCCTTTGTCGTGAGAATTACCAACCG
The DNA here is from genome assembly GCA_963932145.1 of Acanthosepion lycidas. Classification (NCBI taxonomy): domain Eukaryota; kingdom Metazoa; phylum Mollusca; class Cephalopoda; order Sepiida; family Sepiidae; genus Acanthosepion; species Acanthosepion lycidas. Next base: position 4,866,715 of record OZ010577.1, read on the forward strand.
TATCTTCCAGTTTCTTATACAGCGCAAAATTAGCTGGAGGCATTCACGATCCAACCACTATCATCTCATCGACTATGTGATTGTGAGGTCTTCCTCCAGGAATGATGTAAAAATGTGATTGTGAGGTCTTCCTCCAGGAATGATGTAAAAATATGATTATGAAGTCTTCCTCCAGGAATGATGTAAAAATTACTCTTTCCTTCTCCATTGGTGATTGTTGGTTTGACCATATGTTAATACGATCCAGGTTTAGCTTCATTATCCGTAGTCCGGTTCGTAAGAACCGCACCCCACCAGCTCAAAGAATAGATGCCGAAAAGTTAAACAACACTGAAAACTTAAAATCTTTTCAGAACCTTTGTGACAGCAAACTTGCATATATCCCGAAGAGTGCAGACGTTGATTCAACATGGTGTATTTTCAAAAGTGCTATATACGTGTCATCCCAGAAAACGTTTGGATATTTCAAAGGTAAGATCAACACTGGTTTGACTCAAATTATCTAAATATTCTTCCTCTTATGGATAAGTGCCATCGTCATATAAGAACAATGTGTTAAAAAGTGCAATGAATTCAAGAAAACCAGAAACCTATGCCAATTTCCACTATGAAAAATTAAACAATCATGGTGGTGGGAGAAGGCACAAAAATTTCAGGATGCTACTGATAGAAGCGACTTGAAATCATTCTATCAGAATCTAAGGGATGTCTTTGGATCTGTGTCAAATCACTCAAATCACATCTTTTCTTCAAATGGCAACCTTGTAATGGACAAAAAAGAAATCACTAAATGCTGAGCAGAACATTTCTGAAATGTTCTAAATATGGATTTGTATTTTGACAAAAATCTTAACAACTTACCACAGAGGCTTATTCTTCAAGGGTTATTAGCTACTCCATCTATAGCTGAGATAAAAAGAGCCTTAAAACAACTGACAAACGGGAAGTCCTGTGGTAAGGACAGTATACCAGTAGAGATATACAAATGTAGCAGAAATCTCCTGATTCATAAACTTTGTGATATCTTTTCTTAGCAGGATAATCTTGAACAGACTCAACTCTGAGTATTTTTGGTAAGCCCTAAAATTCAGGTATTTTAGGGTGGTCTTCCATCAATTTTGGCCATGTCTTGTCATTATTATCTTTATAATCGATTTGTTGAATATGTGTGCCTCGAAAATTATTTTATGTCCATCGATTTTCTTATAAACGTTTGTATCATGGAGCAGCAGAATTATTTTTTCGTCCTAGGTATTCTTATTCGTGGTAACAATCCCACTTCCTTTGTTCTAGGAACTTTATTTTACGCTAAATATTTTAGGGCTATTATATATCTTTTCGTAGCGTTGTTTCTTTGTTAATATGTAAGTGCATCATAATCCACCATTAAAAAAATGTAAAAATAGTAAATCCCACACACTTCAAATACCTCGGTCTTTGAATCAGTTAGAAAAAAAAATTGCACCGGAGATAAGGAAATTGAACATAGAATAGGCTGCAATGGTGGGTAGTTTCACCCTACACCGCAAGATGTTAGAAAACAAAACATTAACCTAAAAACTCGAGTCGTGTCCTTAAATAACTTCGTTAGATCGAGAACTTTATCTGGATGTTATGTATGAGACAAACTCTTTCAGAAATATCTAAACTATCAACTGACTACAACCGCTTTCTCAGATCCATGGTTAAAAATGGCTTTGAGTGAATGAAACATGTGGACCTTCGTCGAACCTCGTGGACTGACATTACAGAAACTCAAACAATGAACTGTACCAAATAACAGAAACCACATAATTTGAGGACCTTTAACAACAGCAAAAACTAAAATGAATATCGCTTTTAACTTTAAGAAAAAATCATAACATAATCACGGAGCCCGCATGTAGACTTAACAGTAAGTGGACTTGAGAAACCTATTTTCCTGAAATTTTGTTTTAAGAGAAAGATTTTAAGTTTCAATCGACGGTATATCATTGGCTGTTCGGTCATTGAATTCCAAATGTTTGCTTATAAGGAAATGGCTAATATTACCATTAGAGATTAGAGATCAAAAGAATACATGATACACTTTGATTGCAGCTCAATGATCAAAGAGTGAAGAAAAGCATAACTCGGATAGCATCAGCTGCTCGGTCAATGGATGCCAAATATTTGCTTATAAGGAAACGGTTATTAGCATTGCAAAAGCGTCAGTAATTAATCTATGATTGAAAAATTTGTTAAAATTTGTATCGTTATGTTTGTGATTCGTAATTATTGTGTCGATTATGTTTGCTTTTTTTAATTTCGGTATCAAATTTAAATTTAAACTTAAGCGTCCATGTAGATTCAACGTTTCTTGGTGTAGAATTGTAGCCGAAGTTTGTTGTATTTCATTCTTCATTCTTCACATATAAGATTCCTTCAATGAAAACAGTATTAGTCTGAAGAAGTCCTTTCAAAGGACGAAACGCGTAACATAGAATGTTTTTCAATTTTGTTATTCAATTGTCATCCATACACGCATATGTAATTATGATAGCATCCTGATAACATTTCTTCCATAGGATAAAGACGCGCAATTACCTTAATGTCTACCTTATTCATAGGAATGCTAGATTCATCTGACCAGAAGAAATTATTCCATTGATACAAAGTCCATTTTTAACGATCGCGTGGCCATTAAAATGCTTTCGAAACAATGATTAGAGTGGTTACACTCACCAACCTTATACGCAACAAGGGTCGATGTTCGGTTTGTAGTGGTGAATTCTTTCCTTCACCTCTTTAAAGTTTCTTCGACTGTTGCTCTTCTCTTGACATGCATTTTATACGAAAATCGTGGTTCAGATTTTAGCCGCCTTATTCGTTACCAATGTATTGTGCTTTTTTTCTTTTCTTATTTTTTCTAATCTTTCCAATTTAAAATTTCTCCTATATATTCCTTGTGGCATTTATTAAAGGTGTTAGAGAAAATTCCTCTTTCAAGTTTTAGTGTATTATTATTCTGTTTATTTTGTCTTTTCTGTTTTCGAAGTACATATAACAAATTTTATGTTGAGATAAATTCTTTTCCATTTTAGTTGTCATAGAGTTGCTAATTGGAATAATATATTTTAATTCGTTGGGTTTGCCGGAATGGCAAATTTATGTATAATTATAACCTATGCTTAATTAAAATCAAAGTTTACGTTTTTATATTCCCTTTCCTCTTCTTACGGCACGACTAACAATAAACAGCTTACAAATCGTACGAATTTTAAAATGCTCTGATCTAATTTTCTGACATTTAGCCTTTATCAAAGTCACTTAAATCCTTCTTGCAATTCAATGTACATTCAGTACATGACCTATTCGAGGACGACTTACTTATGTACCTCTAATCCTAATGAGCATATTTGTTACAAGATTGAAGCTGCCATTTTTGCTACAAATCGATGATAATTTTTGGCTCATCACTGTGTGCGTGGGTGTGGCTCATAACTGTGTGTGTGTGTGTGTGTGTGTGTGTGTGTGTGTGTGTGTGTGTGTGTGTGTGTGTTGTGTGTGTTTCATAACAAATCTTTATCATGCATAGAGAGTGTCTGCTGGCATATAGGATAATGTTGTTGGGTCTTTGTTCGTCAATGATTCGTAGAAATGTCACAGTATATATTTTGTTTTGTCATTATTTGGGGTTTTAGGAAGATAGTGATTCGTCATCATTGATTTTAATGATGGTCGCCGCAGATGGATATCGTTCGTTTTTTATTCCATTTCGGTGAGCCACTACATGAGTTTACGCCACTTTGAATGCTAATGAATTGGGGGTGCGAACAAGTAGAAGATGAGTCTAAAGATAGAATCGAAGATGTGATGAATGTTATGGATAAAAAAAAAAAAACGAAGGTTAAGTTTTACAGGCGTCATCGCTGAAACTAAACGGGATCTATATTGAGTTCAAAAACAAATATGAAAAGAAGAGAAGAGAATTTTCAGATTGTGTCTCCTCAATAACTCAATTTGTTTAGCATTAGTCGGTTCTGGAAAGTTAATTTGACAACTTACCACTTAAAAGACAAGTTCAGTTTTGTATTTGATATTATTAGGTATGTAAGGAACAGGAAAGTTGTTTTCTCCGATGTCCGAAAGAAATGTAGAAAATTCACTCAATTTTTCCATTAAAACTTAACTCCTAAACAGAAATATAATTTTCTAACAGTAAGATTTCTAATTTCAACAACCAGAGAGCTAAATTAAAGCAATAAAGAAATACATTTCTGTAGTTGATTTAAATTGGTATTTTATATTAGAAACAAACTAAATTGTTTGATGATTAAAACACTGTAAAATCCAAGGAAGGTGCAGAAAGAAATGTTGCAGTCAAGAATCATACTCCAATATCAAGGAATCCTAGCACATGTCTTTTTCGCCATCAGTCCAAATTGTCCGATTTAAAAACTGCGTCCTCAAATGAACGTGCTCCTATATGAGTTACGTCCTCGCGCATGCAAAATCATCAACACGTGCGCTAAGATGGAATTACAAATGGCGACTATGGCTGATCCTTGGTCTCACTTTACTACAATTTCAACACAAATTAGTACAAGAGATAATAAAATATTTCTTCATACAAAATACATGATTGTCATATATCCAACCGGATTCTGCATAGTGGTGATTTTTCGGATCGAATTCACTGGTTTCAATCAGTGAATTTGAACTCAGCAAACTTATAGATCTCTATTTGACAGAGATGTTTTGAAATGTACTGCCTAAACAAACACTTAATTCTAATGGTCAGTTGTTGAATACGCAACTGGAAAAGGATAGAGGCAAAGAGATACGATTTCACGTAAACTATTTAAAGAGAGTCTTGAAAACATTTGTAAAGTAAACGGTTAATAGTTGAAGCATTTAAGAGTTGCTAGCGAGATTTTACTAATTTCAGAAATATAGGATGACTTCAAAGAAATACTTAATGTAATTTTTAAAAAACGCATAAAACTAGAAGACAAAAAACTTGAAGAAATCCAAAAAATGCATCTACTTAGGACAAGACGATAATATTAAAGAAAGACCACAAAAATATAATAAAACGATGTATAAAAAGATGATGAAAAGTATTTGAGACAATTATGAAAAGTAGTTGGCTTAAATCGCAAAGTGTAAATGAATGTCTCATGATAGTTTAGATGTACGGGTGTAAAACATGAAAATTAAGAATTTTTTTAAATAATTTAAAAATAAACAAATATTAATGCAAAATAGCAAAACTAGGGATAACCTAAATAGATACAAAGAAGTCAACAGGGATCAGAAAAGCTAAGAAATATAGAATCATTAAAGAATAAAAATGGTTGTAAATAAGAAAGAATAAGATATAGAGCAAAAGTTTAATGACCAACGCATAGCAAACGAAAAGACCGGATAGAAAATAGAGATAAAACAGAGAACTTTTCTAGTAGGACGTAAGAGAAAACAACCATAGTCTCGGTCGTCTGGTATTACTTTAGAAAATGGTTTTGCCTTTAGAGGACTAACAATGACTGCTACTGATGGTGAATTGTATTTTACTTTACATTTTTTATTTAGTTGCTGTAGATCAAAAACAAAATTGTCGATAAACGGTCCAAAGTTCATGTTTTTATTTTATTTTTGTTCGAGTATTTTTTTAACCTTACAATTTTAAAGAACTGTGTTTTGAAATAGGTACAAAACAAACTAAAAACCTTCTAGAATGTAAGTCTAAACGTCCACATCAACCACAGAATACCAAGCGACAATCCATTTTACATGCACACTTCCTCCACTTACCCGCCCAGCATAATCAAACAAATCCCACTCTCTATCAATTGCAGATTATCCAACAATTCTTCAAACAAAAACCTTTTTCGATGAGGCAAAAAGCGAGTATCAAATAGTTCTAAAAAGCAGTGGTTATACGACAAAATTAACATTTACACCTAACAGAGCAAAAAAACATCAATCTAGCATAAAATAATTATAAAAGCAGGTAAAATTTAGGTAAAATATTAATAAAAATTATTTAACACTTCCGAAAATTAAATAATCTGCACAAAATATTCAATTGAAATATTCAAAAACTTAACTATAGCTGTAGGGAAAACATAATACAAATCAAAAAGAAACATCATTAACTGCAGAACAAAGTAGGAATAATCACTAAATGGTAATTGCTTACAAAATAACACAATATAGTACTCTACAGTAAAACCTAGAGGAATATATATATATATATATATATATATATATATATATATATATATATAGATAGATAGATAGATAGATAGATAGATAGATAGATATTTATTTGTGTGTGTGTGTGTGTGTGTGAGTGAGTCATTCCTCCTCCTTCTTTGACGATGTATGCCAAATCCTCGAATCCTTAGAACAACGGCTAAATCATCACAAACACCATACTGATCACAATGAAAAAAGAAAAGAAAACAATTATTCCTGCAGATTCCCACTTTGCATCCAAATGGCTGGGAAGCAATTTTTTCATGTGCCGAGTTTATGATATTAGGTATCACAAACATGATAAGAATTAAATGCTTGTGAAATCGTTGCGCACTTTTAAATTATGTAATACCTACGTACCTTTCTGTTTAATTTAAATTTTGTACGTTTCAACCAAATTAAAATGAAATTTAGCCCTAATGAACATTTGACTCAACTTCTTGCGCATATTATTATTTCTAATAATAAAAATATTTATTTATATATTTATTCTCTGTTCTTTCTCCAAAGAGACGTAGCACAATTAGTCTTTCTTTGCATCTATATCCCTTGCCACAATCACGCCCAGCAAATTTTTCATTCTGTTCCCCTTGAAGCAGTAAACTCCAATATATATATATATATATATATATATATCAAAATAATGGCGAGCAGATGTGTAACAAGATGGAAAGCATCTTCAGAGTTATTGTTCAGTTTATTTACACGATCAAGTAATATCGTATTTTTGCGTGGATATATTAATAAAGCATAATCTGTATATCGGAAATACATTAATTTTTTAGGGAAAATATTTTAAAAGGCAAATTTTCTAGAAATCCCAAGATGAAATTAAGATCAGACCTATAATAATGAACAACTAAAGCTTTGAGAGCATATGTTGATTCTGTCGACACATTTCACCGTCGAGGATTCAGAAATTAATACATATTTGCTTTGATAAATTATTTTCTTTTAATAAAAGCTATGATCAAACCGATTACAATGAACAACTAAAACTTTGAGTGTATTTTTTTGGAAAATAAGCGTCTTATGTTCACATAATCTTTCATTTCAATTCTTAGATGTCTTTCATTGGACATTTTATATTCTGCTTCAGGTTTAATGTTATTTTGTTTTATGTTAATTAAATCTCTTGTTTTTTTTTTAAATTTTGTATATTAAGATTGGATAAATTATTTTCAGTCGTAGTCATTAATGTGTTGCTAGGTAGCATTATGTGCCTAATTTTATCACAGTTATTTGTTTTTTGCTTTTGTGGATTTTGTAAGCTTTCCTCTTTGCATTATATAAAATAATTAGAATATTAGAGGAGTTTTAATGTATTTTTCTTTGTAAATACTGATCACTCTAAATTCTACGTGATCTTTAGTACAAAACTTATAATTATGGCGGATATTCTTTTTTTGCTATAATGATAATGTTAACTGTTTCCATATAAGGAAAAATTCTGCCTTCAATGACTGATCAGTTATTACTACTTTCGGTCGAAATTTATAAAAATCTTTCTCTTGTTTTAAGAGAAAAAGTCAATAAGTCCATTAGCTGTTATTGGCCATTCCATTATTGACGAGGGCTTCCTTCATTGTCTTTCGTTTGAAGTAGTGTGAAATGTCAGCATCTTAATTATATTATTATTCTCTCTTCGAGATACTGTGATATATATTTTAACTGATATTTCTATTTAAAGTCCTCAAATAATGTTATCTAATATAATTATTTGTTAGTGATTCTGTAGTTTCAGTCGACGAGGTTCGAAAAAGGATGGTACTTGTTAAGACCTACACGATTCACTCTCTCGAATAGATTCTTAACTATTGATCTGAGAAATTGGTTGTATACAGTTGACAGTTTAGATATTTCTGAAAGAATGTGATGCCACGTATAACAACCAGATGACTGTCTCAATCTGACGAAACTAGTTAAGAATACTTTTTAGGTTAAGAATCAAGTAGATGTAATCAATGCTTTCAGTCTGACTCCAGATCATTTTTTTATTTTGCATATAATTATCTTGAGCCTTTTTTCTTGGGACATTTTATAAAATGTTGATTTTTTTTTTCAAGATCATTTATATCCCAAATATGAATACAAATGTCATCCTCTTAGCCACACCCATCCCCCAGCATTCTCTGCTCATTAGACTCAGGAGGGGAAGCAGGAATGCTGATTTCTATTAGTATAATCATTTAGGATACGATATGGAATGCTTAAATAATAAGTGCCAATCTCCTCACATCTGAAATATAGTCGAGAAAGAGATTAAATAGATCGGATCTCTCATTTCCTCCTTATCGTATTCGTGTTGAGGTTTGAAATATTTCTATATTGGGATCCTTGCCAGATATGTAATACTTTGGGGACCGATATAGTTCCTCTGCTATATCTATATATTCTGTAGACTTACAAACGAGCGGTGAATCGTTTTGCCACGATGCATAGACTTTGTTCTTTGCAGTTAAAACTGTTGCTTTCGTCGGACTCAGCCGCCTCAGTGATGATATTCTTGAAAGAAATCCAGTTACTGATGCCACCGTCAGAAGGATCCTTCTTGGAATTTCTCGTTCAGTGTGCATCAAAACTGCTCAAGATGGAATGAGTCCTTCAACCTGGTTATGTTGTAGGAAGTCTTAACACTTTTAGGTAAGAGTAAGTAGGATCAAGTGGAAATATGCAACTTAATCGATTTCTACAACCGCAATGAAATTAAAGTCCGTCAGCCGCCGTAATCTGACCAGAACAAGTTTTTGTTTGAGGCACCTTTTCTATCCTCCTCTCTCATGCTATCCTTAAGAGTCTCTCCAGTCGTTTTGGATGCTGCCGGATTTTCCTGTTGCCTTCTATTCAGGAACAGAACGACTACTGGCTCATGGGTCGCCTACGTGCAGGTTTGTGACTACAACTGCCAGTTATCATTTCCAGCTAATCCTTGCCTACGCAACCATCGCCGTAGCTGTGAGAGTAAAAGTTGTTTCAGTTGCCAGATCGGTGTAAATGTATTGCGTTTTCAAAACAGGCCTCTACAGGAAGAATTTAACTGGGAAAATCATTACACTGGACTAATTCCATTCTCCAGGCTTGAGGTGTCTTTATCCGGGGTCCGATGAACTGTTACAACCGGAGACTGTAACATTGGTTTGTAATAAGTCCACAAATCCTTATAACCTTGCCTTTTGAGAAGGAAAAGGTAATTTTCGATTTTATTAAAGGATTCTTTAGATGATTAAGAATTTGTTAACTGGTAGTTTGTTAGTTTATAAAGATTTAATATCTAAACACTCAATGACTTTATCTTTCATATATATGTCTCTTAATCTGTTGACAAGTTTACAGAAATTTTTAATATAGGAAGAGCCAATTGTTTCAAAAAGAGGGTAATAAATTTTTATTATTGTTTTCGCGTAAATATAAGGAGCACTACCAACCCCAGAAACGCGTCACCACAGAGTTTTGCGTCTAGACATTCATTTTCATGCACAAACGCGCGCGCGCACGCACACACACACATAGAGAGAGAGAGACAGAGGGAGTGAGAGACGAGGGGAGAGAGAAGAGGAAAGAAAGAAAAAAGAAAGAGAAATGGGTTAAATAAACCTAAGTGGGAAGCAGGAAGATTGTATTGCAAGTTTTCCAAGAGAGAAACCATCTGCTTAGCCTTAAAACTCATAATTCGAAATGCTTTTATAAGCACGGGCTAGAATCTTAGTACTAATTTTTTAAAGTAATTCTCATCCAGTACAAGATTCAAGAACCACTCAAGGTAAATGATGAGAGCCAGTAATGATGAATGAGGTTTGTGATATGAATGGAAGAGACGGTTCTATGGTAGGAAGTGAAGAGTATAAGGATAAAGAAGGTTGACCCTTGACCTGAATAAGTCATGTTTGAAACGTTCAGGGAAGCACCCACGCTGAATTATGTTTCCCAAAGTAGCTAGCAGGTTTCTTGGGAGGTGGGGAGCTCTCTGAGTGGAATTTTCTCCTTACATTTGGAACACGTAGGAAAAGATGGTCATTCGGCTCCGTGCACTACGTGTAAAGATCTGAAGCTGCTGAAGAATGGAACTCATCTGAATATTTGTGATAGAAATAGCAATAGAGTAGCGACAATCTTGCAACGTTACATTCATAGGAAAGAGAGAGATGCGTGGAAAATTAATCTCCCTTCAGAAGGCTGTATAAACGAATTCGAAATCTCTCAAGGTTGGAAAGATTGAGTACCCCCAGCCAAGCAATATTCTAGTTTTGGCGCAATCTGAATCTTGCCAGATAAATCCTTGCAGATGGAATCGGATACTTCTTGGAGCGATAGAATAAACCGATGGATTGTATATATGAGACTTGAGATTTGGGGTGAACTTGTGACCCAATAGACGTTCAAAATATGGAGTCTTATTGTATTTGGAGCCATTCGCTGTGACTAAAGAAAGTGCAGGGTCTGATCAGTGATGATGAAAGATACTAGAATGGATTTTGATCTATATCGTCTGCCATTTACTATTAGAACTTAGGTCGGAGGAGAGAGATCAGATGCAAGCTTCGAATATCTTGATTTTTGTTAGTGAGCCCATGAACCATAGTGACAACTGCATAGAATGATGTTTACTAATGATCTTACCCGAGAAAAAAGAATTAATAATTAGCACACACACTCTTTCAGAGATGTTAAAATAACGGGAGATTTTGTGTAGTAACCCCCTATGCTACACCTTTTAAAAACATTTGTGATGTCTAAGTCAAATGCTCTGCTAACAACGCTACCATCGAGCAGCTTCGCGGATTCTGTGGGTGATAACAGTTAAAATATAATCAGCTTGTCAACCAGGAGGTTATTTTTGGTAAGGTAATCGACAAACCCCTTGTTAAGGAGGCTGATGGGGCGAGTTACGTTGAGGATGAAAGCTCATCAGCATTCTTGAAAACAGGGTATAAGGAAGATAGATTTTATAGATTTGGGAAACTTTTCCCTTTTAAACAACTTAGCAATGATTGAAAATAATTCTAGGTAAAGGTCCTTAAGTACAAAAACAAGGAGTTTTATTTAGACAAGTAGTCTTCGTAGAATCAAGATTTTGATGAGTCTGGAAACTTTCCGAGCCGAGATAATTAAGTCAATATTTTGGCTCTTTGATATTGGTGGGAGTAGACAATGGCGTTTGTCTTCTAGCCTGGAGTTTGAAACAAAGATCATTGTAAAGAGTTTAGCCTTTGTCTGATGAGGATGAAATAATCTCAGCTGGTTTAATACTAATAAACACAAATGATTTGCTTTTGTTGAGAATCCTTTTAGTTATTCTCCAGAACTGACAGAAACCAAGTCTTTCGTTCTCCATTCTAACTTGGATTAATTGTGCATAGCTTAATTCTGACGCTTAATTTTCCAGAACACTTTTGCAACGGTTATTGGCGGTTTTGAATGCAGTATGATTTTCAATTCACGGTTTTCGGTGATAAACATAGAAATAGTTACGATGAAGTTTGACTGCAGCACATTTAGAATGACTGTTTGACCTTTTCTGAAACGTCTTAAAAGTGATCCACTTACACATAAGAGAGGTTATTCTGAATGGTCTATTTTTTAAGAAGGTTCAGAGAGGAGCTTTAGCAATGGAAAATCTAAAACTATCTCAGTCATTTTTAAAGAATTGAAAAACTGTCAGATGAAATGAGAAATCAAAAAAAAAAAAAAAAATTGCCATAATTATAAAAAGCAAAACAAATAATAAAATAATAAAGTAGTCAGTAATAAATAATAAGAAAAAAGTTAACGGGCGGAACTATAAAATATCCAGAAAACTGCATTCATTTCCACGATTATTTCTACTCAATTCTCCCTAGAATAATTTGAAAAGTAACCGCTACCGTCTTCCCAACAATCATTAGGATAAGACAACAGACTTATACATAATGCACCATTGACCAGCATATATAAATAGTCGACGTACTCTCTCGGGCATGTACACCTTTGAGACTCACCATCAAGAAAACTGTTGTCATGTATCAATTTATCACACGAAAAAGGCACGTTGAACCAAATATTGATGTGTACAGAAAACTCCTTATATATGTACGGAAAAAAGTACCTTAGTATTGTGGTTAATTGTCAAAACAATTTGGCAAATGAAATATATCGCATTCAGGCCAGTGAAACATTTGGGAAGATTGATCTGCAATTTTGGAATCAGCATGGTGTTTACTAAAATAAAAGTATACAATGCTTGTGTACTCACATCCATGCTTTATGCTTGTGAGATCTAGATGCCATACAGGGATGACATTAAGCAGCTTAATTCATTTTGAAACACGTTCCATTGAATATGACAGACGATGACTTGACTGCCTGTAAATTTAAATGGTGTCTTTCTCTAAATGATTTCTTGTCTATGATTCTTGATTTTCGAAAGTACTCTGAAACTAACTTATACACTCCTATAACATAAGCACAAATAACACTGAAATTCCACAGTGCAACAAACAGCTATGTACATCGGTGTAACATTACAAGGTTAATGTTACTTCTTATTAAATCTTATTTTCATGATCTTGTTTACTTTGGCGTATAATAAAATAATCATTGAGCAATTGAATTTAGCACAGTTTTTAAAATAGTTTATTCAATTCTCTCGATGACCAATCTTATATCTTCATATTGTATTATGCAACAGGTGTGCAAATGACCAGGAAAACACGATTGATTCTGATTGATGAGGAAAATATGCGGAACGGCAATAACTTCGTTATCTATACTCTAATTCTTTATTTTCTACAAATTCTGTATCTATCGTTTTATGTATATCTCTTTTTGTCTGTCAGCAGTCTTTCTCTGTCTCTCTCTTTGTCTGTCTGTCTCTCTCTTTGTCTGTCTCTCTCTCTATGAGTGTATATATATATATATATATATATATATATATATATATAAAGATCATATTAACATGAGGTACTGTCGTTTGATATTATTTTAAATAAAAAAAGGAAATCGTTAAAAACCTTAAAGAATTTGTTAAATAAGCAAATATATGAACAGAATGTTTATCGTGTATGTGTGTGTGCGCGCGCGTGTGTTTGTGCGTGTGCGTATGCGTGTAATGATGTGGAAGGAAAAAGAACCTTAAAATAAAATGATTGAAATTCTTATTTACATTAAAAAGTCCAGCTAATAAATTTCTCCACGCCCTGTGACAAGGCTGCACCATCAATTCGTTTCCGCTGAAGCTGCCCGACCCTAAAACGAAGTAATTCTCTTAACGGCACTCTTTATCCCGAACATGGTTTTTTCTAATAAAAAAAAAAAAAAAAAAATTCTGCAACTAATCCGAACAGATGGTAAAAATTTGGGATCAAAATTGCGAATAAAATTTTAGTTTAGCTTTCAAAAGCACAAATTAGCAGAAGTCCTCAGATTTTTGGGGGTTAAACTTTAATTTTTTTTCTCTCTCTATGTTTTCGTCCCAAATAATGCTAGATGGGGCTTAGTGACATTGATAAAAAATCAATTCCCTATGATTCTTAAAGACAATGAGTATTAGGTCCCTTTAATCTTACACTAACCTGTTGTGAAGCTAGTTCAAATGGAACGAACACATAGCCTCAATACTCAAGCATCTCCACTCTAAAAATATTAATGAATTATTTACATTGCATCTAAAATCACTTGTTCCGTGCAGTGTTCTCTCTCTCTCTCTTTCTCTCTCTCTCTCTCTGTCTGTCTGTCTGTCTGTCTCTCTCTCGTTCTCTAAAAAGATTCCCTATATGAGTGTGACGTTTTTTCTCGTTTATTAAATCAAATGGCAGTGTAGAAAGCCAAAATGCAAGTCTTTTACTCGTTTCTGTCTTTGAAGTTCTATGTGGAAACCAAAATCTTCAGAAACTCTTCATCTGCCCAAGACTTTTCTCCTGGAACAAAGTACCAGTCTTATAGTCTTTATGGACAGTCAATTTTAGTTTCTTTCCTTCATCTCTTGAAGTATCTTTATAGCTTTCTCACCGACGTCATGTGGCCTCCCTCTGTCTTTTCTACAAATATTTTCATGGCAACTGCTCTGACGAGCACCCCCTCTCGGTGCTTCGACTACATAAATTTAAGCGTGCTACTAGATTGGCATCAAGTCCCACCCTTTTACTGTTGAAACAGCTAGATGAAACCGCCACTTAGACTCCAACAGCTTCTTTTTTGCACTTCCAACTTGTGGAACTCACTTCCGTTTATTTGTTTCCTTGATAACTACAATCTCCAAAATTTAAATGCAACATCAATCGCCATCTTCCATTTTCTTCAATCTCGTTCTTTTTTCTCCTTTTGTCAATCCTCCCTATTCTCCGTCTTTTCTTTCAGTTTCACTCTCTGTAGCTCCTTGCATACTAGTGCCACTTCCGCCTTGCTTGGGGGGGGGGGTGAAATGATTAAAAAAAACGAAAAAAACTATTTACTTCAGTATCGTATGACCAATTTTGTTTGAATTAAATTGATCTCTTTATGGCGAAGTCTATTGAAGCCTTTGCATAAATAAGGTAATTTCTCTCGTTCTTGTGGGGATGGGAGTAAGAAGTTTCATCAAAGATTTCTACTAACAAAACAAAATTTGCTACTCACTTAAGAAGAAGATTATATATATATATATATGATAAAAATATAGTTTTGAGGTATGCCGTATTTAGGGGAAAAACTGCTCAATATCAGCGATAGAGCGTATATAAATATAAAAATGCGAACTGAGGTCAACATCGAGTAGCGACACTCTGATGTACGATTGAATACAATCTTCAGGCCATGTGTTGTGTTTTGGTTCGACTCTGTATATATGTTGGTCAATATTAGATAACTTATCTAAATATCTAACACTAACCAAACACCGAGAAAAAATAATAAATAAAATAACAAAAAATCTGAATAAATATATAAACAAATTAAGTAAATAATAAACAAATTTTCAATCTACGAATGCGCACATAAACACAAGTAATTGTAATAATAATAATCCACAACAAAGAATTAAGTAATCAATAATAAATAATGACTAAAAAGTTATCAAAATAGCTACAAATAGCCGCATTTGGATCCACAATTGTTCCTATAAAATAATATGAAACATGACCGTTACCGCCTTTACAATAAACGTTAGGATAATACAATAGACCTTGCTACCCATAATGCATCACTGACTCGCTTATATATATATATATACTTTTATATACATATACATATACATATATATATATATATATATATATATATATATATATATATATGTGTGTGTGTGTGTGTGTGTGTGGAGGGGTATATAAGGAGTGTCAAAAAGTTGACGTGCTAACATAGAAGGGATTCTAAAATATTTTTGGTGTGTTGGCCATTTGATCAAATTTTAAGTAATGGGCCAAACTGATAACTTTTCCGCACCTCCTTCTGTTTCGAGGACAACACCCTGACATGTAGATTCTCTGCCATGACAATAATCCCCAACGTGATAAGTTATGAGTTCACGAGTGGCTTGATTATAAATTCATTACAAAAATGGACTATTCACCTCATTCACCAGATTTAGTCATATATGATTTTTATTATTTCCAAAATTAAAAACTTCCCTGAAATGCCACAAATTAGCTGACATTCCCGACATTCAACAACATGTGACTATATTACTGATAGTTATTTCGGAAAACGAGTTCGATGAATGTTTCCAACAATGGTGCCATCGGTGCACTTAATAAGTAGATTCACAAGAGAAGCACTTTAAAGCTGATACCAACCAATTGTGACCAAATAAGAAAATTCTGATTTCATTGGGTCATTTCATGAATTAATTTGGCATTATATATATATATATATATATATATATATATATATATATATATATATATATATACTGTGTGTGTATTTAGGCAGCATCTTTTCATTCATACACGTTTCATTAAATAATATAGACAAGTGTTGTCCATTTATTTTATGTAAATTTTTTTCGTAACGTCTGATAAATTTAATAACATTATCGTTGAACGAAGAAAGAAATTCACAATATTGATCCATTTTTTAAAAAAATACGATCTAAGCTTTCGGTTTACTTAAGCCATTATCAAAGATGTCAATTACAACATATTAAGCAATATACGGACAAGACAGTGATGATAGTCTGTCAATGGTTACATAGATGATTTCTAAGCAAAGATAAACACGCGCATATAAGACGCTAGAAGCGAAAATCGCACCGCATCTCATGACGTCACACATGACCAAACGACAGTGAATTGGAAAATTATGAAGTATGGAAAGCCATTGGTATAAACCAATGGCTTCTGTTACCAATTATAGACATTTAAGAATATTTGTAGAGATGCCATAATTGATTTTGTTTAGGTTGGGTTTCAACTGTTTGATGTATAATGTTTCAAGGATTTTTAGTTTTTGTTTATTGCTTTCATGTCGAAGTATAATTGTGTTTTCGATAAGTATTTTACGGAATTGTGTGTGTGGGCAGGCATGTTGTTTTAAATGCCTAAAAATGTTTTCATTCAAATGTAGTGTCAAGCGTCGTGAAAGCGATATATATATATATATTTCACGAAGGAATGAAAGCATCTGTTCTATCTAATGTAGAGTTTTCAGAAACCTTCGATGTAACAAATGGCAGAAAACAAGGTTGTGTCATGGCTCCTGTACTTTTCATGCTTTTAGTGACTTTGACATGGGTGGGAAATTTGAATTCCGCACAAGTGACTGCCTCTTTAACCATCAAGGTTTTAAAGCAAAATCTCTGACTCGAGCAAGCATTATTCGTTATCTTTTGTTGGCTGATGACGCTGCGATCGTGGCCACTTCAATCGAAGAAGCTTAAGCAATCGTCGTTTTTCTACCACTTGCATCGCATTCGGATTAACTATAAGCATAAAGAAAACTGAAGTTATCCATCAACCAAGGCCTACACCTAAGCAAGTGAAGGGTATAAAACAAAAACCACCTGCCTATACCTTTCCAATCGTCCCCATTACTGTTGGCAACAACAACCTGAAGTATTCGAAATCATTCTCGTACTTAGGAAACAATGTAAATTCAAAAACCTCTTTAGATGACGAGATATTTAACTGTTGAGGGGTTCTCCCCTTTTTACACAAATGGAATCACCCAGTATATACATATACTACGGCTACGTGAAGACCCGGGAGTGCAAGACCGAAGAGTCGAATCGAGTCCAGAGTGACAGAGTAAAAGGTAACCGGAAGAGTGAGGGTGAGGTAACAGCGTTGTAGGAGTCACAGTGAGCGAGCACGTAGACTCAGTAAGAATTCATACAGCGATACTTCAATACCAAAGACTGTATATATATTTTGCTACTAACCCGTATTCCTGGAACTACTAACCTGCTTTACCAGTTTGTATTATTACGTTAATACATTTATTTTCCTATATTCCTTCTTGGCGTTTGTTATTTATTGGTACCGGATTTCATCCCGGAATCCACAACAACTTGACGACGAGGATATCGAACTCACACGGGAAGAACAAAAAAGACAAAATTCTCCCTCGTCAAAATTCTCTCTCGTCGAACACAACAACTTTGGCGACGAGGAAATTCGAACTCACACAGAAAGAGTACAAAGAAAAATTCTCCCTTGCCGACCACAACGACTTGGTGTCGAGAAATTGGGACCTACACGGAAAGAAAAAATTTCTCTCTTCTCAGCTTGGGCGACAAGAATTTGCATTTCAAGGAGACTCAGAAGAGAAAATTGCCGTTTTGCCAATATCCACAACAACTGGGTAATAAAGTGCTACGAGGATTAAAATACGGAAAATCGAGTTTTTTCGTAAGACTCTTACCATGGAGTATTTTAAAAGTATTTTAGTAGAACTTTTTAAACACCAAAATGAACAGCAATTACAATTCCAAGAAAGAATGGAAAAAATATTACTACAAACGCAGAAGGAAAATCATGAAAGACAAATGCAAAATGAAGAAAGACAATTACAACTCCAGGAGCTAATTGGAAAAGTGGCAAGTAATACACAACAACAAAATATTGAAAAAGAGGCGACTTTTTCTCAAGATGCAGTATGGAACACGATAGAAACATTCATATATTCCTAGAAGAGGATAAAAATTTCGGGGACTTTTTCAGACATCATGAAGACATCTTCAACATCGATTGTCAAAACTGGACAGAAGCAAAAAAGCTACGACTATCAGAAAATTAGGAACGGAAGAATACACAAAATTCGTGGATTACATTTTGCCAAAGAAGACAAATGATTTAACGTTTGATGAAGCAATTACATGTCTGACGGAGCTTTTTAGCCCGAAAACATTACTTTTTCACAAAAGGTGGAAATGTCTTAACTGTAAAGGATGAAAATGAGGATTACTCCACGTTCGCCGCAATCGTGAATAAACATTGCGACGATTTCAAGTTGGCAGAATTAACCCCGGACAATTTCAAGTGTCTTATTTTTCTACAAAGGTTAGTCTCAGCAAAAGATAGTGAAATGCGCAAAAGAATGCCTTCAAAACTGCAAAATGAACCTGGATTAACACGACAAAAACTATCGGAAGACTGCCAAAAATGTCTGAGTATAAAGAAAGACTCGAAGGATATTGAGGAGTCAGGAGTATCACATATACGTAAGTTAAACAAAAGTTTACGTTTTTCACCCTCCCCGGAAAAAAAAAAAATTCTATAACAATGAAAAAAGATTTTCACCATCCCCGGAAAGAAAACGAAAATTTTATAATAATGAAAAAAGTACAACGTACAGGGCAAATAATAACGAAAATCAAAGTAAATATAGCCCCCCCCCCATCTGCATGTTATCGATGTGGAGGACTACACTGGAATAAGGATTGTCGTTTTAAATATAAAAACTGTCTTGCGTGAGGAAAAATGGGTCACAAGGCATCCCAATGTAGGAACAGAAAATCTACTAGTAGGATAAGAGCTACTAGAATGCATGACGAAGACAATACTAACATAAGGAAATATGTGGAACTTGAAATCTTAAATAAGAAGATAAAATTGCAACTCGACTCAGGTTCCGATATAACGCTAATTAACCTACAGACATGGAGAAAGCTTAATAGAACAACCATGTTATATACACAAAAAAATGCTAAGTCTGTTACAGGAAAGTGTATAAAATTCGAAGGAGAAGTAATCCTAAATGTAAAATTTCACGGGTAAACAAGAAAACTCAAAATATTCATAATGAAAGATACAGAAAATCTGGTGGGTACGGACTGGATGCAGAAGTTCGACGTATGGGATTTACCTATCAGTTCTTTTTGTAAAAAGATAAAGTGCGAATCATCAGAAGTTATAAAACTAAAGGAAGAATTACATAATCAATTTCCAGAAGTATTTTCGAGCGGGTTAGGTCGGTGTAACAAATTTACAGCTAGAATTGAATTAAAAGAAAACGTCCAACCAGTATTTAAAAAGAAGAGAAACGTACCGTTTGCCACTATAAAAAAAATCGACAAAGAATTAAAGAAGGCTTTGAAGAAATTAATTAACAGAATAGGAAACGTCATGTACACAATACAAGGAGAAATATTTACCCACAGAAGACATATTGACCAAATACAAAAAAAGATGGGTTGAAGAGCCAAGCTCGTCACCCGCCGAAAAGGATGATTCGATGGAGGCGATCTTTGAAGCGTTTGAGATTCAAAGACCACAAGAAGAGACAGAAATTAGAAGGACTAGCAGGAAAAGAAAAATTACAGAGCCTCTGATTATCGATCATAAAAAAGAGAAGATACTAACTCCTTCTCCAAAGGGTTCTAAGGAGGGGGGTGTTGAGGGGTTCTCCCCTTTTTACACAAATGGATTCACCCAGTATATACATATACTACGGCTACGTGAAGACCCGAGAGAGCAAGACCGAGGAGTCGAGTCCAGAGTGACAGAGTAAAAGATTTTAGGTAACCGGAAGAGTGAGAGTGAGGTAACAGCGTTGTAGGAGTCACAGTGAGCGAGCACGTAGACTCAGTAAGAAGTCATACAGCGATACTTCAATACCAAAGACTGTATATATATATTGCTACTAACCCGTATTCCTGGAACTACTAACCTGCTTTACCAGTTTGTATTATTACGTTAATACATTTATTTTCCTATATTCCTTCTTGGCGTTTGCTATTTATTGGTACCGGATTTCATCCCGGAATCCACAACATTAACCAAATATCAAAGGCAACCAATGCCTTGGGTAGCTTAAGCATCGTCTATAGGATGTTCGTGGAATTTCACTAAAAACGAAAATAAGTGTCTATTGAGCAGTCATTCTCACCACACTTCTTTATGGTTCAGAATCGTGAACGCCATACAGGGCGCACATCAATCAATTTGATGCTTTTCATAAACGTTGTCTTCGTTCAATATGAGGTTATACACGACAGGAGAAAATCTCTAACCCTGATCTTTTCATCTAATGTGGCGTCGGTGGTATCGATTCCTTTCTGATGAAATCACAGTTCAGATGGTCATGTCGTCAGAATGAGTGATGATCGGATGCCGAAAATCCATATGTATACACAACTTTTTCATGGTGTGTAATGTAGACCGTCTTTGGTTACGCTTCAAGGACAAACTTAAATATAACTTAAATGCAGCAAACATCCCTATAGAGGAGTTCAAATTTGCAGTTGAAAACCGAGCAAACTGGAGAAACACCAGCTAGCGAACGTATAACTTACTTTGAAAAGAATCGTCTCAACAATCTGAGTGAATTAAGAACCAACACTAAATCTTAGGCTAGTACATCAGCCTATATGACAGTTAACCCTTCAGTATGTCCCTAATGTGGACTTGTTTGCAAATCCCGTGCATGATTGTTGCCTCATACGAAACATAAACATAAAAACTGAACTGAAAGACACTCATACGTCGAAAACGACGGGAGAGTCATATCATATAATCATTTATATATACACTGCGTGCCAAATTATTATACTCTTTTTCTATTATTTCAAAAACCGTCCAATCAATTCACATAAGGTTGGCAACACTGACCTGCGCAATCGCTGAAATTTTCGTACTGATCTGCGCAATGTAAACAAACTGGCGCTATATTTGTTATCATCAGGGTGATTTGAGCGTGCCAAATTATTAGAAAAGTGTAAGAATTTAGTGAAAAGATGGGCCGTAAAAGCAGTTTAAGTGATGCTGAAAAGAAAACTATCACCTCAGAAATCTCAAAAGGTAAATGTACCCTAGAAATTTCTAAAATGATAGGGAGGTGTCATCAAACAGTGAAAAAGTTCACCGCCGACCCTACACAAGTACGCAAAAGGGCAGATAAAGGCAAGCCGAGGGTTATTTCACGTCGTCTCATGTCATGACTTAAACAAGAGGCCATGAAGGACCCTGGACTTACCAGTCACGAGCTTTTCAGTCACATTGGGGATCCTACTGTGTCTAAAAGTACTCGGTGTCGGTATCTGAGGGAAATAGCAACAACAGTCAAACCTGTATCGAAGCCTCCGTTGACGAGAAATGACATTCAAAATCGATTGAAATGGGCCAAGGACAATATGAAGATTGACTTCTCTAAAGTTTTGTTCACAGACAAAACTCAAGCAACATTTGATGGGCCAATAGATAGTGCAAAGGCTGGGTAATGAACGGACAGAATCGCCATCAGCGTTTGAGACGCCAACAAGGGAGTGGAGGCATAATGATCTGGGGTGGTATTATTGGAAAAAACATTAGTGGGCCCATGGAGAGTACCAGATGGCGTCAATATGACTGCTGATGCATACATAGCGTTTATGAAGGGGCATCTTGAAGCGCGAATGAAAAGGCAAAGAGTTGACTTCAGAAGGGCAATTGTTTTTATGGAAGATAATGCTCCCTCACATGCTGCTCACAAGACTACTGAATATTTGAAACAGTTAGGCTTCGATGGACCTCGAAAAATGAAGTGGCCAGCAAATTCTCCGGATTTGAACCCAATCGAAAACCTTTGGAGTATCATGAAGCGAAGACTGTACACCAACGAATGACAATTCAGGAGCAACGCTGAGTTGTGGGAAGCAATTCTTGACATACCTCGCAGCATATTACAGCAGATGACATCCTACAATTAACAAATTCTATGGATCGTCGACTTCTTCAAGTAATTTCAAAACAGGGAAAGCACATTCCCTATTAATTTGTTTAAAACTGTACATTTGTTTGTATCTGTTATTTGTTTGATTATCTTATTTATTAGCTTCTTTTGATCATAAACATTCACGTGCAACATTAATAAACGTTTTGTTTGCTCAATTATGAGAATTTTACTAAACCTTTCTAATAATTTGGCACGCTCAAATCACCGTGCTGATAACAAATATAGCGCTAGTTTGTTTACATTGCGCATATGAGTACGGAAATTTCAGGGATTGTGCAGGTCAGTGTTGCCAACATTGCGTGAAAATTTTATGTGAATTGATTGGACGGTTTTTGAAATATTAGAAAAAAGTTATCTCGATAATAATTTGGCACGCAGTGTATATTTATATCACTTAATATATATATATATATATATATATATATATATATATATATATATATCTTGAGAGGGAGATAGCATTGAGTCCTATTTCCATATTATCTATAACTATAAATGTTCTATCTCCGATGTTGAGCACTCCTCTACTATAAATATAGAAAAATTTAACAATATTTATATGTATTTGTGTACGTATGTATGCTTTGCTAATGTAGTTTGCTAAATGTTAACAAGACTGAACTTTTGTCGCTTTTAAAAAGACAGCAGGGTGTATGATTACTGACATTGTCTCTAGGAAAATTTTCTCTTTAAAATGCAAATATCAAATGACCAATCCCAGAATATGTCCTTAATTCTTTATGACACACCCGAATATTTACTGGCTCTGTAAACAATTGTCTTTTCAGTAAATAAATATAAATTGTTAGCAACACATTGACAGTATCAAAAGCTTTTCTCTGTTCGTTATTTTTTGTTATGAATGAAGAAATGTCAAGGGATATGTTTTTGTTGGTTTGTTTGTTTCCCTGTCGACACTCACTTAATGCCCTGGAAGGAAGGCGTTTAGAAGGAAACATAAAGCAAGCCGCATTTTTACAGAATCTGTAATTCGATTCTTTTTTTGGTGTGTTGCTTCCAGGCACTGTAATTCTGTGTGCAGACGACATAGAAAGTGCAAAAAGGATATGGATCACAAAATAGACCTCCCACATTACACAACTCAAGAGGATGAAATCATGTAATTATCATTTGAGTGAACACAAGCTGTATTTGGATACCCCCAAAAAAGTATCAATAAAAATGTCAAGTGCAAATAATTCCTCAATTAACGGAAGAAATTTTTTTTTTACTGAGTTTCATCTGCAAATTCAAAACACACATATGCATTTGTGTTATATGCAAAATAAAATAGTGACATTTTTTTTTTTTTTGCCATCGCCAATATTCGAACAAATGTTTACAAAAATGGATTTCAAAGATTGGGGTGGCGGTTACTTGTCAGCCGTTGATAACCCAATCAGTATTAATGATTTCGATCACTTTTCCAAACACAGTTGGTTTGTCTTTTTTTGGTGCTGCTATATTTGTTGGCCCAAGTACACAATGAAAGTCGGTGGTTTTCTATTCAGGAACAGTTACTACACTTTACACGAATTACTTGAATTTTCCTAATTGTGCACACAGTACAAATAAAACTCGTAACCTTTGAACACATCTTTGAACACATCTCTGAACACATTGTTTATTAAATAACATTGTTATTCTTATAACCTCAGTTTCCTCTTTTTTAGTTTCCCTGGTTGTATTTTAGTTTTTATTGTTGTACAATAATTCTTTAAAATAAAAGTGTCAATATGACCTAATAAAAACACGAGGTTTCTGACTTTTGAAGCCAAACAGGCGCAATACAATCTTCCTACAACAATTTTTCCAATTTGACAGAGTAGCAGATTAAACTAAGCTTAATAAATGTAAATAAGGGGTTTTACCTTAGAACAATGTCCTCAAGTAAATCGCGCAGACCATTAATAGTGAGTTAGACTCTCAGTGGGAACTCCACACTTCTGAAGTTGAAATTATGAATATCTGATAGATAATAAAGTTTTTAATGGTTGCTACTTAAATTGCTTGGTACTTTTTACCTTTTGCGCGATTTTAAATCTAGTTTTCGTTTGATTAGATCAAGTAAACAAGTAAAAAAGAATGATTTTAGACCCTTCAGTGATAATATACCAGTGTCAGACGACAGGACAGATTGCAGAATGCTTTTCAAAAGTAAATTACTGCCAAGTGAGCGTGAACAGACTCAACTGAAATTCGAAGTCGATTCCGTTTTTCGTTACCCTCACTTTGTGTTTCTGGAAGTGAAATACATTAAATTAATACAATTTTCAGTGTCCAAGACTAAATTTATTTTTCTTCTAAATAGATACTGATGAGCTTTGAATACATCATAAGTCTTGGAATTGCTTTTTAAGCTACTGAACCAGTGGGAGGCAGTTTTTGGAACCAAATTCAAAGCATCTATTTTGTCTAAGCAATATACCACTAATACAGCCAAATAGTTTCAAAAGTTGATACGTTTGCATAAGCAGGGCAAATAACTCAGGAATTATTAATAGCGAAACAATTTACTTAGAATAAAAAAATCCCCCGTCTCTCTCATTATCTATGTATCTATACACACACACAAACACACACAATAATCATGTTTGTTCCACGTGATAGAAGATGACTATTATTTTATCTTAAGTCATTTACTTGAATTATAGCGCAAAACAGTTATACATATCATCAGTTTCATTTTCTTGTCTCTATCTACTTGGATCCAGAGGCAGACTACCATTAAGGCGTCTGGAGACAAACCAGAATGCAGTAAATGGCCAGGGTTAATACTGTGCTTTTAGTGTTCCATAAAGTGTTACTGGTAACTAATAAGAGGGCTATCATACATGATTTGGAATCCAAATTGCAATCTCCTGAACTGGTTGCCAACCAAAGCTAAAAACCACGAACAATCAGTTTTGCAAAATTGACTATCGCTAGGGACCATAATATCATTTCATGTCTTTCCCAAGAGAAAATTAAACACAAACTTGTCTGACCTATGATCTACGATTTGAATATATATATATATATATATATATATATATATATATATATATATATATATAGAGAGAGAGAGAGAGAGAGAGAGAGAGAGAGAGAGAGAGGAGAGACAGACAGACAAACAAACAAAGGGTGAGAATAGCAGAGATAAAAGTTCAAAGAACTCATATTCCGACTTCAAGTTTCGCACATATACCACTCGTTAGGATAAGATAAATCTATTGAAGTCGTTAATAGTTAATGAATTCAATAGATCTATCTGGAAAATTTGATGTCGAAAGATAAGTTCTTGATGTTTTGTACATCTATCTCTATTTTTAATAATTTTATTCACAAAAGTCTGCTCGCCTTTAAACGCGTTGAACTTCAGTAATTTACTGATCAACGTGACCTTTTTTGCTAGGTGCTAACGACCTTTGTTATTAATTAAATGTCTGTCTATCTATCTATGTATCTATCTATCTATGTATCTATGTATCTATGTATCTATGTATCTATCTATCTATCTATATATATATATATATATATATATATATATATATATATAAGGAATTTATTGATATCAAAATTGATAGTATTCTAAATGTCGTATATCTATGGTACCGATTATCACAGTAGAAAAATAATGCAACATGTTGTATGATGATACATGGTTCATGACGTCCTACAGTTTACAAGTAAATATTGTTGACTGTTTAGAACATTGAAATGAAATGTTGACAAGTTCAATTTAAAATTTAAAAGAGCAAGAGCTTATTTTCAACTGATACATTGCTACAAAAATAGATGTATCTTCAGTGCCTATGAGAAAATAAAGATGCGTTTTATGGGGGGGTAGAGAAGCAAGTAATATTAGTTTTAACTGGAATATTAGATTTTCAGCTTGCAGTCAAAAACTTCAGGATTACAATTAACGTGTAGCTAATTGCAAGGGGGCATCATTTAAGAGTCAGAGAGTTTGTCCTAAAAGAGGCACATCATATTTCTTTCGCAGGAACCGTAGAACATTATGATTACGGCCAATGAATACATTATGGGAACCAATAATAGGAAGTGCTAAGAAAATCAATAACAACAACAAAAAATGCAATATGAGCTCTGTTAAAAATGGTCCCCAAACTTCATACACTGATGTCCTCAAAGACACATGACCCAGTGACTTGACTCAAAGAGTTGTGAGTTCAGTAGCTGACTACTGCAGTGGTGAACAAAAGCATGGAGAGTTGAGTTAAAGGGAGATAACTGAGACATCCGGAAGAGGTATGGCACGTTGAACTGGAACAATCTACACCGGTGGACGAAATAAAGTGTTCAGTTCGATATATGGAAACAATGAGAAAAGTCTCACCAGAATCTGGCACAAATATCGAACAATCTAACATTCCTACACCGATGCAAAGACTTACGACTTATTCCTTCAGGCTTGGTACTTTCTGTCAATTCAAGGTGGGCCCGTCTGGTCGCAGAAAAAGTAGGACACGGCCTTGTCCGAGAAAGCGTTGAATAAAACAGAATCTGATATCTACGAGAGGCTCGAGGCCTTCAACAGAATTGTCGAAGAAGAAAACCGAAAAAGGACCTGGATAAATCCTTCAGGCATGAACTCGATGCAGTCAAGTCCCGCCAAGTACAAAAATTAAACAGGTTGAAAGATCAGAAGGTGACGAACAAGGTTCATCACTCCCCTCCAGTGAAGGCAGTAATCAGCATCAAACATCACCTGAGTGCCACTGCGGCTCTCAACTTCACCACAACCATCAAGCGGATACCATACCATTGCCCAAATCAAATAGTCTTGAACATTCCTCAGACGCGAGCAGATGAGCTAAAATGGAAAGTGAGACAAGCCGCCCAAATCAAACATCACGAACCCGGAGAGGCTGGCAATCAGAATCCTACAGAGGAATGAAAACATCATCATATTACTGGCTGACAAAGCCAGTGCGACTTTAGTGATGGACAAATCAGAATATACAGGAAAACTGGAAGACTTCAATTGAAATGGTAGCAACAGTAAAGAAAGACTCAACAATGAAAATAGAACGAAAACTGTCGCAGATCCTAAAGAACAAGGGCCACTTCCCACCTAAGAGATACAAACAGTTATCGCAGAGTTACATCAAGCTACCTCATATATACGGTTTCCCCAAAATTCTCAAAGGTGGTATTCCGCTCAGTACGATTTTTAGCTGCCAAGGCTCTGTGTGCCAGCCTGAGTGGCTTCCTTGTAGATGTAATTGACCCATTAATAGGAAAGTCCCCCACATCTGTCCGAAACTCCGCTCACTTTGTGGAAATAATAAAACATGCTGCCATCAAATACAACCAGACGGTGAGCCTGAAAGCGGTGAGTTTGTTCGGCAAGGTACCTACGGAGGAGGCATTATCGGTAGTCAGTCACTGGCCTCGGACTCATCCCTAGGAGAACGGATAGAGAATAGATAACCTGATGAATATGGTGACTTTCTGTACACAAACAACACACTTCAGAATGAGATCAAACATATACCGACAGGATGAGAGCTTGACAATGGGTTCGCAATTATCACCATCAATGCCAAACATATATATGGAATACTTCGAATAAATGGTATTAGAATCCAAATCACTAAAACCAACCGTATGGCTGAGATACGGAGATGAGACCTTCGTACTCTGTCCGCACCAAGAAGAGGTCCAGCTACTACGGGACCATGTGAACTCAATAAGATCATCGATACAGTTCACAATGGAGAGAGAAAACAACAAACTCGCATTCCTAGATGTACTAATATCTCGATCAGAACATGGGTTCAAGACATCCATATACTACAAATCAATATCCATAGAACAATACCTCAATTTCATCTCCCACCACCCATACAGTGTAAAGAAAGGGACCGTCTGCTGCTTACAACATCGAGAAAAAGTCATAAGTGGTGATCCACAAATATGTGAGCAAGAAGTGGTCAGTATAAGCAGTACCCTACAACGTAACAACTACCCTGGATACATGGCAGCAGCTCTGAAAAACTGGGATAGAAGGGTGCAGGAGGATAACAACACTCAGAAAACAGCTTCAGTCT
The DNA here is from genome assembly GCA_963932145.1 of Acanthosepion lycidas. Taxonomy (NCBI): domain Eukaryota; kingdom Metazoa; phylum Mollusca; class Cephalopoda; order Sepiida; family Sepiidae; genus Acanthosepion; species Acanthosepion lycidas. The sequence goes on from OZ010577.1 coordinate 4,895,091, forward strand.
GCCTAATCTATGTGAAGTGACTATCGGAGAAAATACAAAAGATCTGTGGTACATATGACATCACGACGACCTTCAAAAGTGGTTCAACACTTCGCTGACACCTCTTCCGAGTAAGACCCACACACACACACACACATAGAGAACATGACTAAGGACTGTGTGTACGCCATCCCATGCATCTGTGGTAAGAAATATAAAGGAAAAACAGGTCGTCCTCTTAAAGTAAGACTGCAAGAACATCGTAAAGCCGTAAGACGAGGGAAAATAGAAAAATCAGGGGTAGTTGACAACATATGGAGGGAAAAGGGAGATCACCGCCCGCTATGGGATGAGGTTGAAATAATAGACATAGAAAATCACAGGCAATACGAAAGCTTAAGGAATCAGGACATATACGAGGCCACAAAATCTCCTAAGCCGGCTAAGTATAGAAATGAATACAATATGGGAACCAGTAATATGGAGTGCTTGAGAAAAGTAACAATAACAACAAAATTTGCAATATGGCCAGTGGATAAAAGCGTTGGTTGTTATCCCGTGACTTGACTAAAAAAGTTGAAAGTTCAATGCCTAGCAACTGCAGTGGTGAACAAAAACTTGTTGAGTTAAAGAGAGATAACTGAAACATCCGAAAGTTGTTGTGCTAGAACAATCTACTGCGGTTCAGTTCGAAATTCCATTTACCTCAAGAAGACCGAAACGTGACGGCAACTGTAAGTAAGCATCTTTTTGACTTATTTTTGAGTCGCTTAAATTTAGTTTCCACCTTCTTCCCTATTTTAACTTCTTGAAAGATCAACCACATCTCTACACCCCCGCTCTCTCTCCTCTCTCTCTCCTCTCTCTCTCCTCTCTCTCTCTCTCTCTCTTTTCATTTTGGGAAACTCTTAGGGGCCCTAATCAATGCTGAATTGGTTCATCATCTCTCATCGCAGATCCTTTTCTCAAACAAACAACACGGCTTTAGCTTCTCCAGAACAACTGTTGATATACTAAAATAATTGTGGAAATAGTCTATCATGCTCTAGATAAAAACAGTGAAGCCCGGGCGGTAGCACTGAACTTCTCTAAAACCTTTGGCAGAGCATTCAGGTCTTCTCCACAAGCTGAAAATTTCCGGTATCCCTGGGCACGCTTTTGAACCGATCCAGTCTTTCCTATCAAATCGTGAAATGAAAGTTGTCCTGTACGGCCACTTGTCTACATTCTTTCGTAGTAACAGGCAATCTTCCAGCATGCCACGTAAATTGCGTTCAAGTATGAAACAGACTTTCGCTGTTCGGTTTTGAACTCGGTGTACACACACACACATATATATATATATATATATATATATATATATATATATATATATATATATATATATATATTACATCATCAAACTTAGTATTAAAAAAACGCAAAATGAGAAAAATGACAGTTAATTGCTTGAAACCACCTCCTGAAGGGTGGATTGAACAATATTCAAAACATAACATATAAATCAATCATAATCCAAAATAATAGTAATTTACAAATATATAATTTACATATATATATAATATTCACACACACACACATACACACATACATACATATATATATATATATATATATATATATATATATAATATCTGCTTCGTATAATGTTTTACTTGTATACTATACCAGTGTATAAATCTTGGCTATCCACTACGGCGTGTTTTACTAAATACTGTGTCCTATTGAATTCCTCCCCAGATCTGGAGGGGTCGGAGCCTGTCTAAAATCGCGCCGTCCCACTAGATGTGAAGATTTTTAGTTTTGGTTTAGGTTTGCAGTAGTTCACTTATGTAATCATCCTAAGAACTTTAAAGAAAAAAGTAGAGATTAAGAAATTAGGAATTAATGGCGCTCGAGATGTTAATCCTCTTTTATTTTGCTATATTTTTTTTCTTTTATCAAATCTTATTAGAATTAATATGTAATTTGGTGGAGCTTCGGATTCAATTTCCACTCCGTTAACAAGCGTCTACAAAATGTTATATGCATTTTAATCTTTGAATAAATTATCCACATTAAAAAGCTTTGATGAAAAAAAACATATCAGAATTTTGGAACAAAAATATGACATGAAACAAAATAAATATAAAAGTAACTTTTTTTATTTTATTGTTTAGAAATAAAGTAACTATTGTTATACTGACTTATTTTGTCATGAATATATTTTTTATGATTATAGAAAAACCTAATAATAGAAAAATTGACTCTTAAAATGCGTGGTTTAGCTGCAGGTTAACATTTTGTACACCTTGTTTACAATATCTAATAATATTGGATTGAAATATGATGAATATAAAAATAACAATGTTCTGAAATGATTTTTCATTAATTTTGTAGTATAAAATATAATGTTTCTTCCTATCTTATGTTTTTAATGGTGAACTAAATTAAAATTCAACATACTATTTTAAATACCTTTTAGAAATAAAAATACAAATTACTCATAAAAAATTAAATTTTATCATCAATATATTTCCTGTTATAATGAATAACAATATAATAAAGAAACATTAAATTAACTTTCTGTAAGAAATAAATTTTTAAATAAAATTCGCAGTGTGAAAACAGAATGGAAGAAAAATGCCTTCGGAAGAAAAGTCTGTTAAAAAAATATAACAAAACATTAAAAATAACTTTCTTTAGAGAAATTTTGTAACATTTGTAATAAGAAAAAATAGATAAAATCGGATGAATAAATGATTTCTTTAAAACAAGCAAAATTAAAATATTACATTTTGTTATAAAAAGCGTCGTAAAAATTCAACAATATTTTTTATTTGTTATAAACAGAAATACAGATTACGTAAAAATAAAGTTGATTACGGTTAGGCAGTATTCGTTTAGGGTTAGGCAGTATTCGTTTAGGGTTAGGCAGTATTTGTTGTATGAATACAAATTTCATAGAGGAGAATATTAAATTAACTTTAAGTGAAAAATGTTACTTTAACTTCCAAGAAACAAAACTAAGTTTTCTAAATTACATTTTTTTTATTGAAATCTGAATAGAAATAACTTTTGATTTTACTATGCAAGCATAAAATAATATATCAAGAGCGAAGGAAATAAAATAAATCTTATAGTTACTTTAATTAAAAAAGTTAAATTTATTCACAATGTAAAAAGGAAAAGTTTTTTAAGCCAAGTGCAGCAGCAGCAGCAGCAAACTACCGCAATCCCAAACCCAAACTAAAACTTTTCACTCCTAATGGAAGGACGAGATTTAAGATAAACCTCCAGTTCTGTGCGAGAGTTACAAATATGATATGTGGTCTTTAGTAAAGTTCGCATAACTATCTACCCACACGAGGTGTCCCACAAAATGTCTCTGTTTATTACCTCTAATAATTTTATAAAGTAAAGGTTGATCTTAACGATTATTGCCTTAGCACAATCTGAGTTTATGAAATTAATTTTGAAGAATTTATCGACGTTACAAAATGTTTCAAGACAAAAGAACAAAATTATTGTCTACAAAGCTTATCAAATATGAAACAGTATTTTACACCATTTCTCGTTTAAAAATTATTCCGCATTTGAGTTGTGGGCGCTTTGTCCAACTGGCTGGTCAGAAACCTCGTTTTGATCTTCATTCGTGTGGTGAGATCGATCCTTGCTGAAGGTTTTACTAATTATCTTGTTTGTTTTTCAGATTAAGCTACATTTAGTCACTATCCGTATCTTGCAGGTCTGAATTTCAATAATGAATCCGATATCAACTGGGTACCTCACTTCTGAAACCTTGTGTCAAACAAAGCTAAGCTTTATAAATAACTGTGGTATTTGGTTCCTTGTAACTTTGGTTCTAATGTCAAAAACAAAACCAAGTTAGAATGAATCTCAAACAAATACAAGAGTGAGGGGACCTTATTTTCAGACGCAAACAAAAGCCCTTTATCGTTCACTATCAGTCTAGTAATATACGTTGACTCTGATAACAATAGGAGTAACATTTTCGAGGCTTTTCATACCAACACCAAATGTATGAGCACACACGCAAGTGATTGTGTGTGTGTGTGTGTGTGTGTGTGTGTGTGTGTGTGTGTGTGTGTGTGTGTGTGTGCGTCCGCGCACAAAAGCATCTCTATTTTGAGTTCTGTACTAATAATTGTTCTCCAAATCTGCTTGGGAATCTTAGGATTTTAGGTTAGATCAAATACTATAAGTGCAAAAGTACTGGGCCTCAAAGAAATATCAATGAATTTCGATTGTCCATAGCTTCATTTTCAAGAAATCTCTTAGGATAGCTGATCACATTGAAATAAGGAACAACAATTGCGCGTAAAAACATTGAAAATAATTTTTCTTCCTTATTAAAACACCTTTTCGTTTTCGCTTTTTTCTGATAGGTAAGTGTAAACTAAATAAAATATATAGTCTAAAAACCGTGTTTGATTAACATAATATCCCATATGACTGAATAAATTATTTTAATATGGGTTATGGTTGAATAAATTATTTTTATCATTTCAAATGTTACTATGGACATCTTAACAATCTATATCATCTATCAACCTTTCATTGATTTTAACCTTTCTAATGTTTTATTACCATTATTCGCAACAGATTCTATTGCTTCCTATGTATTTTCTTTGGCTGAATATTGTTTTACATGCTTTATTGGCATATCTTTTTATTACATTTCTTTTAATGGTATAATAGTTTTCTATTGGAATAATATTTGGAGAAGTTGGAATCATTTCGTTCATTTGGTGTGTTTAAAACCTTTCTTTTGGTAAGGTGAACAAGAATTAGCTTTTCAGAATATGAAAGAGAATATTGTCTTACAGTAATATATACTCTTTAACTGAAAGTTTCTTGGTTGAGACCTTTAACATACAAACAGAGGTTCTTTTTCTTAAATTTCTTTTTTTTTCTGATATTCGTAAAGCCATTTTTTCTTGTTTTTTTCTTGTTCTTTTCTTGCTAATATTTTAAGTTTCTTTTTTCATTCTTCTGTGTTCACGGTTCAACATTTTTTTACAATTTCCACAATATCAGAGAATAAATTTACAATATCTTGTTTCTCTTTTCAGACTATATCTTTCTTACGTAAATAATCTTTAAATATCTCAAATTAAGAGATACATATCTATAACTATAATAATGATAAGCGAATAACAAAATGCTATTGTATATATATATATATATATATATATATATATATATATATATATATTGAGAGAGAGAGAGAGAGAGACCGTGATAGATAGATAGATAGATAGATAGATAGATAGATAGATAGATAGATATGAGAAGAATAAGATTGATAGATAATCAAATCACGTGATTAGAAGCGAAGGAAATTAATTCTTCTTTTTTTTCTTTCAAACCAGGGAAATTGTAAAAGCGAGAAAGTTTGGAGCCTCGCTGACAGATAATATTAATTGTTCCAGCTGTTACGCCGTGACAGACAGACAGAACGTTCATTTTCTTCCCATGCAAACAAATACGGTGATTTTTCTATTCACAAAATAACAAATTCTCAAAATAGTTTTCTCTCAAAGCAATTGTCACATACTTGTATATCCGAGTTTAGCAATGTCTACCCTCGTTGGGTATCTCACTACGATGGCCTTGTAGCAGGTTAAATGAAGTTTATGAATAGCTACATGAAATATCAATAACCGTAGCGCGTTAGAAAAATTCATTTCATCGACAATTCATTAGTATAGTGATTTTGATCCTGACGGAGTGCTTCAGTTTTTGTTACCTAGAGTGTCAATATAAGCTAAGCAAAGACGTTCAAATGAGAGAGCAAATAAAAAATTAAAAACTGCAATATAAATTACTTGACGACTAAATCGTTAGTGTAGTAAGTTCAGTTCTCACTATCGCATAATGCTCTCTCTTTGCGGAAGACTACGCCATCGTTAGATAAACGTTTCCTGAATTGTTCCAGACTAGACAATGCATAGCAAATATCGACTGATATTATATTTATTATTTTAAGAGTGACCATCATGAAATTGAACCTCCTCATAATTCATGACAAATTATCGGCCATTCTTCTGTCAAATTGTCATCTCTGTGTTTTTTACTACTGTTAGTTTGTTGCGTATATTCTTCAATTACCAAATCTGAATTCGACGGTTACATAGTTTCTGTTTACACGAGGGCATGAACTATACAAATCCTTGAATTGTCTATAATTTTGAGAGGAGTCATTAAAATATATAACAATATCCTTTAAATTTCCTTCATATTAAAAGTCACTTTACAACCTGTTGTATCACGAGTAAAGATCATTAAAAGGCATAAAGAATAACACAGCAAACTCTAGTGTGGAAACTGAAACGACAATTCTCATTTTCAAAGGTTGCATTGAAGCATAAGCGACGTTTTGTTTTTTTTTTGGGGGGGGGGTCGTTGCGGTTCCACTGACTTTAACGCCACTTCATTTCATATCCAATTCGCTTTAGCCCTTTTTCTTTATATTAGCAAATCTTTCATAATAAACATCGTAGGTCATTTGATAAAGACGGACGTTTGTTGCCAACATTTTGATACTGTCAAAAAATGAATTACAGTCGGGATTACAACCGGACATCTTGTTCGAACAGCTTTCATTACTCTCATTTAATTCGTATGTTTGTAACATATACACCAACGATAAAATAAAAAAATGAAAAGAACAGCAAAAAATATGTTTGTAGCTAATCAGCATTTGCTTAACAAAAACATTGCACTTGATATTTCTAATATTTCAATACTTATTCTCACTCTGAACGGAATATTAGCGAGACTGCCGTCAGAATACTTCATACTTTGTTGTTGACAGCAGCTGTTTTTTATTCATATGAAGACGTAAACAATTGTTTTCTCCATAGTTTTGTATTCAGATTTCAACTAGACTAGTTGCTTTAAGAAATCCAGTCTGCGTCATGGTTTTATCCATAATTGGCGGGAGAAGAGAAGATCATTAGAAGGAGATAAAAACGATAACTTTAATTGGAATTTGAACTCAGAATACGGATTCTCTTTTCCTAGTAGATAACTATTACGCTGTCTACACATTCGAAAATCAATTTTTAAAAAATAAGATTTTTTATAAGAACGTTTGCAAGATATTTCAAATAAAGTTCTGTTAAACTTGCGTTTTATATGAAGCATGAAATATTTGGAAAGACAAAAGATATTGATAAAATCCTAAACTAATAAAAATGTAGACATTTCAGTTAATGAAAATTTATTAAAAAAATATTGATTAAATGCATTATGTAGTTATTAACTACGAAAAAATCGCCAGTGCCATCTTCACTGAAAACTAGAAAATAATTATACAGTGGGTAACCGTTTATATATTATTATACAGCGGGTAAACGTTTATAAAAAAACTGGATGGAAACTTCTGCGTGCATTAAATACTTCCATTGTTTTTCATCAAATTCTTGGTGACTGAAGCCGCTTACCAATGCCTCTGCATTATTTTGGTTCTCGTAAGAGTTTATTCAAGAGTATTGAAAAGAATTAAAGTTATTTAATAAGCATAGATTAGTCTATTACGAAGCCATAATAATGATGTGCCATTTATAATGAAGTTCACGTTGTTAGCCAATTCATCTACGAGAATAGACTGCTAATTATAGCGCTATTGCAGGAACCATGTTAGGGTTAGGGTTACAGCAAGTTTATAGCAATGGAAAAGTCCCAAACTCTTACAAATTTATAGTTCCTTACTTTATATGAAGTAAGGCATTAAAATAACAAAAACCGGTCTGTTGAGCTCGAACAATGCAAATTACCGTTATTAGTTCTGTCAATATGAGGTTGTATTTCTGTGTACTCAACAACAAGTCGGTAAATATTGCCCCAATTCTGTTACTGTTCAATTTGAGTAAACAGAATTTTATTTTGGATAATTCTACTTCTCTTAATTTGAATCAATTGGTTTATTTAACACGAAAATGAAAAACATAATCGCAGGAAATAATTTTTTTATTAGGCGCCAATTTTCTGCTTCTATTTTTCACTAATATTTTCATCATTTTATAATAATACTTCCAGTTGATATGTTCTTTTGGGGTTCAAATTAAATTGCAGGTATTTAGAACAAAAAATAGATTTTTAAACTCCAAACTACAGGAACCTGTTATATGATGCAGCAAGACATATATATCTTTGCTACAAAAACAATTGACAACTAGATATAGTTCTTATTTTAGCTGCCAATTCATTCGTACTCATTTCATTCACAATGATTTTTTAAAACTTTTATCAGTCATAGTTGCTTTAAGATATTTGAAGATCTACGATTAATCATTTTCATTATTCCATGCATTTTCGAGGCGAACATTAGAATCTCGCTCGAAACAAATTTTTGTTTCGAATTCTTACAAATGAATTTAAAAACTGAAGAATGAATCGACTGAAAACTTTGGAAGCGCAACAAAAAGATGACAACACTCATCAAAGAATGGAAAGAAATACTCACTTTTATTGAAAAAATATTCTTATATTATTCTTATATTATTTCTTATCTATTTAAAAATGATCTGATTTATCTACGTATGTTTGTTCCCATAACACTGCAAAACTGTCACCCCGTAGTGCAATTTTTTTTAGGATACTGCCATTAAAAAGCTATAGATTGGAGAAAAGGTTATTTTCAGTTTCCGAGTGAGTTTCTAAAATTTATTAAGTATAAATTCATAAAAAAAACGTTTGTCGCAGTGTCCAAGTGAGGCAACTGCTAATTATGGAATATTATCACTGAGTTCTTTAACAAATAGTTAGTTCGGGAGAATTATTAATTATAGAACTCATCTTCATCAGTCATAGTAAATTACAAATGATAATAGTATGTAATAATTTGAAAATAATTACTAATTCTTGATTTAACATTGAGTGGAGGGCAACCAAGGCAGTATTTAAGAAAGTTTTAAAAAAATGTAAACTTTACTAAAATTGAGAACTTATTAAATAAGAAATTGAAATCAGAAGCGAAACGGAATACAAAAACTAGACAAACCATTAAGAAAATTTGGTTAAAAATAAAGAAAATAATGCTAAATACCTACGTAATATCACTCTTCTATATGACAGCAAATGTTGGACAATCTCCTCACAGATGGAGAATAAACATGAGGCAACATAGATGTGGTTCTACAAAAGGAAGCTGAGAATACTATGGACGGAGCATGTAATTAAGGAAAATAGAAACAAAAAAGATGCTTATACATAAAATCAGGAAGAAACAGTTAAGATTTCTGTGACACACAATGAGAAAAGGCCTGGGAAATTTGACACTCACAGGAAATACTGAAGACAAGAGGTACAGAGAAAAGCAACGGTGTAACCTATATAACTAGTTTGTGTAAATTGATGGCAGAAGAGGGGATAATAAAAATACCAACACTAGTAAGAGCTACAAAGGGTAAAAGCTTGTGAAGACCAATGATCACGCACGGTTTTAAGGGACACGGTACAAATAATAAGAAGATAGAAGATGAAAGATGCCATTTCACTAAAGATTTTGTTCATGATGGAAAAGGCGTTTAAATAATGAACTTCTCATGTTTTATGCTAAAAATACTTGCAATCAGCGCGAATTTGTCTTCACCTGATGCTCATTTGTAAACAAAATCAACATTCTTTCTGTAGAGAGCATGGAAATTTACTTTTGGCCTTGTGCCACAATTGCTGTATGTTAACGCAATAAATCTTGAGTAGGGAAATTTAGATTTCAATCCAGAGAAAATTTCCTGTCAGTTAAACTAGAAAAAATGAAAAAGGCCCTTCGTCGCACCCTTGTGTTATCGGGTCAGGTAAATCACTTGTCCGTTCATACAAAGTTCCACACGTGGGGATTTAATTAGTTCGTTTAAAATGCCGGTGTTGGCGGAGTTTAGGTTAAAAAAAGCACAATATACTTTCGAATGACGTCATCGTTGAATCGACAAATCAAAATGCGTCTTTTTTTTCTGCCATAATGCAGTTAAGCTATTTGTTCATTTAAAAAAATATTCTACGCGTATGCAGGATAGATATCTTTCGTTGGCAACTATTTATTAACATCATAACTAAATTAGAAAAGAGAAAAAAACCGCGCGCAAATATGTTGGGAGTTCTAATTTCAATGTTAAGTTAGCGATATCTCAACTTAGGCAATGTTCCTATGCTTAGATATCTTCTTTACGCTTAAGATATAAATATTTTGGCAGTCATTTTCAGTGTAAATTATCGTCGGTTTAGCAAAGAAGTTTCAAATATGGCTAGTTACGATTTGGTATTTACAAATTTGAGCTAACAACAGCTGTGTTGATGAAACTCACTGTAGTAATAATGAAATTTGAAATAGAGCTTCTTAACCCTTGCATCATGAAAATGTACGGATTCTGTATTTCATTAAAATTTTCTAAGGATAACTTAGTTTTGGTACAAAGTCACGTGCGTTTGAAACCCAGTAACGTTAAGTTGCTAACAACTACTCCACAGGGAGAGTGCAATTTACTTTGAAAGATTTCTAAGAAATCTACTGTTTGTATATGAAGTACAATATGAAGAATAAATTCATTTTCAACCTTTCAACATTCGTAACCTTTTCGTATTTAATAACAGATAAAACATCACTCATTATTTTTTTCTCTACAGCTATGGAAACAAAAGTCTAAAACTTGATTGTACTGCTTCAGTGAGAATCGAACTCCGGTCTACCGCATAACAATACTTACCACGACTGTTTGGTTAAATGTTTAGCTAAATAATTCATTAATAAGATATTTGGGATCACTTTTTAAGAGCCTGTTACTGAACAGTGGTTAAAAATTTTGACTCACTTTATATTTCAATAAAAATCACTACAAACTCCTTAATTCAATTCAAGTTCCTGCCCACACCAGATGGGTATCTTTCATCTTCCCTAATCGATATATTTCTTTCTGTCTTACCTTGAAAAAATCATTTCTTCCCTCTCACTCTCTCCTACGTCAAAACTGAATTGATCGGTCAGATTTTAAAAATGTCGTTTTCTTTGTCAAGATTAAATGAGATTTTAATTTAATTTTCAAAAAGTCAAAATCCTTTATTTAATGCGTTTTTAGCTGACATTTTATTTCGGATATAAGAAATCTGTATGTGTCTAGATCCGAAGGAGGCAGATGATTAGCTCAATTAGAACTGTCTTACAAAACCACAACAATCGGTCTTCAAAGATACCTGGAAACTACAGAAGACTGGATGATGATCTGTGTTAAAGAACATTAAAGAAATAAAACATTTATTCAGTAATAAAAGAAGCCAACAAATTCAAAAGGGAATTTCAAGTAGGTGAAGAAGTGCAAATAAACCATAATACATCTACTGAAGTGTCAAAGAACTTAAGAAAGTGGGCAAAAGCAAATACAGACACGATGGCAAGCCTCTTTGTGGTCAATATTCTGCACGTATCAGACAAGCTGATGTAGATAAACCTCGTACTCATCACTGGTTACGCCGTGCAGGGTTAAAAGCTGAAACCGAAGGTTTTATTCTTGCTGCATAGGACCAATACTTGTTAACTAGAAATTTCCAAACACACATCCTGAAATGCAGATTCTGTGATAAATATCCAGAAGCAATTGAACATCTTGTATCAGGTTGCACGGTATTAACACCCACTAAATATAAAATTCGCCATGATAGATTGGGCCAATATCCGCACTGCAAAATATGCAACGGGAAGAAAACAGCAAGAAACTGGTATGAACATCACCCAGACCCAGATAAAGACATCGGACCTGTAAAAATTATATGGGACAGACAGAACAATCAAATCTAATTGCCCAGACATTGTTATCAAAGGCCACAAAAACAATGCGCTTTTTCATTGACATGGCCCTCTTTTTATTAGGTTGGTGCAAAAATAATGACGGTTTTTGACGTTAAAAAATCCGTCATTATTTTTGCACCAACCTAAAAAATGTAATATATCTTCGAGGATCTGTCTATATTTTTGAGATTTGGTATTATGTACACTATTTACATTATTCGGACTATTGTCCTCATCTTTGTCGCTATATTTATTACAACGTTTCGGCCGTTGTACGCTCCGGCTTTCTTCAGTTGGTGGGAATGTCGAACTCAACCCTTTATTTCGCTCATTGCAGTTGTGAAGATGTGGTTAACATTCTTAATTTGGTTTGATCAAATACTTTACCATATATAAAACCAATTTAAAAGACTAGTTTTTAAACGGTAGAGAAAAAAACAAGAACATTTCCTTGATTTAATTTTTGCTCCGAGTTTTAGTTTTAAGGCTAAATTCCGTTTCATCAGTCAGTCTTGGAGAATGCCAAGTGCCAATTCAGCGATGTTTTCTTGTTTACATTTGCGGATAAAACTCAAATGACAGAAGAGAAACCGGAAAAGCGAAGGTACATTAACCTTATCAGAAACATTGAATGCAAAGAAACCAGTGTAAAGGGTCTTTTAGTTGGGATTCAAACAAGTTTGACGTGAATATCTACGTAATATTCATCTGCTTTCAAATATTTCGGTCCCTTTTTTCAGTTTGGTTGCATAGAAAATCATATATGTTTACTGTTAATTGCAAGACTTTCTATTCTTTTATAACACTAAAAAGCATGCTTGTCACGTGGTCTAATTACTGATCAGTTTTCCTGTAATGTAGACTTGTGCCCCACTTATTCTAGCCCTAATAAAAACAAAACTGACAAAACTTGCATGAGCGTCGAAAGACAGTTTAATATTTCTAGAATAAAAATTTTTATAATTGTCATTTTGAGGTATCTTAATTCAGTATTCTTAGATTATTCTACAGTAAACCAAACTATACTTTTGATTTCAATGTACAAAAAATAAAAGTATTAGTATTTATACAATGCAGATTTTATACATAAGACTTAGCTCGTCTTAAAATTTACCACAGAAACTAATTTGCTGTGTGTATTGGAAAATCGAACAACCTCTTCAGTGTTCTGATCTAAAGTTAACCGAAACTACATATATTGTTCCTTCGCGTCAATCAATGGTTGAGTTTATTAACAAGAGTTTTCAATATTTTAAAGAAAATCGGAATTAGGGAATCCGTTTAGAAATTATGAGATCACTGACAATTTTTATTGAATTAGATATTTTATGCTCAGAAGATTATAGTGTACGTGTAAGTGAACTGTACTTCTACTTCTAAAATCTGCTATTCCATAATTAATTGTCAACTGAGTTCAAGTTTTTAATTAAAGTTTATCTCCCGGAGTCCAGCAAATAACATGCTTACGGCCATACCACGTTGAAACACATGTTAAGCAACGTCGAGCTTGGTCAGTACCTAGATGGGTGACCGCCTGGGAATACCAGGTGCTATAAACTTGTATGTGCGAGTGGTGTGATGAATAACCGCTCGGAATTGGAAATCGCAGACCCGAGTATTCCATAAATACTCAAAAAGATCAGAATCCACCTCTTTTCTTCACTCGTTAATTATTGGGGGTTTCTATCATTAAAATCGTTCTTATCTCCAAAAAGATTTTACAATCTAAAAATATTTCCTGGCTTTAAATAACATACAAAGGGTTGATAAGACATAAAATACTATTAAATCAACTATCAAATCACTTATGAATTTGAAGTTTTTCTGTAGGTCAAACGCTAAAGAGAACACGAAAAGATTCTTTGAAAATATTGAAAGATTTCTTGCTTGTCAGATGAAAAAGTATTTTTACTTGAAGCAAAATAGAGCGATTTTGGCACTTCAAGAACCCACCGGATGCTGTCAAAAAATTTTCAAACTTTAGGAAAATCTCAGTCTATCGGATAGGAAATGTTCTTTTAAGAATCCTGACATCTATGACAACAAACAGACACGAGCTGGCAAGAAAATGACACTCTTTGAGTGGACGAAACGATCAATTGTAAGAGATGCCGTAGAAAATACATGTTGGAAAATTGTACAAATAATAAATCAGATAAAGCAAATATCGAATTCGCCCGTTCACAATTGTAACTCACATGTTGTACTGGTGCTTATTAAACGGAAACCGTTATTGCATAAACACCACACAGAAACCAGATGCCAGTAGGTAGAGACGATCAGCAAAGAGCACCCTGATCTGCAGAATGGAATGTGAGCAGATCCTTTACAGTGTATGATCTATAACAAGAAACACTGAAAGTTTTTTCGGAAATTTATTGATGGAGGAATTAAGACCTTGGGTGGCTTTACTGGCTGTTTAACGACGTTGTCAAGTTATTAAGTGAATTTGAACATTAACAGTAGTCAAGTACAAAGATATGTTAGAAGAGGGCGTGATTCCAAAGCTACCATTAAATAACAGCAAGATATTAATCTTTCAGCAAGTTAATGGGAGTTGCCATCTACAAAGGCAACTGTTTCATACTTCAATAATCCTTTTTCAGATGTAATGACCTGTCCGGACTTGTTTTCAAACATCAATCACATAAAAAAAATACTTAGAGAATGATCGAAAGACGTGTACACTAAGATCAAATATTCTACTCTTAAAATTGACTGTCTTCGGAGTGATGTCGCGTTCAGCAATCTTCTCCAATTCACCAATACTACTAATAGAACAGCACATGTTTCCCAAACTACCAACAGATAAAATAGAAAAAGGTTGATCTTTCAATAAGATAATGTGAGTTGACATTCTGCAAAGGCAACTGTTCCGTACTTCAATGATACGCTTTCAGCTGTAATCAAGTGTCCGGACTTTTTTCTAAACATCAATCACATAAAAACATATTTGGGAAATTATCAAAAGACATGTGTATCCTAGCAACATCGAATATACTACTCTTTGTAGTGTTGTCACAGTCAGTAAGCTTCTCCAATCCACCATTACTACTAATTAGTGAGTTCGATCCATGCTGGGTGACCCATACTTGTGGCTATGTGCCTATCCTTAAACTTAGTAAATAACAAGCCATTATGGATGCCTGGTTGTAAACGCCCCAATTTACGCTCTCTAAATTGGCCAATGCCATTCATGACATTCAGATTTTCAACAGAGCCTTAAAATATTAAACTTTAATGTTTATCACATAAAATATCTGTTGACGTCTTTATTGCTTTTTTATAATTAATAGACTGAAATGAAAAACAAACATTAAAATTTACAACTAAACAGAAGAATATTTTACATTACAAGCATTTTACAAAAATCTGAAATCGCTTTTAAATAACTTCCACTAAAGATTTTAAAATTTCGCTTTGTTTTTAAAATTTCTGAACAATTTTTTGAGTATAGAGAAAAAAAATAATTGATGATAAAGAATAGCCAAAACACTTTGAGAAACGATGGCATCTTTCTGTTAAAAGCTCAAAAATGGGACGTAAATTTACCGCTTCACCCGTTGAGATTGTTGACACCAAAACTGATGTGATTGTCTGGTGATCTCGTAAGGTTATACCTACCATATTCCCCTAACTGTTCGCCAAGAGATTTTAGTTTAGGTATAGATGTGTATTTTGTGTCAAAACTCACAGATATTTTCAACAAAGAATATAAGAATTAGTTTCATTTGGATCTTTTGTCATTGCTAATCCTTGTTCGTAAGAAATAAATTTAACTTTTGTCACATTTCAAAATGTAATCTTTAATTTCAAAATAAGCAAATATTAAGGTCAACTAAAAGAAAGATTGTGTTGTAAGTGACTTATCTAATTAAAAAAACATTCAGAAATTCTGACTTTGAACTGGGATCGGACACCGATCGCGATTTAAACGGTCTTGATCAACCGCTTTGGACAGTTACAACGAGTTGCTAGTCAAGTCTAATTTTGACGATTTTCTTTTAATTCGAAGTCTTGAAGTGCGCTTTAAAAGGTTTAAAGACAATCTGAAAATGGCGGAAAGATCTAAGTCTGGATTTATTCAATGAAATTTTCCCCGGCCAGGAGAAAAAAAATGATAGCTCAAGTGGGTTTGGATAAATTGAAAGTGGTGATGCTTTCAGTAATTTGTTTGGTTTTGATCGTTATAATGAACTGAATCTAAGTAAAGCCTTGAATAAAGTCATTTTGCTCACCTTTTAACTGAAGTGACTTGGTTTTGGCGTCTACAATTCGTAGTTCGCATCTTCGGTTGTCCCTTTTACTGACAACCATACATAGTTTGTCATCTTACAATTGATGCTTAGTCCTTTCTTCTCGCTTTCCTTTAGTAAATCCTGTAGAAGTTTCTGTAGTTTACATTGCCTGTCTGTTATGAACACTGTGTCATCTGCGTATCTTATATTGTTAAGATTTCAGCTATTAATAAAGAATCCTGGTAAGACTTGTAATTCTCTGGCAATCGTCTCACTGTCAAGTTTGAATAAATCCAGTGAGAAGATACGCCCCTTTCTATTTTTGTGCATTTACTAAATACATTTTGTATCCCCATGCAGGAGGTTCGCCTCCTGTATATTTTCTGGATGCTAATGTTTCATAATTATAGTATTTCACAAAGCGAAATGAAAGACCACTTGGATAGACGCTCACTCCAAGCACTGCCACCATATCGGCTACATCCTAGTTTTTCAATTGAACACCAAATATTTGCACCACACTCAGCGAAAAAAACAAAATTCATCTGCGTTTTCTTACGCTCCAGTTTCCATTTAAAGTCAAAACCGAAGAGGAGAGAGAGGCATCCACAAATATCCTTAGGTTTGCTACGTCGAAAAGGCTATAAAAGCAAACATTTAAGTTTTCAGCCAGTCTATGAATCGATTGCTACCAGAAAGATTGATTTGATTTTTACGGCTTATCAACCGCTTGCAGGTTATTTAAAGCCAGGAAATATTTTTAAATTGTAAGAATTTTTGGAGATAATAATTATTTACTGATTAACTCATAGCTGGGGGGTATAAGAGGCAGATTCATACCTTTCCCAAGGGTATTCGTGCGTTAGTGAATATAATGGAATTGACTGGAATTGGACCTCGGCTCTCCGAGTTCCAATTTCGAGTCGTTATCCATTACAACATCAGCGCATCCAAACTTACAACACCTGATATTCCCAAACGGTCACCTATCTAGGTATTGACCAGGATCGACGTTTCTTAACCTCGGTGATTGTACAATAACCGGTGTTCAACGTGATATGGCTTACCAGAAAGAACTCTTCACTATTACCATCTGAAAACGCTAAAATAAATTCATTATCCTAATGTTCTCGAAAGACGTTTTTTGTTTCTCAACAAGTAAAAACTGTGACTGGTCTAAAGAGAACACCATCAGGATTCAGAAACTCCGCCTACATCTTGTTCATCCAATCCTCCCGGATAAAAAAAAAAAGAAAGGAAAACATCTTCCCCCAAGAATGTCCCTATCTCCAACAAAACATCTTGCAAAGCTCGCGATAGGACGACCTTGCAGTGAGAGCTCAATTCTGCGCTGATGTAAGAGACTATAAGGGACTCTACCAAATACTGGAAGAAATACACTGTCCATCTTATCAAACTCGGCACTGAGAATATGTTATTGTACATCGATATATCCATCCTAAATCGTTAGCCTGAAAACTTCAACACTCTCTTTAGCAGCAACTGTGTAGTTCAGAAAATTATAATCAATTAAATCCAACTACCAACTAAACTAGGAAATTCCAAAAGTGATCAATAAGGGTGTGGTCGTCTTACAGGCGTCAATGGTATCCCAACAGAGATATATTAGGTTGGTGCAAAAATATTGTCGTTTTTTTACGTATTTTTTAACGTCAGAAAACGACAATATTTTTGCACCAACCTAATAGATGCACGAAAGGTAAAATTTGCATTCAATGCTTAACAAACTCATTGTTTACTGCTAGAATCTGAACAAACTACCCATATTGAAACATCGTTTTTTTGTACGATCACTGAGGCAATTTTCTCAAAAGTGTCTTGACCAACAGAAAAACTAAGAAAAAAATATCAAACAAATACTTATATTCTAATGTATGAATACCTGAGCTTCTACAACTGTTATGACATTCGTACCATTCTTAAATGGTGTTTGGGCGATTTTATTACGAAAGCGAAAGTCCTCAAGATTTCCAGCACCATCAGCATTAAAACAAAGCTAAAAAGAACAGAGTTGCCTTCGAGTGGCAATACATCAAGTCGGCTACAATAGATTTATTTGGCAAGTTTACTTCCAATCAATGAAATAGAGATACGTCGCTTTCCTAAAAAAAGCTACACGTATCCAATGGTATCAACTATTGCAAATGAGTAAGAGACTGCTGATAAATCCTTTTGGCGCCATGAAGATTTTCGACTGTCCTCATTGAAACCGTCTGCAGACTCAGGGCGGAAGAGAAGAGGTGGTGCTGCAAACTTGGCGCCCCTTCCAGTCACCAATTTATTTAGTTGCACAAAAACATCTGTCTGAAGCAGGTCTTATAAAACGCAGACAAATCTGTGAAGGACGTGAAACCACCCACTGAATACACGATTATGAGGCAAAGCCATATATATATATATATATATATATATATATATATATTAAAGCTGGTTGTATGTTTGTATTTCCTGGTTTCTGAAGAAAAATTCTGTCTGCTTTATTTTATAATTTCATTTTGGAGAAATAAACTGTCATTCCTGTTTATTGGTATGGGTTTCTAGGTGTTTATAGATTTGTGTGTAGGTGTTTATGTTCACGCATTCGTGGGATGTTAGATTTGTCTTCAACTGCGACCATTACAGATTCTTCACATAAAGCAGATTTATAAAATGTAAATATTTTCTTTAGTCTTGTGTTATTGCATGCGTGTCAGTTTTCATAAATGTATGTGAGAGAAAAACTCAGAAAATACGAAATGGCAAGAATATATTGTTTGCGTAATTATCTCATATCTATATAATTTTTTATTTTATTGTGTTTTGGAAAAACCCTTGTTAGAAATTATGCGATGAAGCATGGTCATTATTCTATCAATTATTCACATCAATATTCTCATCTTAGCCATGTTTAACACAACGTTTCAACCTATGGATTATTTGGCTTTCATCAGGCATTTCTTATATTCGACTGTTTTGAACATTTCCAAGTTATTATTTATTTCATTCGTTGATTTTTTATATCATTACTAATGATGGTTTAAGTGACAGTTTACTCAGTTCTCCAGCACTCTTTTTTTTCAGTCATCCCGTTGTCTTTTTCTGGTTTCCAGTTCTTTCAGCCTTTTTGCTAGGCTCTATAGAACTGTTCCGTGTGTTCCAACACTAATGAGTACAACTGTCATTTCAAGTTCCACAATTTTTCATTTCCCTTGCGAGATCGAAATATTTGTCGAGCTTTTCATTTTCTTTCAATTTTATTCAATGGCCTAGAACTGAAATTTCGACAAACAGAAACATTTTCTTTTCTTTGTTTGCAATAATTGCATCTGGATTTTTAATATGATCCGTTTAGATTTCAAAGTCCCAGAAGATTTTTCTCCTCTGCCTTACCAGGTCAATGTCATCCCATCTGTATTTCCTTCAATTTGTCTGTTAAAATGGCCATAGTTATTTTATTTCATTTACGACTATTCTTCTTTCCGTTGGACATTTCTGTCTTTTGTGAATGAAGAAAATTTTCAATATTGCCGAAGCCATTTTCGTACACTTTCCATTTCGCATATCAACATCTTTTTCTTCGATGTAAGCCTACAACTTCTGCGATCCAGATTCATCCGTTTTCTTTTTCGCTTATCCAAAATTTCTCCCAAAAGAAACTGTTCGCATTCTCCTTTGAACCAATTTATGTTTTGCCGAATTTTGTTTCTACTTGTTTCCTTGTTCTGAAGATTTTCAACATTAACGGATTACTGATTGATTGATTTGATTTTTACAGCTTATCAACATTTTGCAGCTGATTTAAAGCCAGAAAATATTTTTAGATTGTAAGAATTTTTGGCGATAACAATGATTTACGCATCCAAGTCCTACTAATTAACCCATCGCAGGGGAAAGAAAAGGTGGATTCATGGCTTTTCCAAACGTATTTGTGCGTAAAGGAATATAACGAACACGACTGGAATTGGAACTCGGCCCTCCAGTTTCCAAATCCAAGCCGTTATCCATTACACCATCTTTGTTTAATTTGGATGATCGTACGAGAACCGTTACTTCAACGAGGTATGGCCCTAAGCCTAAAGGATGAACGGATAAAGTATGTACCTGAGGAAGGGAAGGGAACACATCAACCGAAACATTACACTAAAAACTACAAAGATAAGGATACTTGGCTGAATAATTTATGAAATAAAATAATATCCTTCTTTAACAGCATCGGCAAATGAAGCAAATGAAAATATTTTTAATGACGAACCTCATGCTGTGCAGAAATATTTTATCAGCATCTGGGTTTTTCTACAGATTTACTTTTTCAACAACAATGAGTCTTTTGGTAGGCAACATTTTCTCTCCAAATTATTAAAACAAAAAAACATATAACTTAACAGACGATTCTTGAGGTTTTATAATTTAAATTCTTTTGGAAACTCTAAGGAAAGATGTTTGAAAAAGAAAAAACTGTTATGGGAAATTATTTCGAAGATCAAAGAAAAACAGACAGGCCCATCAAAGAGATTCTGGTGCCAATGTTGAAGAAAATGGTTTGTAACTACATTAGCAAGCAGAGAAACTATCTCAAATTTCAAGGTCAACAATTCATGAGGGACAAAAAATTCCTGAAAAGATGAGTAAAATAAAAATTAACGAAGGAGAACAGAAGAATTACGATTTGTCTCAAGAATCGTTTCAAAATACAAAATAATAATAATAATAATAATAATAATAATAATGGAAACCCTTGTCGCATTTTGCTCACAAAGCTCAAAACGCGCGTTAATTTCATATTTCATGTGAATTTATTTGAAATTTAACTAGTAGGATTTTTTAGCAGAAATATTACTCCAATGATTCATTTGCATTGATGGAAATAGTTTAATGCTAAATATTTGTTCAGTAGTTAATTATAATGATAACCTATGCATAAATCAAACGATCAATATAATTAAATCATAGGAAAAATATTTTCAAGAAGCCAAAAGAAAATGTTTTAATAAAAGAAAAATGTATCTAATCAGTTAAAGATTGAAAAGGGTTTGTTAGTTTCTTTCGAGATATTTTTCCGAAAATATTTTAAGTTGACAAGAAAAGAAAACATTTTAACAGAATGAAAAAATATATATATTTATTTTGTTTCTTAATAATCTCTATAAAGATGCAAATTTTCGATGAATGAAGAAAATATTTAGGAACAAAAATTTGAATATAATACATTTATTTTTTGTTATTAGGTTGGTGCAAAAATAATGTCGTTTTCTCACATATGTTACTATGTGAGAAAACGACATTATATATATATTATATATTATCATTAATCCGCAGGGATTTAGGGCTAATGCTTTCATCTGGCACTGTTGAATTTTTATTAAAATTCCCTACTATTTAAGCTAAGCCTAAGACATATCTCTGTATAAAAAGCTCATTTTTTATCAAATACGAAAAAAAACATTTTTTTTTTTATTGTTTTAAAATTAATTTTGATTACGTGATATCTAAATTTTCCAATCGGGATTTTGACAATTTCCATATATGACGCTAAACGAAATTATTCTAATCAATTTGTCCTTTAAAGATTTTTTTCAAGAACAGATTTCCCATCTGACAGAATCAATAACACACGAAATAAACTTTGTCTTATGAACATTTTTCCTCTTTCATCTAAACAAATTTAAATGTAATAATATGCATTAATAGACTTATTCGTTATTATATCATTTCTGTGTTGTATGTGTTTTTCAACGACATATTCTCTTTTTTCTTCCATATTGGCGACAAACTTCAACTCTAACATAAAATTTTAACGTGTATACTTAAAAACATATTCTTGGCTTCAATCCTGTTGCGGGGGTGTCTCAAGTAGTACCTCTTCCATGGGTGGGGAAGCTAGAGTTGATCATTGAAGCCTGGGGCATCACCAAAGTGGAAATTCCAAGAGGTCTGGACTATATTTTGTATCTGCTTCCGTATACTTATGGGACGCCCATTTTAAAATCGAATTTGTACCCTATTTGATTGGGCACATTGACAGAGAAACTTACAAAACTAGCCTGAACAACAAACTGGCAGTCGAAAAATCTGATCTTTCATCGCAATTCTCAGGTATCTGATGCCTATTATAATAAACACACATATGAAAAGTAAAGCTTTGTTTTCAAAGCAGTGTTTTTATCTATTGATTATTGAAATACGAATTCAGTGCAATGATGAACAGACAATATAAAAACTTTGCCTTTATTTTGTGTAATAAATGAATTATTTAATTCGTGGGAAAAAAACTTTATTTATGAGATTAAAATCCGGTATGTTAATAAATCGAATAATTTTCATTAATTACTGTAAATTGTTTTCAGGAGCGACTCTCCATGACAGCAGCAGGAATTTTGCATTCCTTAACAGTAACACCGACTGAAAATTCAAATATTGGCCATTTTACTAATGCGGGTGTGCAGCGTGGTTCAGAGCATAAATGGGTAGGGTTTTCTAAAAGTATGTCACCAGGCGACAATATTTTTACACCACACTAACTTTAAGATTAAGTTACAAATACGAATCTTTAAACTTTGACCTCATTTAAACAAAGACTTGGCACGAATATGAAACCCTGTCTACAAAAAAGTTTGGCCTACTAATGCGTAAGAAACAAAGGGCTTAATATACAATGCCAGTTGAGATAAGGAAGATTGTATTGCACCACTACTCAGAGTGAGAATAGATTACCTTTACCTGTGCTCGAACATTGACCTATGGCACCGAGATGAAAGGTATAACGATTTCAGCTATGAAGCAGACAACGCTTTTCTGTCGACGGCTCGTTTAGGAAATCACAAATGAATATTCTCAATATATATATATATATATATATATATATATATATATATATATATATATATATATATATATATATGTATATGAGTTAGAACGTGAGACTTTATTATGCAAATTAATGACTTCATAATAATTAATTGACCAATAAATGGTAAAATATTTTGTATATAATTATTTTTTGAAGACATCATGTTACCTTTAGTTTATAATACATATCATTATATATATATATATATATATATATATATATATATATATATATATATATATATATATACATATCATTATATATATATATAATACATATCATTATATATATATATATATATAATACATATCATTATATATATATATATATAATACATATCATTATATATATATATATATATATATATATAATGCATATCATTATATATATATATAATACATATCATTAAATATATATATATATAATACATATCATTATATATATATATAATACATATCATTATATATATATATATAATACATATCATTATATATATATATACATATATATATATATATATATAATACATATCATTATATATATATAATACATATCATTATATATATATATATAATACATATCATTATATATATATGTATATATATAATACATATCATTATATATATATAATACATATTATATATATATATAATACATATTATATATATAATACATATCATTATATATATATATAATACATATCATTATATATATATATATATATATAATACATATTATATATATATATAATACATAGCATTATATATATATAATACATATCATTATATATATATAATAAATATCATTATATATATATATATATAATACATATCATTATATATATATATATATATAATACATATCATTATATATATATAATACATATCATTATATATATATATATAATACATATCATTATATATATATATATATATATATATATATATATATATATAATACATGTCATTATATATATATATATATATATATATATATATATATATATATATATATATATATAGTTAATGAGCTTATTTTTAATCCGATATTTTTATTTTAATACTATCGACGCGCAATAGTTTCACAATAAATCCCTGCTGAAATATAAGGGATGTCTATTTGTTTTATATGCCATTAAATATGGTATATATATATATATATATATATATATATATATATATATATATATATATATATATATCCCTGCATAGATATATATCACAGGAAAACAAAGAAAAAGAAAATTTCAGGTTTTTACAAATATTTATGTATGAAATAACAGTGATGGCCCGGATTTTATTCCTATCGATTATTTACATGCATTGCTTTAAGTTTTCTACTCTTCGAAAGGGAAAATGTTAGGTTATTTTAAAATTAGGACTGCCATGTGACATATGTCAAAGAGTGACCTCTGGTCGCAGCAAAATCATGTGACTAAAAAATGGCGCAAATTTTTCGAAACCGAGTGATGTCTCCCATGCCATTATGTATTGAGCGCGATCATAATTAAGTACTCAATACTTTTTATTTTGAGCCTTTCTTAATTAAACTGATTGAATGTCTATATTAAAATATTGGTGATGACTAAGCAAACAAAGATGAAACATGACAATTTTAAAACAAATTGCGTGAAAGGATAACATCAATCAACAGATTGATTTCTTTAACGTTCTTTTCAACATTCGGCTGTCATCTAACTGAATGAAATTGAAACATCCAAGTTGTTTCAATTTCAATGTAAGCCATAACAGATAAATGTCCAAATATACAATGGCATCGGTTACTAATTTACTGCAATTTTTCTCCTCTTCTTTCGTTAAAGATGAGAGGGGATTCAAAAGAAATACAATTACTAGCCTTATTTTCTGATCAAACACTTTTCCCACAGATCTTCGGTTTCTGTTAGAATCAAATTGTGTGTAAGAATATTGAAAGCCATGAAATTTGAGAATAGGTTCGTCAATGGAGAAATGGGAAATCAATCGCTCATTCATTCATTCATGCTCTCTATTTCGTTTTCTCTCTTTCTCATATATATATATATATATATATATATATATATATATATATATATATATATATGAGGGAGAGAGAGATGGCTTGAAGATTGTGTTCAAGCATGAAACAGAAAATTTTAATATCTGTCTATATCTCTGAGATGAGGTATATGATTTACATTATGATTTACATTATCCTCATCTTAATTGCCATATTCACAACGTTTCTGCCATTTTATGTCCCGGCCTTCTTCGGTGATTGGAATTTTCGAACCGAACCCTTTATTTCATCCACTGGGATCGATTGTCTTATTTCCACGTGCCATGCCTCTTCCGAATGTCTCAGTTATTTCCCTCTAAACTTCTGTGCGAGAATAAAAAAAAAATTCTGACCTTCGCATCTGGTAAGGATCTTTATTACCTCTTTCTCATATTCCAACACCACACATGGGTTTGCCTCACATTCCGGCCTGAAGATGTTTACCATAAAGAGGTGAAACGTGTAGCTAAGTAAATTGTCCACTTTGTCGCATTACTCCCACTTAGTTCGCATATGGAAACATTTACCATTTTGTTGTGTCCTCTCATTATCCTTAATATATGGCCACCATTAATGAAAATTCAGTCACTCACTTCAGATAGCCTCTTCGCAACCATATCCACATTTTTCATAATTTCATAAGTTGTTGTAAGTACTACTTTATTAATATCAAGTGAAGTATTTTATTAAGATTATTTGAATAATGACAATTACAAATGCTTTCCACTACATACCGCCCTTTTACTTATGGAATGATCATTATAGAATGACTATGGTAAAATCACTATTACTGTAGGGTCATTATATCATTGCCGTTTTGATGTGGGTTTTTATATGGTTGTTATTATGAAATAACCACTTAGAAAGTAGACTCAATCATCAATGAATTTGTTTGGGATAAAACAAATGAGAGTAATTTTTAAGGCATTCAGGTCATAAAAACATCCATGAACTTCGACCCAGGCCACCGAAATGCCCTGTATACAAGTTAAATGCGTGACTGAATAAAAAAGACAAACACTAATTGTTTGATCCCAATGACATGTTCGTTGTTTTATGACTAATTGTTCAAATTAAGGGTTAGTAAAATTCTACGAGTAGTTGACTTTTGTAATTAATTCATGTCGGTTATTTTTCTGTTTAACAAACAAAAATATTTCCTACTGCCATGTCGTGTTGTACTTCTTTTTTTTCTTGTCAACATCTTCAGATTGATTTTTATTTATTTATTTTCAAACTCTCAACTAAAATATCTCACCACACATTTCCTGTGAAAATAGGTTTTTAAAATGTCTTTATTATTACTTTCAATAATCTCGATAATTATACTTTTTCAAGAGCAAAGCTGTTTTCACTTGACGATTGCATCTTCGATAATGTTTCTGAACAAAACAAATAATATTCAACTGTTTTAAAAGAGCAAATGCTCAACACTAGATTGGAAATATGATGAGCTTTCTGAAACATTGCTACATGTCAATGTCTTGGATAAACTCGTGTAGACAGAACATTAAAAATATCTCATGGTTCTTAGTAAATGACAATCTACACAGATTTGATCCCAATAATTCCCTACTACACGACTGGTTCTAACGAGGATTCTTATATTTATTGTTTTGTTTTTATCAAGACGTTTCGAATATAGATAAAAATATGCATTCGAATAATATATGGAATAATGATATTTGGGGGACTCATTTCGGTGACGATTTTCTTATTTAATCAAACAGAAGCATATATGTGTGTGTGTGTGTGTGTGTGAAAATATATAGAAAATAGGAAAGAACTGGTTAGGTAAATAATTCAAAGTTCTTTAGTATTTTTGTTATTATTTTTAAAAAATAGTGCTCGATACAAAAGTAGAGCATAAATATAATTATTTATTTAAAAATATGATTCCAACACGCTACATAAGAGTTCTCATGTATCAAAACAAGAGCCGAAAACTTCAATATAATTATTTGAATTAAATTGAATTAAAGTAAGCTCTGTTCCATCTTCAAGCGAATTTTTTTTTTTTGGAATAATTATTTATTTGTACGATCTGTGCAATATGTGGCACAAGGCCGAAAAGGGGGTTGGGGAAGGACGGTCTTCTTCTGTCTTAATTCTAAACTTAGCTAGTCACAGACTCGGACCCAAACATACCAACAATATTCCTATCACTAAAACAACACATTCACTCCTACCTTTACCATAATACCTCAAATTCTCTATGAAATCGTAAATAGTCCCAATATGTACATTTCAAAGTCTGTGGGGGTAGGGGATAAAAAAACAACAATTTAAAAAAAAGCCACTAGCTAAGTTAAACAGAAACGGAAAACTAAAGATTATAACTAAAAAAACTAAACTAGCCTAATAGCGGGGCGGGTTGCCTCTGTTCAACCCTGTTAGGAAAAAATCCTGTACCTAACCGACATCCAAGTGCCACTCCAGGTCAGCCCCTTTCACTCTACGCATTCGCGCAAGATTTACCCACCTTTTGCCGAATTCTGATGAAGAGAGTCGCCGCCTTTCCGACCAAATCTTGACTTTAAGCAGATGCCTAAAGTACAAGATCAGTTGGGAAGAGGTGAACTTCTCGCCTCCATAGAATCCCTTCTGACGTGTCGACCAAATCACGACTTTCATAACTCCTAGCAAGAAGTGGAACACATAAAGTTCAGCCTTCGTCAACGGCGGTGCCACATTGCTACAAACAGAAGAGGCCTCAAGGACAAAGAACTTTCCGTGCAACATGCGAACCATGAGGCCTTCAAAAAACTTACACAACGGAGCTACCAACTTGCAATGAAAGAAGGCGTGACCTAGGGACTCGACTTCCCCACTACAACGTCGGCAGTTTGGATATTTCTCCAAGCCCGCTGCGCAAAGCTTTTTGGCGACCCAGAGGGCCCCACGAATCACCAGCCAGGTGAGGGATGCCTCATCGTTATTGAGACATTTCAACCCGGGAGCCCAAGGCCAGATCGAGCGAGCCTCCTGCTTCGTAAGACCGAGATCGTCAATCAGATCATCATGAACGGCCCCTCTAACTAATACTTGATATAATGCCCTACGAGACAACGCCTGGACGTTGGAGAGGCCATCCGACGCCCGTAAGAGGCGTTTCAGAGCAAGACGACATTCACGATAGAAGGAGCAGTCGGTTCGGGGTAAACGGCGGACCCTCTCCTCGCACGAGTGCACACTTCTTAAGGATGGGAAATTTCAACGGGTGTCTTCCTTCCAGAAGGCGCCCTCCTCATCCGGTCCGCGACACAAACGATCTAGGAACCCGATGCGAAGCATATAGAGACGGATCTCGATGCTAGGCATACCTAGACCGCCTTCAGATGGATGAAAGCAACAGATCTCCCAAGAGACTCTGGCAGCCTTGCCTCCCAACAAGAAGGAGAACAAGAGCTTCACTAACGCCAGCAAAATGTCAGGCGGAAGTGGAAGTACAGAGTCGATAAAGGAGAATCGGGTAGATATGTGAAACACATACCTCCGCCCTCCCCTTTAAGGAAAGATTCCTCCGAGACCATAAATTAATTGCGATCTCGGCCTTCCCTTGTACCTCCGACCAATTCATTCCCAACTGGCTATCTGGGCCGAACCAGACGCCGAGTATCTTGACCGGTTCATCCGTCCAGTGGAAAGGTCCGGGAAGAAAAACTTCCTTCCAAGCACCCAACCGCAAGCCAACAGACTTATCGCGGTTGATCTTGGCTCCTGTCACCATCTCATAACCACTGATTTCTTTGCTGACTTCGTTAATCTCGGCTCTGCTCGACACAAGAACCGAAACGTCGTCAGCATAGGCAGAATACCTGGCCGAGGTGGTAGCACCAGGTTGGGAAATTCCGCGTAGGACCGGATTCGCCTTTAACTTGCGAAGGAAAGGTTCCAACGCAAAGCACAAGTCTGTTCGGAGCCAATCAGACGACACAGGACAAGCTGCAAACGGTTAGCTAAGATCTTTGCCAAAATCTTTAACTCTGTATTTAACACAGTTAAAGGGCGAAAATTACCTATCCCATCCCCACCGTTTTTGTCCTTACGCAGCAACTTGATCACACCCCTGGTATTCAGGTATAGACCCCTGCTTCATCCAGTTGTTGAAAATCAGTTCCAGCAAAGAAACAAAAACGGGTGACTGCCTCAAGTAGACTTCGTAGGGAAGACCATCTAATCCCGGAGATTTATCCAGGCCAACCAGTTTCAGCGCTTTCCAGATTTCCGACTCTGTGATGGGACCCTCGCACCTAGCCGCTTCAGCTGCCTCAAGGCAGGGAAAGTCGGCTAAATAGGCGTCGAACTGAGCAGGGCTCAGACCGGGCTCCCTGGTAACAAGATCCCGAAAATAATCCCGAAAAGCCTCACATATGCCCGAGTTTGTAGTCACGGTCCGCTTATCCGGCAATTTGACGCACGCGATATGCCGCCGTGATGCATTCCTACTCTCCTCTGCACGCAATTCTGCGGCCATGTTCGTCGCCTTAGAGGACATTCTTTTTAACCTAGCCCTAACTACCAGAGCTTGATCTTTCTTGATAAGCAAGGAGGCCAACCTGCCTTAGCTAAGGCTACTTTCCCACTATCACGGGATTTAACTGCCCAATTCACTCTTTGCTCTAAAGCCATTTGCGCCGCTAATCTATCTAGATTGAGTCGACGGCTAAAATCGGCAGCAAACGTTCGAATTTTAGATTTTAATTTGTCCCACCAGGCATTTCTCAACACAGCCCCCGTCAGTTCCCTTTGTAACATTAGTAGCAGCTGCTCCCGAAATTCCTGCTCGCCAAATAACGAGCAGTTGAATTTCCAGTAACCAGCCATCCTAACCTTAGGCTTATCTAAGTTTACACGGATTCGGACAAGCCTATGATCCGAATAAACTATATAATGGAAGCTTGGATACCCTAGGAGCCCTACATCGACTCTCCTAACTAAAACTCAGTCGAGGTAGCTAGCACGCACACCTACAGCCGAGCTGCCACTATTAGTCCGAGTCCAAACTAGCCACTGAGGGTGCTCATTCCGGTATTTGTCGACGAATTCGTACCCGTCGACAAAGTCGCGAAATGGTTTCACGCCCCAGATGTTAGTACCCGAATATGAATTTGACCCTATACAATCTATGTCGGGGTCAAGGATGGCATTCCAATACCCCGCTAAAACTACCCGACGTGATGTCGTCATAAACGTCCCGATCTGCCGAAACAAAGCAGGCCCCTCAGTCTGGATATTGGGCCCATAAACCCCAATGAGACGCAAAGCCTTATCCTTTATGGTAATATCCAGCACGCAAAGTCTGCCCGCCGGATCTGCGACGACAAGAATACACGCAGCCTTCAAAGACTTGCTCACCAGCCAAGAGACACCCCTCGAGCGTCCATCAAAACATGCTGAATAAAGAGTAAACCCCTTAGACAGAATGCCTTCATAATTGCGAGAAGAAAAACGGCTCTCTTGCATACAGCATATATTCACCCCTAAGCGCTGAAGGTCACGAGCGAGCCCCACCCTTCGAGACTCGGACCTCAGGCCTCGGGCATTCAGACTAGCCAACCAGAGAGACATTGTCAAATCAATTAGGGTTGTCCTTCAGGATAGAACATGGCTGGGGTGAGGACACCGACAGCTCGTCCCATAGATCCGGACGCCATCTCAATTTCGACGGTATCATCTTGAGACAAGCCGCCGATATCCGAAGGATAAGTTAATTTTAGTGCCCTATAAAGGGATGGTGAACAAAAACGGGGACCCTCCCTTTGAACTCATTGTTTGATTTATCCATTTCTGGGTCAAGTAGGTAGGCAGCTGGGGGCACCATTTTTAGAGACGACTGGGCCTCCTCTATCATGCCCCAAATCTCCCGCGTACCCGGGCCAGTTCTTATGACGGTAAGTATTCTTTTGGCGGAAGGGAAATTTTCGGGCACTTCGACATCCAATCCGTTGATCTGTTTAAAGTTCCATAAAACTTTTAGGGCTTTCAGGTTCCTAGTCTGCCCGAAAACCCTCTCCGCCTGTACGCGGGATACGCGGCAGACGTCTTCCCCTGGGAGATATGGTGGCTTAATTTTTTGTTTCTTCTTGTCAATAGCTGCCTGTGAATCGGGGCTTCTATTTCTTTTCTTTTTTTTGGTTGATGAAGGGGAAGACGGAGCAGAGGATAAGGGGCCCAGTGCCCCCAGCGATTTTTGATTTTTCGCCCGCTTTCCGTCCAGTTTCTCCTTCAACTTTTTAAGGTCTAGAATTTTTTCCCAGCTAGGTTCATTCATTTTTTGCGTACTTGTTGCATTTTGTTCGTACGACGCCGAGGCGTCGCCCTCAGAGCTGGTAGAGGGAATGGGGCTGTAGGTGTTTTTATACCCGGGGTCATGATGGGACAGAGGCCCCACTGTCCGGTTCTTCCCTTTGCCCCTAACTACGAGACGCCATTCCCCCTCTTCCTTCTCCTTATCCACACTTGTGGCAAGTGTTGGTTTTGGGGGTAATGTGGGCAAAGACCCAACCGAGGGATTTTCCCCACCGGTCCGCCTCGTAGTTAGGCCCACTACAGGCGCTGCGGATTTGACAGTCTCGGCCAAAGGGGGATTTTGATCGCCTGCGGCCGGAACTCCAGGGGTCTTTTTCACTGAGCAGGAAGAGGAAAGGTGACCAGTCTCTTCACACCTCCAGCAAGTAGGTTTCCTACCGGTCACAATGACCGGCATTTTCCGGCTGCGAACGCTTGTCCACCACGAAAACCGACACCATTCTCTTTTCGAACACTTTGAGCTCTTGGACGTCTTCAAGGAGCCCATCTTCATTTACAAGATGAGCGAATCCCTTAGCCTTTTCCAAGAAATCCGCTATGTTCACTATACAACTTGGGGGAGTGGGGAATTCCAGCAAGAGAGTGATTCCTCGGCTGTCTTCTTAGCTTGTGCCTCCTTCGGCACCTCGTCATTTTGGCTTGAGACCTGCCTGGTCCCTCCCTTCTTAGTGCTACTAGCATCCTTCGCAATATCTTGGACTTTCACATTAGGGGCAGTATTTGCTCGTTTCGAAGATTTCGGTTTATCCGGAGGATCGGCCTTAGCAGCCGCCCCAAAAATGTCTTTTTTTACTCCTGACCGACTTACTTCGTCGGCCATTTTATCTTAAAAACTGGAAACTTCCCCTAGCGGGTCAATATATTTTTGTCCAACAATGAGGGTAAGGAGTTGGGATAAGGGAAAATAATAATCTAAAAAAAAAAAAAATAGAAGGAGTTAAACAAATAAAGAAAAACCTGGATACACCAGGAAATTTAAAAAAATACAAAAACAATAAACTTTAGAACAAAGGCTATTAAATAAATGAACTGGGAAAACTAAAAGTTAACCCAAATTAGAAATAGTTAAAAACAAACTAGATCAACTGAAAATAAAGAATAAATTAAATTGTCAGGTCAGACATTTTTTTAAATCAAAATGGCGCCGAAAGGCAGCCGAGAATAAAAGGAAAAAAAATAAAAGAAACTCCTCTCTTTTCTAGTCAACAAATAAATTCAAATAGAATATACAGAAAGAAAAAGAAAAGAAATAAAAAAAAAGTCTGGTTTGAAACTAGTCAAACCAAATTAAAAAATAAAGGTTTGCGGCCGAAGTCGCTAAAGAAATAAATTAAATGAAAAAGAAATACAAAGTATGTGACACTATTTGGCTTGCTAAAAGGGAGAAAGAAGAAAAGAAAAAGAAAAAAAAAGGAAAGGCGAGAATTAAATTTAGGTGATAAGAAGCCATCACAAAAAGGACACTAAGCGGTTTTATTTTTCTAACAAGGAAGAGTGGTAAAATTTTTTATTTCCATTGTCGGGAATGGAAGATACTGGATTTAATCTGATTTAGGTTACGGGGCGGGTGGAAATTCCAGGTTGGCCAAATAACCTCAGAGACAGAATTCTAAATAGATAAAAATTAACTGTGTCGCAAAATTACAAAAACAAAAGTGTCCGCTGACCACCATGAAGGAAAGGTTAAGCCTTTGTCTATATGTAGAAATCATTGAGAGAAAAGACATCTGTTTTGTGTCGAAACCTGGCCATGGTGGCGAACTTATTTTATCGGGAATAGATAGCGCCAGAATGCGAAAACGTCTAATGGTGATGGCGAAAAAGCTAATTGACGAATTCCAAGTTGGCCAAATAACCTCAGAGACAGAATTCTAAATAGATAAAAATTAACTGTGTCGCAAAATTACAAAAACAAAAGTGTCCGCTGACCACTACGAAGGAAAGGTTAAGCCTTTGTCTATGGGCAGATATCGTTTGGAAAAAGGCATCTGTTTTGTGTCGAAAACTGCCTGCGGTGGCGAAATTATTTTATCGGATCAGAAATTGGCAACAAGAATGCAAATACGTCTAAATGGCCACCCACTTGATGCTGCCGAAAAGCTAATTGACGAATTCCAGGTAATACGGTTAAAGATAAGGAGTCTAGGGTGTGAGGTCTCCTCGAAGAGAAGAAGGAAAAGGAAAAGTGAAAAAAAAAAGATAATTTTTTTTTTTTTCTTGGAGCAAGATTTTTAAATCGAGGCTAGTCTGGCCACATCCACATCCACGCTGCTGAGCGGCCATTGGCTGAATGATAACGAGAGCCAGGCGGAGGTAATCATGTGAAGCAGGAGGGGAGGCATGTTGGCACCCATTGAGGGGATAGGTGTGAGATGCCACTTTGAGAGAGAGGGGAAACCCGTTGACACCCTCTGAGGGTATGGTGAGATACCAATACGAGAACAGAAGAAGGTGGGAGGACGAGAAGACTTCCAAAAATGGAAAATAATAAAATTTTCCTGACCAAAACCAAATAAGTGGATTGTGGGTTGAGAATTATCAAGGAACTTCAAACCCCGACAAGCCCACCCCGGTTTTGGTCGGCGTCCATATAAGTCGCGGCGAGCGAAAATCAGTTCAGTTCGAGTTCCAGTTGGGAGGCAGTTCAGTTAAGTTCGCAGTTGAAGTTGCACCCGCCTCACAGAAGCTAAGATTCACGCAATTCCGAACTCATCTTCTAATCAAGAACAACTTATTTTTGAAGAACGACTTAGACTCACACCACCAATACAAGTTTTACGAATATCGCCTGAAGAACCAGTTTCTTAAAAGAACAAACAACTTAAGATGTTAAGACTCGCCTAACAAGAACAAAGTGTCACGAATCCATATAGCGGGTTGGGAAGTAGATGTAGTCCTGTATCCAGCAACCATATATAAAATATTGTTATCCTTTTTTAACACATTTGAACTTTTCGAGTTATTATTTTCTTTTCTTTTACATCTACTTGTGCGATATCACCCTTATTCGAACTCAGCTTGCATTACGTGAGTAGGTTAGACTGGAAATTAAAGCAGTTACTTCGATAACCAGACGTTGGAGGCGAGCTGGGAACGACAAGGTTGATACCGAATCTAACCAGATTCCCATCCGAATCACCAAAAGGTTAGAACGTCACATTTGGTGCCGCGACCAATACCAAGCCAGTTGGTCGTCACAGGACAGGATAGCACGACGGACGCGGCTAGGCGGACGTCACACTTGGCGCAGCGACACCGGGGGGACGTCACAAGTATTAAACTAGTCAAACCAAAAAATAAAAGATAAAAAGATTGCGACCGAAGTCGCTAAATAAAAACGAGGGAGGGTATAAACTAAAAAGGAAATAAAAACAAAACTTTCTTTCTTTTTCTCTTTTCTTAAACGGTACTTATTTTTTAAAACGTGAACTGAAAAGAAATAAACAGAAATAAAAGGCTGTAGTCCGGTAAGATTTTGTCAAACCGGACTAAAATAGAAAATAAAAATTTGGGCCGAAGCCCAGAAAAGAAATAAATCAAACAAAAGAAATGAAAAAAAGAAAAATAAAACTTAAGAAATTTACATCTACTTGTGCGATATCACCCTTATTTGAACTCAGCTTGCATTACGGCCCGGCGACTGATTGATTTCGTCTGCCTAAGATCAATTCACAACGTGGGTAGGTTGGACTGGAAATCAGACGTTGGAAGCGAGCTGGGAACGACAAGGCTGATACCGAATCTAACCAGATTCCCATCCGTATCACCAAAAGGTTAGAACGTCACATTTGGTGCCGCGACCAATACCAAGCCAGTTGGTCGTCACAGGACAGGATAGCACGACGGACGCGGCTAGGCGGACGTCACACTTGGCGCAGTGACACCGGGGGGACGTCACAATTGGTGCCGTGACAGCAGGATAAGACCCTGAATCAGCCGCTGCCACAGGAGTTGCAGAAAAATTTCGACCAGGACAACACACGGCGTCTCAAGGACTCAAATTGAAACAGACTAGAGTGGGAACCAAAGGACTTTGGTTGGCTATAGCCATACGGTTCCAGATACTCTAGTATGACAACCCAGAACCTGAGAAGAACGAACAGGAAATCGTCTGTCAGGTAGGACACTTTATTTTCGGTTGATCTCCCAATTTCGATTGTTGCTGCTCAGATTGTTTTTCTTTTGCTGTGTTAAATATGTCTGACTATGATTCAGATAGTGTAGACATAGAGGAAGAGGGGGCTGGACAGGGATTGCCGGCAGACCTAAGAAACTTATTGGGTGGATCGAGGGTCCCGGCCTTTGATGGGAGTTCAAGGGATTTGGGGGACTGGCTGGCAGTCCTGGATAAGAGCCGCGTAATATATAGACTCTCAGACCAAGAGGCCCTATATTTGGCGTATGATGCCGCCAGAGGGAAAGCGTCTGAGTTTATAAAAGGACTCTTAGCCAGTGAACCCTACTTGACATGTGAAAGGTTGGAAGAATTATTAACTAGGGAGTTCGCTGAAGAGGGGACGGCGATAGAAGCCATGAGATCCCTCCTGAAGTTGACGCAGCTGAGGGACGAAAGCCCTGGAGAATTGGGGACCCGAGCGGAGAAGCTGTCGTCATTAGCTTTCCCAGAGGTAGTGAGAAATAATGCGGTCATGCAGGCCCAGTTGGCTGATCTGTATGTGGAAGCGCTCAGTGACGAGCGTGTTCGTCCCGATGTTTTGAAGGAAGGACCGCTAAGATTATCGGCAGCAGCGGCGCTGGCCAAAGAGAGCCAGAGAGTTTGGGAGAAAGTAAAAAGAGGTGGGAAGAAGCAAGAGCTAAGTCGAGAGGTCGGAAGAAAGGGGGAAGGAGGTAGACATCTCGCGTGGAATCGGAAGGTCAAGCTAGAGGTGGATGAGCCTGAGGTGTGGGAAGGGGATCCCACAAGAAAGGCTTGGTCAACAAGGCATGTGTTCTATAAGCCCACGCCGGGTAGATACGGGTTGGTCTGCTGGACATGTGGACATGGAGACTACAGAGCAGCGGAATATCCGACGAAGTGGAGTTTGCCCCCAGACTTCGGACGGGATAAATGTACTAGGTGTGGAAAGAAGGGACACCTAGCCAAGTAGTGCGGGTTGAGAAAAGGTACTGATAAAAAAGGCCGAGCCCAAGAGACAAGACCAGGGAAAAGCCAGCGGGCCACCCCAGAATTAAGAGGGAGGGTGGCCAAGTTAAAAAGAAGGGGAGTAAAATGTTGGATATGTGGTCAGGTGGGCCACTTTGCTGTAAACTGTCCAACAAGAAGGTGCTGGTTTTGTAAGAGAACAGGGCACCTGAAGAGGAACTGTATTCTTGGGGACAGCCGCAAGAGACCGGGAGAGGTCCAGCCGGGACCGCCCAGGTGCAGAAAACGCAGGACTCCCCCATATGAGAAGAATGAAAGGAGTTTGTTGCTACCAGTGCCTATGTCTGGGATGACCCAAGGGTGGGAACCCAGGAAAAGGAAAGCCCAATTATTCTCCTCGCTGACGCAAGAGAGGGAGCTGTCTTGTAGGGCAGTGAAAAGCCCTGATAGACACAGGAGCGTCTGTTTCATTGCTGAGAGAGGAAGCATACAGGCGGGTGAAACGGAAGAATGGGTTACAGGAAGCGGACATAGAGGTCACGCAGGCAGATGGAGCCCCCTGGAGATAAAAGGGATGGCGAGTCTCCCTGTGAGGATTGGGAAATTAAGAAGTACCCAGAGATTCTACGTAACCCCCAACCTGTGTACGGAAGCAATCTTGGGAGAGGATTGGCTTCAGAGACAGAGGGCTCGGATAGAGTTCAACCCCACTGTGCTGGTAGTGAATGGCGAGAGAACGCCATTGGGATACCCACCGGAAGAAGATATAACAATAGTGGTGGAGGAAGATGTAAAGCTACCCCCCAGAACGGCGGTGTCGGGAAAGGGTAGGCTAATGACAGGGAAGAAAATAGGAAAAGGAAACCTGCAATTGGTCCCTGTAGAAGGGAAGGGCCTAGAAGAAAATGAGGTAACTCTGTGTGAGGCAGTAGTGGAGGCAGCTGAATTAGTGCCCATTATGATGGTGAACCAGGCCCAAAAGACGATAAAGGTTAAGAGAGGGGAAGAGATAGGAAAAGCACTACCCCTACGAACACTGAATCGAGTGAGATTCGAGGAGAAACGAGAAAAACTCGTAGAGCAAACAGAAGGAATAGGAGACGAAGATATATTGGCACCTGATCAATTTAGGGCCAGGGTGGGAGGTCTGCTGAGAAATAATCGAGATGTGGTGGCCAAATCAGATAAGGAATTGGGCCAGACCCACACAGTAAAAATGAAAATCGACACCGGCGATCACCCCCCTGTGAAATTGAAGCTCTACCGGACACCTATTCATAAGAGACCCCTTGTAGAAGAGGCAGTAGAAGAGATGTTGGAAGCTGGGATGATCGAAAGATCGATCTCCTCTTGGAGCTTTCCAATCGTGATAGTAGGTAAGAAAGATGGCGGGCACCGTTTTTGTGTAGATTTTAGGAAACTGAATTCTATATCGAAGCCGTTGGCGGTGCCATTACCACTAATCGATGACATATTGGCATTATTAGGGAAAGCGAAGTACTTCTCTACGTTGGACTTGAGGTCCGGGTATTGGCAGGTAGCCCTTGATGAGGCTGACAAGGAAAAGGCCGCATTTGCGTGTCACCTGGGACTATATCAGTTCAGGGTGATGCCATTCGGTTTAGCCAATGCCCCGGGAATCTTCCAACAGCTGATGTCAATAGTGTTAGGAGGATACGAGAACTTTGCCATGGCATATTTAGATTTTTGTGTTGGGAAGACTAAGAAAGCACGGCTTAAAATTTAAATCGTCGAAGTGTCAGTTTCTGAAGGAGGAGACTAGATATTTGGGCTTTGTTATAAACAGAGACGGTATTAAACCCGACATGGATAAAGTGAAAGTCATAAGGGAAATGCCAGAACCTGAGAAAAGTAAGAGGCTTTATAGGAGCTATAGGGTACTACCGACGATTCGTCCCGGCATTCTCGAGAATTGCCATACCCTTAGTAGCCCTGACGAAGAAATACGCTAGGTTCAAGTAGACAGAAGATTGTCAACGGGCATTTGATACCTTAAAAGAACAGTTGACAGCCGTCCCACTGCTGACGTACCCAGACCTCAGCAAGCCCGTGGTACTATACACTGATGCCAGTGAGCAGTGTGTAGGAGCAGTTCTTACCCAGCCGTGTCCTGATAAAGAAGGACCAGTA
Organism: Acanthosepion lycidas; assembly: GCA_963932145.1. Taxonomy (NCBI): domain Eukaryota; kingdom Metazoa; phylum Mollusca; class Cephalopoda; order Sepiida; family Sepiidae; genus Acanthosepion; species Acanthosepion lycidas. Next base: position 4,933,547 of record OZ010577.1, read on the forward strand.
CCAGGCATACAAGAGGAGGTACCGATATATTCTCTCTCATAAGCTCTCAGAGACACAACAGAGATGGCCAGTAATAGGAAGAGAAGCATATGCTATCATGTATGCTCTCCAAAAACTGGACGACGACTTGAATGGTGCGGTCTCTACTATAAAAACAGACCACAAGCCTCTGCAGTACCTATTGCAGGCAGAATGGACAAATAATAAGAAGATTCAACAGTGGGCCCTAAAGTTAAGTGGCTACCACTGTAAGATAGAGTATTTGGCAGGGAAGGAAAACACGTGCGCAGATTTACTCTCAAGAATACCGAAACAACTGGAAGAAAGATCTGTAAAAGTAGAGCAGGGAGTAGATGATAAAGCCTATAGAATCGGAGTAATTAACTCAAATAAGCTAAAAGATCACCCTATGTTAGAATCGGACGAGGAAGGGGACGTACAGATAATAACCGATCCCTACTGGACAGAAAGAATTGAGAAGGAGCTGGCTGACGGTGAAATAGCTGCCCTGAGAGAAAAGGTGGAGGCAGGAGAGACCACCAAGTATGCCATAATAGAGGAAATGCTGTATTATCTCTCAGGTAGGGATGAAGAAGTCAAGCCCAAATTGTATGTGCCCAAAAGTTTAAGACCAGAGATATTGGAACAGTGCCACGAGAGGTTGGGTCACATAGGAATTGATAGAACATATGATCTAATAGGGAGAAAGTACTATTGGCCCAAACTGTACGGAGAGGTCACTATGTTCGGAGCTGTGTAGTGTGCCAGTCGCAGAGCAGAAGGCAGGAAATGGCACCATTGGAGGAGATGGACGTGTCGAACTTCCCATTCGAGAAAGTCAGTATGGATGTATCAGGACTATACGGGGAAACTGTACAAGGAAACAACTATATAGTGAGTTTTGTCGATTGGCTAACAAATTGGCCTGAGGCATTTGCAGTAACAGACAAGAAGGCGAAAACTGTAGCCGATTTGATAATAAGTGAAATCTTCCCTAGGTATGGCGCCCCTGTGCAACTTGTCACTGATAATGGCACAGAGAATATAAACAGCATAATGAAAGAAGTGCTGACAGGTTTGAATATAGAGCACGTAAAAACATCTCCATATCACCCCCAAGGAAACGCTAAAGTGGAAAGGTTTCATAGAAACTTAGGAGATGTGCTGGCCAAGATGGCCAGAGAGAATACAGGAAATTGGGATTTGTACTTGACGCAGGCTCTGGCGGCCGTGAGGTTTACGATAAACGAAACCTCCAGATTTTCTCCTTACTTTATGTTGTTTGGCAGAGACGTGGTCCTGCCTGTGGATAACCTGTTGAAGCCCCGAAGAAAGTATATGGGAGAAGATCATCATCAGCTGTTGCTGGAACAACAACATAAAATATTTGTACAGGCCAGAAGAAGAATAAAGAGGGCACAGAAGAGAAGAAATGAGAGAGTCAATGGTGAAAGAAAGGTAGTAGAATTGAAGGTTGGAGACCCTGTCTACTATAAAATCCATCAGAGAGAAGGAAAGCTGGACCAGAGATGGGAACCGTACTACCGGATAGTAGAGCAGACGGGTCCAGTATCATATGTAATATGGGATCAAGTGGCAGGACGAGCAAGGAGGGTCCATGCCAACGATCTGAAGAAGGCTGAAATAGCTAACCTGGAAATGAGCGAACCAAGGCCTAAGAAGACAAGGACAAGGAAGGTAACTCTGGTTGAGCCGGGAGAAATGGAGACGGAAGAAGATTCCGAGGAAAATGAAGAGATAGATCGACTTGGCCAGATAGACGAAGCGATTGACGGAGTTGGAACCTTCGGCGGGGATCAGCGGCATTCAGTCGTTGCCTGAATCGGTGCAGAGAAGACCCTCTGATGTCACTGTCGCACACCAATGCCAAAAGAAAAGGAAGAGAAAAACGAAGAGATCCAATCAAGCAGTCAAGGGCTCTAAAAAGAGGCACCCTAAACAAGACGAAGAGTTCAACGAGTGGGAGGAAGAGGATCAAATACCCCTTTCCCAGCTCAAAGAAAGACTAAGAAACAGGAGAGATTTAGGCATCGAGTCAAGAAATAATGAAGACGTCCAGGGCGAGGACTCTAAACAGAAGGAAGAATCGGGAGAGAAAGAAGAGGACAAAACACCTCCTGAACGGGAATTAAACGCCGAGGGAAGCTTAGAGGTCGAGCAGGAACTACCTCTGCAAATGAGATTGAGAAAGGTGGAGAACCCCAAGTCTCAGTAGAACAAACAAGACGGTGCAGAATAGAAGCACTCTGTGTCGACAGATAACGACACTGGCTCATCCAAAAACCTACTGGCTGACTGTGGTGGATGTGGATGGAGTCGCGAGCTGCACCTCACAAAGGACGGAAGAAGATTATTGGCATTACTAACTGGCCATCAGTGGTGTCATGAAGTACGACCTTTGGAGTGAGCGCCACGCACACCTGTCCGGACCATTCTGTCTGCTAGGAGTTAGTTAGGGGAGGGAAGAGCCGATTTGTTACAAACTTAGTAAGAAATTATGGAATAATTGAGTGAAGAATTGAACAAGACCGAATGGTTATGAAGAATAAAAACAAGAGAATTTTGTTGCCTTGCAGGAATGACCAAAATGAAAGGGCTGATGATGATGATGATGATGATGATGATGATGGTAGCCACGCAAATGGTAGCAAGGTACAAGATGGAAACAGAATACATAGCTTTAAATTCGGGTAGCTAACAGCTGAAGAAGCTAGAAAGTGTAGAAATGATGCTCTAGGGACTTGTACATCGTTAAGCCCTAGCTATATAGCTGGTAACCACAAAATGTGCATACTAGAATTGTTTGAAGGGGAGAAAGAGGGAATTAGGAGAACTTGTCAAGTAGAGGTATTAGCGAACACGGCATTACCACAAGCTATCAGTGTTTCAGACGCGGTGTGAGCAGTGGCCACACAGAAACCCATCAGCTTGTCTAGGGTATGTGGGGGAGAGTCCACAAGGACATTAAGAATAAGGCCACCATTATCCCTGTTAAAGTTACCCATGGGATGTTCGGCATTTGGGATATCTATTTCCTTACCCCCCTATTACCAGGAAGAAGAAAGATATGAAGAGAAAGATTCAATCATAGAATTGATTGGCAGAAGCTTAATCAATTGTACAGAGTTGTGGGAGCGATAAGTGAGGGGATTCTCCAATGTTACCTTAAATAAAATGCCAGTACTAATGAAGCCGATAGAAAAGATCGATATGGATCAATTGAGGGACAAGTTAAGTGCGTTGGGAAATGAAGCTTTGGCTTGGGAAGATGATGAGAAGATCGCGATAAGTTGGTCGGCAATGATGAGTACATTCATAATTATAGCTATAGAGGGTATGGCATTATGGAAGATTAGAAGTAAGAAGAAATTAACTAGCGATAATCAAATGAGCATGCAGCAACTCGAGAGGGAGATGCCGAGCAGTGTTCCTTACTCATACAGAATCGGCGAAGAAATTGCAGAAAGACAGGCGGAGGAAGCTGGCGTGAGACCGACACGTGCGGCGGAAAAAACCCCTACAGCGGAGAGAAAAAACATTGACCAAGAAAAACAAGACATAATAACCACACACATGCACCCACAGGCACACGCACACATTACATTGGCATGTAGAACGAAGAAGACGAAAAGAACATTACATTTGCATGTAGAACAAAAGATGATGAAAAGAACATTACAATTGTATGTAGAACAGAAGAAGATGAAAAGAACATTACATTTGCATGTAGAACAGAAGAAGATGAAAAAGAACATTACATTTCATGTAGAACAGAAGAAGATGAAAAGAAAATTACATTTGAATGTAGAACAGAAGAAGATAAAAAAGAACATTACATTTGCATGTAAAACCGTAAAAAAGGAAAAGAAGAATAAATTGCATGGGACAGATGCATGATGCATGATGCATCCTAAATAGTGTAGTTGGGTTTAGGTGTCATTTACGAGTAAAAGACAAATAGGTTAGGGGAGGATTGTGACACTACTTGGCTTGCTAAAAGGCTAAGCGGTGTTATTTTTCTGACAAGGAAGAGTGGTAAGATTTTTATGTCCATTGTCGAGAAAGGAAGATACCGGATTTAATCTGATTTATGTTACGAGGCGGGTGAAAATTCCAGGTTGGCCAAATAACCTCAGAGACAGAATTCTAAATAGATAAAAATTAACTGTGTCGCAAAATTACAAAAACAAAAGTGTCCGCTGACCACCATGAAGAAAAGGTTAAGCCTTTGTCTATATGTAGAAATCATTGAGAGAAAAGACATCTGTTTTGTGTCGAAACCTGGCCATGGTGGCGAACTTATTTTATCGGGAATAGATAGCGCCAGAATGCGAAAACGTCTAATGGGCCACCCGCTTGGTGATGGCGAAAAGCTAATTGACGAATTCCAGGTTGGTCAAATAACCTCAGAGACAGAATTCTAAATAGATAAAAATTAACTGTGTCGCAAAATTACAAAAACAAAAGTGTCCGCTGACCACTACGAAGGAAAGGTTAAGCCTTTGTCTATGGGCAGATATCGTTTGGAAAAAGGCATCTGTTTTGTGTCGAAAACTGGCTGTGGTGGCGAAATTATTTTATCGGATCAGAAATCGGATCAGGTAATACGGTTAAAGATAAGGAGTCTAGGGTGTGAGGTCTCCTCGAAGAGAAGAAGGAAAAGTGAAAAAAAAAGATAAATTTTTTTTTTTTTTCTTGGAGCAAGATTTTTAAATCGAGGTTAGTCTGGCCACACCCACGCTGCTGAGCGGCCATTGGCTGAATGATAACGAGAGCCAGGCGGAGGTAATCATGTGAAGCAGGAGGGGAGGCATGTTGGCACCCATTGAGGGGATAGGTGTGAGATGCCACTTTGAGAGAGAGGGGAAACCCGTTGACACCCTCTGAGATACCAATACGAGAACAGAAGAAGGTGGGAGGACGAGAAGACTTCCAAAAATGGAAAATAATAAAATTTTCCTGACCAAAACCAAATAAGTGGATTGTGGGTTGAGAATTATCAAGGAACTTCAAACCCCGACAAGCCCACCCCGGTTTTGGTCGGCGTCCATATAAGCAAAGTCGCGGCGAGCGAAAATCAGTTCAGTTCGAGTTCCAGTTGGGAGGCAGTTCAGTTAAGTTCGCAGTTGAAGTTGCACCCGCCTCACAGAAGCTAAGATTCACGCAATTCCGAACTCATCTTCTAATCAAGAACAACTTATTTTTGAAGAACGACTTAGACTCACACCAACAATACAAGTTTTACGAATATCGCCTGAAGACACACCAAGAACCAGTTTCTTAAAAGAACAAACAATTTAAGATGTTAAGACTCGCCTAACAAGAACAAAGTGTCACGAATCCATATAGCGGGTTGGGAAGTAGATGCAGTCCTGTATCCAGCAACCATATATAAAATATTGTTATCCTTTTTTAACACATTTGAACTTTTCGAGTTATTATTTTCTTTTCTTTTACATCTACTTGTGCGATATCACCCTTATTCGAACTCAGCTTGCATTACGTGAGTAGGTTAGACTGGAAATTAAAGCAGTTACTTCGATAACCAGACGTTGGAGGCGAGCTGGGAACGACAAGGTTGATACCGAATCTAACCAGATTCCCATCCGAATCACCAAAAGGTTAGAACGTCACATTTGGTGCCGCGACCAATACCAAGCCAGTTGGTCGTCACAGGACAGGATAGCACGACGGACGCGGCTAGGCGGACGTCACACTTGGCGCAGCGACACCGGGGGGACGTCACAAGTATTAAACTAGTCAAACCAAAAAATAAAAGATAAAAAGATTGCGACCGAAGTCGCTAAATAAAAACGAGGGAGGGTATAAACTAAAAAGGAAATAAAAACAAAACTTTCTTTCTTTTTCTCTTTTCTTAAACGGTACTTATTTTTTAAAACGTGAACTGTAAAGAAATAAACAGAAATAAAAGGCTGTAGTCCGGTAAGATTTTGTCAAACCGGACTAAAATAGAAAATAAAAATTTGGGCCGAAGCCCAGAAAAGAAATAAATCAAACAAAAGAAATGAAAAAAAGAAAAATAAAACTTAAGAAATAACTTAACTTTACAGAAAAATTTTGGTGGGCCAAAGAAAGTTCGTCGAATTAAGCAAAAACAGGTTCGTCAATCTGCAAAAAGATAAACAACGGATTCCAAAAAACTCGACACTTCTTTTTTTTTTAAGCATTGCGCCCCGAGCAAGGCATGAAGCCACTAGGATGCAGGGGGGTTGCAGAAGATTTGGAGCAAGAGCAGATAGGAGTGATAGAAGAAAGGATAAAGGGTAGGATAGTGTGTAGATCAAGGTAACTGGAGATGTCGATTGACATTACATTTGAATAGTTGGAGATCATAGCTATCAGGGAAACAGTAATTGGGAAGGGTGTTCCACAGGCGAGAGGTGCGAGGTATGAAGCTATTGGAGTAGAAGAGACGGCTACATTTAAAAGTTTCTACAGTGTAAGGGTGAGAGCGGGATGCCAGTCTCGTAGGGCGCTTGAATTCATGGAGACTGGGAACCAGTGAAAGCAGCTCATCGGAGCAATTACCATGAAAGTATTTGTAGAAGAGACAGAGAGAGACGACGGCGCGTCTGTGAGATAGTGGCTGCAGGCGAGACGCCAGATCAGGGCCAATCACATTACATGGGTTTCTTGTATGACGTCAGATAATCAGTTGATGTAACTTTCATCGAAGTAAAGTCATCCATTTTATTTTTATTTCTCGGCATTCTTTCAATTTATATTGCCTAGTAACAAGATTTCCTTAATTTTCTTCAAGCAAACGTGCAAAGATTTTGCCGAAGAAAAATGTATCTTAATCGAATTAAACTATTAGAACAGCTTTGGATTACACACATGCATTCATCTCCATACAGAAATTAACCAATGGCGGTGGACATCACAAACAGTTCGCAACCAACTACATAACTCTAAAAAAAAAATGGACATACCGCTCGCTTCTGGCTTCTAGAAGAAAAAATTTGCCTCAGTCGATATGATTTCGGCAAACGTATTAAAGAATACATCACGGGTTCATTCAGATAGAATAATTAACCAATCAACTGGTTCTATTTAGTTTTCAAAATTCCTAAGCCTGGGTACCGGTAGTTAATCCGATAATAAATAACAAGTCAGCAATTGAAAACAATGAATAATAAAACATTCCTTTGCATCAAGAGAATTACTTGGTATCACAGAGACTTCACAGAAACATCTCTGACCGCTACTCACACACTACAATAGAGGACAGCAGAAACACATGCATGCACAAACCTCCTCTCTATCTTTTCAACATGTACTCTGCCTTTTCACAAATACATACCAAAAGAATCCTTTTGGCATCAAGCTAAACTTAAAATCGAACTATAAAGAACAATTCCCCAAATCCTTTTCATACTTTTTTTCGTTGCATATTTGTGTATATATTTTATTTGTTTGATTGTTGATATATAATATTTTACTTTTGTTATTTGCCGTACATACAACTTCATTTTCTCATTTATTCTTTGTATTGTTCCAAATTCTGTTAGCAGATTCAAGTTAATATTTGTCAGGCTAAATATTAGGCTTGTAGTGAATTCAAGAGATCTCATATTTGGAGTTTAGTTTAGACTGGCACAAGGCTACATAATGTGAGACACACAGTGAGAATTAAACTCGCCAGATTTGTAATAATCAATCAAACTAGTGTAATGCAAGTGGCAAAATTTTAGATTTTATTCCACAACAAGCGCTTCAATTTCTTTTCTAATTATTACCCAAGTTACATAAATTTCCCTAGAATCAGAGAGAACAATTTCAGAATCGAACTCACAATTAGTAGCGAATGGTATAGTGAAACAAATTTGCTAACTATTGCCGTAAGTCATTTTCCGGCAGAGATATAAATGCATTTCTGTCAGATCGAGATGGCATAGGAGAGTATAGAATTCGAGTTATTGTTCAAAGAGGGATTTGTCTTCAATATCGTCTTTTAAATCTTGAGTTCAGTAAACGAGGATGTGGTTGAAATATTGGCTGCTTATCTTCGATATTTCTGTGCAAACCTTGAGTCCAATGAAAGAGGGTAATGTGCGAAGAGTGGCATCAAATGCATTCTTGTTTGATATATTACATATCATCTCTTAGGAGAAACTTTGTCTTTAATGAGAAAGAAGTTTTGAAACTTAGTTGATTTTATAATCGGGAAAATCTATTTAATATCATCTTTTCATATAAACTATGATTTCATTAAAAAGGGACGGAATTTGAATATCATCTGCTTATTTATCTTGGTAATATCATCCTCAGGAAAAAAATTTGGGGGGGTAAATGATAAATGCCTATGAAGAAATCTTTGCCATTTCACTTAGTTTTGAAAAAAGGCTCTTATGATATCGCTATGATTATCAGCTTTTTTTTTTCATACAGATCAATTCATTAATGTTGTGATTTCAATCCATTCTGAGTCCCCGACTAATGTAGCTTTATTCAAGTCTCAGCAAAACTTATTAAATAATCATTTAGCTTTCAACGTTAGACTCAAAATAAGATGAAGATTTCTTGTGTTGGAAAATAACGGAATAAATAATACTTTACATTTTTTGTCTTCAGAAAACTTTTACACTGTTACACTTGCGCAATGGTGTTGGTGTCTTGTTATACAAACCAGCAACAGTCATCTATTATTTGTACTTATTCGATTATTTCCCATCGTCCTCATGAATGTACGTACTGCTTACTAATATACTAGTGACCTTGAACATAAATACACTATATACAATACTAATTTACTAGTGACTACAGATTCGGAATCAGCGGACTCGATCTCGTACAGCATCATTTGTTTCGATAACTGATATTTTTTCCTTTCCGTTTGCCCATTATTATCAAATTAATTTTGTAGTGAGAGAATACACTTACCACAGCGGGCAATGTACCTGTTTGGCGTGTAAATCCAACATGGCCGACGTCACGAGGAAGTGACGATGTCTCGCGTGGAGCAACCATTTGCATCGCCCCACTACGCATGTGTGACGCTGCTTTTTTTAATACGATCGGGGCGTTTTGGAGTGTGACTGTTGGACGGTACGGTTGATTTCTACTGGCTGTATGTGCATTGGGATTTTTGACATTAGACCTATATTTTCCTTCTGGATTTTGTGATTTGTTTGTTTTGTTTTAAACTTAAGCTATCATATTTACTTTATAAAAAGCTATTTCGGCACTTTACATATAATGGACAGATTTGACGTACAGTTGATAACAGAATTTGATAGGTTTCCTGATGGACCATCTGTCGTCAAATGGCCCGAGAAGGAAGTGCGCGTTTGCAAATTATGCAAAATAAGGCAGCAGGCAACCGTTATTACCTTGAGGTTAACTGGGGGAGCATACGCGGTGTACCAGAGGTGACTCAAACTTAGACGAGATAAAGCGCGCCTTGTATAAAGCATTCGGAACGGACGCCTTTGTTGCATGGCAACAGTTTGTTGGGCGGCGATTTCGCCTCCCGCCCCCCTCGCGGAAACTGTCGATGTCTACCTTGCCGATTTACTCAGAATCTTCGATAATGCTCCAACCTTTCGTGGCCAAGAATTTCAGACCTTTGCAGACGAATGAGGATTAAGAATGCGATACTGGTGTGTCTACATCCTAGAGGGTAATGTTATAGCTGAGTGATGCCACCGCACTGCCAAAAGAATTTCTGCCAGAACTCATCGCTCTATTCAAGAGGCTGCATACTGATACAACGTGATTCCTATGGCTGACGCAACACCGTCAACTGCACCAGCCAACCGAATCTACCAGTACCAGCAGCGAGTAAAAGGGATAGATACAGTACCATTGCCTACTGAAAATATAGATGCTTCGTATCAAGTGGGAGGCCGTGTCTGGGTTAAAACCCCGAACAGCCAATGCACTGCACTAGTAGATTCGGCAAGGGACAAGTCGATAAAATAGTTATCCCTCAAACAGTACTAATTAATGATGCACCACGCCATGTGAAAGATCTTCGCCCTCGTTATGGATCGACCGCAGCGTAGGAAGAAGAAAGGAGTAGTGCGTCGTCTGGGAGTGACTCTGGGAACAGAATCGGGCAATCCGGCTACAGACCCAGAAATCCAGAATGACCATAACAAAGTCGTAAGATAATGATGGCGATGATAATGAGAAGACCAGGAACAAGGGAGATCATACGGGCGCCGACGCGGGGGAATGCAGGCAGAAGAGCAATCTCTACCCCTATCAAGATGTACTCGGCGAAGGCGGTCAACATCGCCCTGCTACTTATGTGATAGTCATATTAGGGAGGAGTGTAGTGAGAGAATACACTTACCACGCCGATCAAGGCGAACATGTACCTGTTTGGCGTGTGTGACACTATTTGGCTTGCTAAAAAAGAAAGAAGAAAAAAAGGCGAAAATTAAATTTAGGTGATAAGAAGCCATCACGAAAAGGACACTAAGCGGTGTTATTTTTCTGACAAGGAAGAGTGGTAAGATTTTTATGTCCATTGTCGAGAAAGGAAGATACTGGATTTAATCTGATTTATGTTACGAGGCGGGTGAAAATTCCAGGTTGATCAAATAACCTCAGAGACAGAATTCTAAATAGATAAAAATTAACTGTCACAGAATTACAAAAACAAAAGTGTCCGCTGACCACCATGAAGGAAAGGTTAAGCCTTTGTCTATATGTAGAAATCATTGAGAGGAGCATCTGTTTATCGTCAGACTGGTTAGGATAGCGAAACTATTTTATCGGATCAGTAATTGGTACCAAGAATGCAAATACGTTCACACGACCACCCACTTGATGCTGGCGAAAATCTCGTTGACGAATTCCATATGAAATCCGGCTATAATAGCGAAACTGTTTTATCGGATCAGTGGTTGGCGCCAGGAGTGCAGGTACGTCTGGGTGGCCACTCGCTTGGTGATGGCGAAAAGCTAATTGACGAATTCCAGGTAATACGGTTAAAAGATAAAGAGTCTAGGGTGTGAAGTCTCCTCGAAGAGAAGAAGGAAAAGGAAAAGTGAAAAAGAAAAAAAAGTATAAAATTATTTTTCTTTGAGCAAGATTTTTTAAACCGAGGCTAGTCTGGCCACACCCACGCCGCTGAGCGCCCATTGGCTGAATGATAGCAGGAGTATTGGGCGGAGGTAATCATGTGAAGAAGGAGGGGAGGCCTGTTGCGCCCCCCTGAAGGGATAGGTGTGATATGCCACTTTGAGAGAGAGGGGAAACCCGTTGACACCCTCTGAGGGCATGGTGAGATACCAATATGAGAACAGAAGGAGGTGGGAAGACGAAAGACTTCCAAAAATGGAAAATAATAAAATTTTCCTGACCGAAACCAAATAAGTGGATTGTGGGTTGAGAATTATCAAGGAACCTCAAACCCCGACAAGCCCACCCCGGTTTTGGTCGGCGTCCATATAAGCAAAGTCGCAGCGAGCGAAAATGAGTTCCAGTTCCAGTTAAGTTCGCAGTGAAGTTCGCAGCTGAGTTGAATTGAGTTGGGCCCGCCTCGCAGAACAGCTGACTGAAAGATATCCACGCAATTCCGAACTCAACTTCTAGACAAGAACAATTTATTTTTGAAGAACGACTTAGACTCACACCACCAAAACAAGTTTTACGAATATCACCTGAAGATACACAAAGAACCAGTTTCTTAAAGAACAAACAACTTAAGATGTTAAGACTCGCCTAACAAACACAAAGTGTCACGAATCCATATAGCGGGTTGGGAAGTAGACGCAGTCCTGTATTCAGCAACCATATATAAAATATTGTTATCCTTTTTTAACACATTTGAACTTTTCGAGTTATTATTTTATTTTATTTTACATATACTTGTGCGATATCGCCGTTGTTCGAACTCGACTTGCATTACGGCCCGGCGACTGATTGATTTCGTCTGCCTAAGATCAATTCACAATGTGGGTAGGTTAGACTGGAAATCAAAGCAGTTACTTCAGTAACCAGACGTTGGAAGCGAGCTGGGAACGACAAGGCTGATATCGAATCTAACTAGATTCCCATTCGAATCACCAAAAGGTTAGAACGTCACATTTGGTGTCCGCGACCAATACCAAGCCAGTTGGTCGTCACAGGACAGGATAGCACGACGGACGCGGCTAGGCAGACGTCACATTTGGCGCAGCGACACCGAGGGGACGTCACACGTGTAAATCCAATATGACATTACTTTTTTTTAATACGATCGGAGTATTTTGGAGGGTGACTGTTGGGCGGTGCGGTTGATTTCTAGCAGTTTTATGTGCATTGGGTTTTTTGATATTGGACCTATTTTCTTTCTGTATTTTGTGATTTGTTTGTTTTGTTTTAAACTTAAACTATCATATTAACTTTATAACAAATTTCCTAAGCAAGTAAGTTGAATTCTCGTTGAGTCAACGTCTAGTGCAAATTTGTATCAGAAAAAGCAAATATATATTCACTAAAAATTTTCTCAATAATTTCTCTCACGATTATTGATGAAATTTTAAGATTAATGATAATTTGTTTCAGTTTTTCTTTTTCTGAAAATCGAAACAATTTCTATTACTTTGCTTAGTTCGTTTATTTTCTCAAACTACTCTCTTTATCTTTGTAGACATGTAATTTCAAAAGTTTCAGCCGATATGTTCTTCGGTCTGAAATGTTGCACTGGGCGGTCTCTAGAGGCTGCTTATAACTTTTTCTTTTCATTTTCCCCATTTTATCTTAATCAGAAAGCCGCAATTAATAAAGGCACTGAACAGAGAGTTGGAGTTTCGTGAATGCGAGACACCCTCTAGTTGTGATTGGAATAAAATTCTCAGACAATTGACCCCTATTAAGAAAAGTCTTGGCTACCAATTAATGCGACATATACCCGAGAAAAGTTGAAAAATGTAATGAAAGTAAAAAAATATCAATATCTTAGTCTGAATGCATTAAGGAAAACATGCATTCTTTTGTGACTATGTGTTAAGCTAAGGGAGCACATTTACTTCAAATACACACACTATCTTTCTATCTATCTATATACATGATATGATGGGTAAATTGTCACCATTTTATATTTTTAATTTAGCGCATGTTATTTTATTTATTTATTTTTTGTCGACTGCACAGTATAGTAGGGTCAGTTGGGTACTGTCTTTGGGGGAAAAAGAGCACAATGACGCAATTCACTCCGACAGAAATTTGGAAACGGCATGCTGTACTTCTTAGCGTTCGCGCCAGAAGCTCCAATACGAAAATTTCAGATTGTTTGAGTGTCAATCTGAGAGCAGTGCAGAGAATTCAGAAAGAGTTAGATGAGTCTAATGGTGATCACAAATGTACGGCAGCTCGGAAAACTCACACTGATCGTTCTGATAAGAAATGAAGTCCTGAAGTTACTGTTTGCTGATAGAATGAAACAACGTATAGCGTGTCACAAGTTCGGTTCTAGAGATTATTGGCGACTCTGCAAGAGTGTGCTCAACAACAGCAAGTCCTCAATCCCCACTCTATTCAATCAATTCGAAGTCCTGACATCTACAGCAGATAAGGTTGAATGCTTTGCTCAGAAATTCTATTCCAACTTAAAACGCGACTCATTTGGAGTACCCACACTTGATTTGCCCTCTAGAACAAAGGCTCTACTGAATGATATGCGCATAACCCTGTCACAGGTCTCAGACGATATTTATAAATTAGAACTCCATATGTCAAGCTGAGGTGACGGGATCCCAGCCGTGGCTCCAGTTCTCTTCAAACTCTACAACTATTGACGCGCTACTTCCTGTATTCCTGCTTGTTGGAAGTTCTCCTCTGTAGTTCCTGTTTTTAAGAATTCTGAAAAACTTTCTGACCACTATAAATATCGCCCTATTAGTCTCCGACCGCTTTTCAGCAAAGTATTCGAGGCTTTAATCAATGTTGAAGTGGTTAAGTATCTTCCACTCACGACATACTCGGTCTACCGCTGATGTGCTAACGGCCATCACTGAATATGTATATCAAGCTCTTGATAATAATGAGTTGTGGCTCTAGATATCTCGAAAGCGTTTGACAGTGTTTAGCACGCCTGTCGTTTAAGTAAGTTCCAGGGATACGCTATTATATGACAATTGTTTGATTTAATCGAATCGTTCTTATCAAGTCGGGAAATGAAGGCCATTCTGAACGGGATCGCTTCCAGATCCTTTCACACAAACACAGGTGTGCCTCAAGGTTCTATACTGGGTCCTACGCTGTTTCTGAACTTCATCTTCCTGATGTCATCATTTCCCAAGTAGGAATTTATGTATATGACACTACTATTTATTCATGTCTCAATAGCAAATCTGTCACAGCTGACAAAGTTAACCTGAACACAGCTCTTGAAAAAGACCGTCATCCAGTGGTTAAGTGAAGCAGGAAATGGCTCGTAAATTTGAATGCCTCCAAAACGAAACTTCTCTCATTTAATCCCCATAGAGAAGTTTCCCTGCCCGCCATCAGCATGGCTGATGCTCAGGCTCATAGAGAGCAACACACTGCGTTTTCTTGGCCTCATGTTTTCAAGTGACTTGAAGTGAAATGACTAAAGTTCGGTCACTGTGTCGTACCAGAAGGTTTTTATCGTCAGAGTCCATCTTGCACACTTAGAAATCTACTATTCGTTCATGCATCGAATACTGTTGCCATATCTGGTCAAGTCCTCCTGCTACTCATCCCAAGCTTCTTAATAAAATCCAAAGAAGGATCTGCAATGTAATTGATCCTGACATGGTATCTCGACTTCAGTCACTTTCTCACCGATGTGACGTGGCTTCCCTCAGTCTTTTCTACAAATATTTTCATGGCTGCTGCTCTGATGAACGTTTTCCCCGATGTCTGGATTACAAATGTTTGTTATCGAAAAATATTGTTGTCGGAGAATGTACTGTTTTGGATAACTGACCGCTTTATTTGAGGGTCGGTGTGGTTTCTCCAAGGTTGGAATAAATAATTAGTTGATATGAATATTGATGAGTCCTGGGGTGCGGTAGGAATCTAGTGAAAGAAATATAAACAGAGCGCTGATCTGAAGCCAGTATTTGGAGCGAACGCCGAGACATGTCAGCAGCAGACGACAGACCTGCTGAACCCCACGTGACCTGCTGGCGACAGAATTCCCGACCGACCACTTTATGTGTATGTTTTTAACACGCTCCAAGTTTTAGAAGCGAGAGACACAGTTGCACGAAAGAGAGTTTAATGGGAAGTGTTAATTTTGTTGTATCAACGACTATATAAACCAAATGAAAATTAACCCAGCGACTTCTTCGTTATTTTGTTTTGTTATTTGTATTTTCGTCAGCGGAAGCGTTCTTTGTCTTTTCGTACCACGGTTTCACCACAACTCGCGGACAGCAAATAACCATCAGTTGACCGGCGGCAGTACTGACCAGTGTGGTAAGGACTAAGGATCGAGCCAGGCCGGCCGTGTTATATTCTGTTATCACAATGTAAGATAGTTAATGCCAAAGATAATGGAAACAAACAAAAAAAATCTAAATGAATTGGCTAGAGTGTATACCCAAAACACATATAAAAAAATGTATAAATTTAAATTTTCTAGCCTCTCTCATTCATGCGCATGTGTAGTCGCATCCACGTAAACAAACCTAATTTGATGACGTCCTGAAAGACTAAACGCGTCACACGAAAACTTTTTCCACTTTGTCATACATTTTTCTTCAAAACTTTATATATATATATATATATATATATATATATATATATCGTATGTTTATATGTATGTATATATATATATATATATATATATATATATATCGGATGTTTATATGTATATATATATATATTTATATGTATATATATATATGTATGTTTATATATATATATATATACATAAATATATATATATATATATATATATATATATATATATATATATGTTTATATTTTTTAAACAAATTCTAAAATATTATTACAGTTAGATTTACGTTAAAAATATTCGAACACAGTGGCGTTCCATATCACGTGACGTCCGCATCTCGCGACGGGCGCTACTTGTAAACAAACCACTAAAAACAGTTATTTCTGAAGAAAGATCGAGGTCGATCTGAAATATCAAATATAAATAAATACTTTCATAAAAAATATTATTATTTTTTTAATTTTAAACTTTTTAGTTGTTTCATATATATATATATATATATATATATATATATATATATATATATATATATATATATGATAACGCATATTGAGTGCTGGTGTCATTAAAATAATGCTCGATGTAATATAACACATCTGTTAAGTATATATTAATACATATACATTTTTATCCTCTCGGGTAGCACGACTTGGAGTTTCATGTACAACACAATCTTGAGGTCTCTACTCAGTACGTGAAGATTATGTTATGCATGAATTAACTTTTTAATAAAATCTCTGATTTTTTTTAAATACATTTCTCTCAAAAATAAATGTATAAAGACAAACTTAGACTATTTAACATTTATTTATTCATGCTTTTTAATTATTTTTTTTTTAATTTTATACTACAAAATATTCTATTCTCTCCCCAAGAGAATGTGCAATAAACAAACTTAGTTTATTGAAATAATTTTCATTTTTTATCTTTGAAACAGTATATTCATTAAAACTATATTTTACAAAGAATAGGGCATATTAATACGAAATATAAGAGCCCAAATCATTTGAATCTGACTTAACACCTTAGTCACATCTGTTTAATTGTTAACTGTAGAATTGATTTCAGATCTGTGCTATTTAATTACTGATTCCTTCATTGCTTTACCAATTTCCCTTACTCTGTATTTAACAAATAGCTTCTAGACTGTAATATTTTCAGTAATCAACTGAAATAACACTACTTGAGTATCAACTTCTGCAAGCATCAATTCAAAAATGTAATTTATTTTTTCAGAACATTTTTCAGGCTCCAGACAACTCCCAAAGTTTACAATAACATCACTATATGTCTTACTATTTTCTTTTAAATATCTACCATTACATATAGCATTATCCTTCGATGTAGTAGTGTCACAAGGAGAGTTTGAAATTTCAGAATTTTCATTTTCAACGCAATCTCATGATATTTTATCATTTTCATATAAAACATTTATCATTAGATATAGCACGCTATATTTTCATTTTCAAGGAAGTCATATGAATTTTTATTTGTTTTATAAAAATATCTTTCATTAGACATAGCGTTATCCCTCAATGTAGTAGTATCAGAAAGAGAGTCTGAAAATTCAGAATTTTTATTTTCCAAAACATGACCGATAACAAACTGATACTTCCACCATTCAGGTCCATGACTCCAGAAATTAGAATTTTGCTTTAAAAGATAAAAGCTAATTCAGCCCCATTTCCAAGTACATCGGAGCGATATTTGCCTTGACACATTGTATCTTTTTTCTAATTCGTTTACGTTCAAATTTCTATCGATGCAAATATCATCCATTAAATCCACAGTAGATTCTACAGAGTATCTAACTACTTAAGTATGGCCTTTTCCTGTCAAGAGAAAAAGTATTTTTAAACATTTTCTTTAGTATAATATTTACATTATTCGGAATATTGTCCTCATCTTCGTCGCCATATTTATCACAACGTTTCGGACGTTGTACGCTCCGGCTTCTTCAGGTGGTTGGAATGTCAAACTGAACCCTTTATTTCGCTCACTGGGGTAAACTGTTCTAGTTCCACGTGCCATGTTTTTAATGGATGTCAGTTATCAGTTATCTCCTGTTGATTCCCTTCTCCAATTTCTCCACCGCCTTAACCAGGCTTCAAGAAAATCAGAAAGCTGTAAAACGAGAGGAAGTGGAGAAATCTGGCATGGCTGACCACATATGGAGAGAAAAGGGAGATCACCGTCCTCTGTGGGATCAGGTTGAGATCATAGACAAAGAACATCATTGGAAAATACGTAAACTTAAGGAATCAGCACATATACTAGGTCACAAAAATCTCCTGAGCCAACCAAGCATAGAAATGAATACAATATGGGAACCAGTAATAAGCAGTGCCAGAGAAAAGAGATAATAACAAGAAAAAATGCATTATGAGTTCTGGTGAAAACATGCAATGATAACCAATATGAGCACTGGTAAAAAAATAGTTGCTGAAGACATTAGGTTTATAATACCCAGAAATTCATACACAGATGTCCTCAAGGACACATGGCACAGTGGATAAAGGCGTTACTTAGATCTAGAGTGTGAGTTCAATACCCGGCTAGGGCAGTGGAGAACTGACATCTATTAAACATGGCACGTGAAACTACCCCAGTGAGCGAAATAAAAGATTCAGTTCGACATTCCAACCACCTGAAGAATAATAATGTATAATTGTAATAAATATGGCAACAAAGAAGAGGACAATAGTCCGAATAATGTAAATAGTGTACATAATAGTGTAATAGTGTAAATAGTGTACATAATATAATCCCTCATCTCAGAAATATAGACATATTTTCTTTGGAATTCATGGCAATGTCATTTTTACTCTTACTCCGTGAACGAGAATTATTTGTATTATGAATTATTTGTATTATGAATTGCTTGGGGGGGGGGGAATATTTTATTAACCGAACATCGATTTATTTGAGAATTAATTGATTTTCAATCAATTTTGATTAACAGTTCTTTAAAACAAATCTTGGTAAATCTTGGCAAATCTTGGTAAATCTTGCCAAATCCTGGTAAATTTTGGTAAATCTTGACAAATCTTGGTAAATCGTGGCAAATCTTGGTAAATCGTGGCAAATCTTGGCCCAAAGAAATTTAAAAAGTAAATTTTCCTTTACCAAATGTTAAATATATTAATTTTGTTTGTTCATATAATGAATTTTTTGGCATAAATACCACTTCAAAAGTGCCTACACGTCAAATTCCGTAATATTTCATTTCACAGTTTGAATAAATAACTTTAAATTGAAGAAGAAATGCAATTTCTAGGTTAAGTAGAAAGATTCAAAGTGAATGGAAAAAACTGACTGAAAACGCTAGACAAATTTAAATAAAGGGTGACAACTGCGCATCTTAGTGTGTTCAAATAAATGTCAGTTTTCTTTATCCAAATGTGTGTATTGCAATATTTCTAGAATCTGTTCGCTTTCTAGAAATGAATCTGACTTACTAAATTGAATTTTTTTTTCTTTTTTGTTCAGTACAAACCATGAAGAAAAAATATCCAAGAAAGGCGGTCTAATAATTGGAATGTCATTATTGCTTGACATTTCTTTCTTTTTTTTCTTTCGAAAAGAAAGAAATCATGGATCCGTCATGACTTTAGTCTTCAATCGATGCCAAACACGTGTCAACGGTGCTTTTTTATGCTGACTTGTTGTAGAATAAAAGGAAGTAATTATATCAATCAGGTCATTCCTTCTGTTATGTGTTCGATCATTCCTGAGTGTTCAAAATTCATGTTCTTGTACTAGACTTTGTTAAATTTAATAAATATAAATACTGACGTCATGCAAGATGGGTTTTAAAATGTGTGTGTGTGCGCGCGTGCATGTGTGTGCGTGCATGTGTGTGTGTTCGTGTGTGCTTGTGTGTGATGGCCAAATATAAAATTTAACATTGTCAAAAATTTAGAAATATCCACTTTCATTTGGAAGTCGTGGAAGTAATTTAAAGTTTGATATTTACTAAGCTTAGATTATGTCTTTACTATTTATTAGTTTTTCACAAGTGACACTTTAAATATAAAGACGCTGTGGAATCTTCCACAACACAACCAGCCTTACCTCATGTTAGGAAATGCACTCTTCCTATCTGGTAAGTAAAATTCTACTTTCATACAATATAACAATTATTCATTGGTCATTCACCTCCAATCTGGCTTGCTGATTGGTCAGTTCCGACCAATCAAACCGCCTGCACGCGACCAATCTGTTTTCCCGCTTATATGCTAGGAGCCACTTGACCATTATATAAACCGAACACGTGTGAACTTTTTGAGTAGTAGTTACCAAGTGCCAAGATGTAACCTTCACCGACTCCCGTCTTAGTCATTGCTGACCAGACGTTAAAGATAAAAACCGACTGACCAAAGCAGTCAGTGACAGCCCCACAGAGAAATTGCCAACTTACTCCACGTCGTTCGAAACCAGATTTTGCCGCGCAAAAATACATCAACGCTGACTCACTCACAATTCAAACTCAACCAACTCTGTGGACATTATTTCTCAGATATTGCTTATCTAAAGTGAATTGCATTCACTATCTATTAAGTAAACATTTATGTGCGAACGACCTTAAAAATATTACAGTAAAAGGTAAATTACTTCTTAAGAACTTTCTGTTTAAAAGACACTTAATATTAACAACTTTAATATCAACATTAACGGACGATTACAAGAAAGACATTCTGAAACCTAAAACACCTTACACATTTGCCAACATAACATATACCAAATATTCTGCTTGTATATTGTTTTGAATTGTATATAAATGTTTTATTAGTTTCTAATTAAATACGTCTTGTTCTTAATATGAACTCTGGTACAAATATTTCCAAATCAAAGGGACACGACTCTGTCCTACCTTTTCATTGCATGCTTGTACATCAACCTTAATAAATATAATTGTTACGTTTTAAAACAATCCAGTTGAATTTTGTATTTTATTTTGATGTTAGTGGAAATAGTTAATTGACACGCAACCTATTCTCAACAAATATTACTACATAATTAACCCATCCACTACAAACCCATAATTTGCCTTGAAAATAATTTTATTTTTAAATTACAAAGAAATTACAAAAAACGCGGCTAATTAATTGCAGTAAATCTTAATTGATGATTATAAATTAGCAAAAATGGTTGATTTGCTTCGATAAAATGGTTAATGAACTTGTCCAATAGTATTTACTATAGTCCAGTGTTAACACCAGTTTAGAATATTTAAATAGACTGTACTTCATCCCAAATGAATCTACTGATAGAAAACAGAGTTCTTGTTTTCCTTCTAGGGGGTCAGTGTACCGACGATGAGTGGAGGACGGCTATCCTGCTGACATAGGTGTTCATATTTGGTATATAAATGATCTTGAAAAAAAAAAACAACTTTTATACTGAGTGTTCCAAAACTTAGGACTTAAGATAAACCTTTCTAAAATAGAAACGACGATTTCGAAATGGAATGATAGTAATGATGTCACTTACCCTTCATGGCACATAGAATGAATCCATCATAAAAATTCAGGATGTGGAATTAATAAATTCCAAATATTTCAGATACGTCGCTCTTTGGCTCAATTATAATAAATTTAGTTTAGTGGGTAAGCAAACTATAGGCTGATGATTCCCGATTCAAATCATTTCGATCTCTTCAAAGTTTTGCAGTTACTTGATAAACAGCAAGAGAATGGTGCTTCACAGTGAAACAGTGGTGAAGTTAGTGAGTTCGGGCCTCACTAAATGTCTCAGACTTGATAGGCTAGCGTAACACAATCTTTCTATTTATAATCTCCATTTAACCTCGTGTCATTCAAAGCTAAACAGGTGTAGATATTAACAAAGGAAAAGGAGCTTTTATCCAGATTCGCACAAGGGTAACAAAGCAATTTCCAAGTTGCGACGCCGCTCTTTTTGGCAAAGAAAAGAAATTATTTCGTTTTCATTTCATTTATTCATTATTTTTCTTCTTTTATAGTCTAAATCAAAATCCCTGCTCATCAGCCATGACGTTGTGGATCGCTTTCAACAGGCTTTTTAAGTGCTTTGCCTTGGCTTTCATTTTTTGATCGTCCGTTTCAGACTTTTAAAGTTTATAGCGGTTAAAGGAGTTGCGATGTCCTCTGGGGCGTTTTCTTATCGTTCGACTTTTTGCGGTTTTTCTAATTAAGTCAATTATTTGGGCGTTGTTAATTTCAATCAAATTTTTATTTACTAAGCTATCGTTTGCCGGCACAATGACACAATAATGGGACACCGAATAAGGATCGAATACTGACAATGGTCGAATTAAACCAGCTTAACTGTACAGTCAGTGTCCCAAATTGATTCTTTCTAACAAATATCTACTTAAAACAGCATTAAAGACACATAACGAGATGATGTTTAATTCATCAAGAACAAGACCACGGCAAATGCATTTTCCCGGTGAGAATAAACGCTTTACTAAGTTTAGCTTCGTTTGACACAAGGCCACAAATGTGAAAAGTAAGTGAAGAGCAAACTCACCAGACAGTATAAATGGTTTTGTTAACCATCACTCTATGCTAGATATAATTTTCTATACAGGCACAATTAAAGAAAGCAAGTGTGGTTTAGGAAGTTATTAAAAATTGGCTTCAATATTTTCAAATGTCTCCGTAAAAAGTCGAGATTTTGTCGGCTTTTATTTAATCTGTTCAGTCGTTATCTAACATATAAGATTGTCATAGATGCTCATTTCTATTCATTCCGATAAACGATGACTTTTATTTTAGCTGTAAAATCGTTTCAGTAAACAAGATGGAGAAATAGAATTCACTTTCAGTTTTGATGCCTTTTCGTTATTTGTTGTTTTTAAATAAAAAAGCCGAATTAAATTTATTCCAGCCATAGACGACCAATGGTTGCCCTAGTTTTTTAATTGATCTCCGATTTCACATATCAACATGTTTTTTATACACTTTGCTTTAACTAATGACTTTGTCCTGCAAGTACTTATTAAGGAAGAAGAAAAAAAAAGCGAGTAAATCTCGAAAGATAGCCAACTTGAGCTTAATGTTCTATAAAACGGTATAAAACACATATATATATATATATATATATATATATATATATATATATATATATATATAATCCGAAGATCACATGAAGCGTAAAACTGACAATCGCTATGCAGTGTTGATTCCTCTGTCCACACGCGCGCACATATATATATAGATATATTCTGTATATTTAGGCAGCATATTTTCATTCAAACATGTTTGGTTAAATAATTTAGACATATCATGTCGGTTAGTTTTCGTTGTGATCCTTTCAAGTTCACGGATTCATTTTTTGGTAGACTTAGAAAATTGATTAAGAAAAATACCAGCATTTTCTTTGAAATAGTTTTTATTTTATTTTAATAACTCTTCCATTTTGTCATACTTCTTTCTCCTAAAACATATATACAGTGCTTTGTAAGTGAACCCCTAAGATAATATTTTTAAAAAAGTGTCTCTTTTTTCCAGATGATCAACAAATTTTATTTAAACTCTATATTAATTAAGTAAAACCTTTATTAAATGAATTACAACCACTTTCAAAGATTTTTATCAAGTTGAAATAAAAATATTAATTAATAATTATAAATTAAGATGCGCAAAAGTAAGTGAACCCTTACATTTACACTCTGTATTTTTGTTTTACATAGTTGACAATACAAATAATTTTACTTTGGTCTATTGAAAGGGTGTGTTGTCTTCCATCAGGACAAATGCCAGACCTGACGCCTCTTTGCAGAACCGTTAGAAATGAGTGCAGCTTGGCTGGAATGTTTTACTACACCGGCTGTACTCACCTGACCATCGGATTATCGTTTATTTCAATTCATACAAAAGTTTCTTAATGGGAAGAACTTCAATTCTTTGAAAGCCTATAAAAAATGTTTAAACCATTTCATTGCCCAGAAAGATGTCAAGTTCTGTTAGAATGGAATCATGAAAATTCCTATAACATGACAAAATGTAGTGGAGCAAAATCGCAAGTGAGTGGTGAAATAAATCGATATACAAACATCTAAATATTGTCTTCGAAATTCCCTTTGAAAATACTACGACTTTCGTTCCGATCCAATATGACAATTTTTCAATTAAATCTCAAAGGCCTTCGACAAGGTGTAGCATAAAGTTTTACTACACAAGCTCTCCAGTTATGGAATCACTGGAAGGCTCTTCTCGATCATAACATCCTTCGTAACAGGTAAGTCCCCCAGGGGTCACTCCTCGGACAAACCCTCCTTTTGATGTACATAAATGATCTGCCTAAGATTATACTCAGATCATGTGTAAACATCTATGCCGATGATACAACTATATACAGACGCACCTCTAAAACTCTCGGTGGTCAGAGATTGGCAACTGATCTTTTTTCCGATCTTGCACAAACAACCCAGTGGAGAAAAAACTGACTGGTTACATTCAATACTTCGAAGACCAAGCTAGTTGCATTCCATCATCGCCGGTCTGACCCCGAACTACCACCAATCAGGGGAAGCACCATGCCTTGAAAGACTGTTGGGCCTCAAACTCACACCCAACCTCAAGTGCAACTCATACATACGATATATTGCTAAGGATGCTGGTAAAATGTTTTGGTTCCCTGTACCGCTCCAGTAAGTATCTGACTCTTCCTGATCTCCTCTTTCTTAATAAGAGTCAGATCAGGCCAAAAATGGAGTACTGTTGTCTGCTCAGACCTCACTCTCTAGTCCAAAAGCATCTCCAAGCCCTTGTGGGTGACGAATTATTCTGCACCCTTCAACCTCTCTCCCACAGGCAGGATGTGGCAAATCTCTTTCACTGCTCTACCACTATTTCCACGGAAAGTGCTTGGGCCAACTACATTCTCTGGTCCCGCCAAGTCAAACCTTCACGGCAAGACCACACCATGCCACTTACATAGTAGCAAACCACCCACATCCCCTCCGTTTTCAATCGGTGAAAAATAAGTCCCACTGGAGCAACTTCTTCCCGTGATCTACTGCTCTGCAGGATGTTTCCCTGATCGCTACAATCTTAATCTGTTCATGGCTCAGATTAACCGTTACCCCCACCCCACCCGTATGCACACAAATGGCTTCCTAACGTTACCCTCTACCTCAAGTGGGCCCGGGTCTTGTAAAGTGTGAACTTTACTGTAAAAAAAAGTTCGATTCTTACGAGGGTCTCAGCTAGTATCGCCTTGTATCAGACGACATTATGCTTAAATATCTCCAATCTATCATAGTTCATACAAAACAATATGAATGTATCCGCCTTACGGAAGTACAATGCCTGTGGCTTGTCAAAAATGCTAAGGAAACGAGACAGTTTTGTCGATACACACGCGCGTACTTGTGGAGACTCATATTACGCAGGTCTTGTGCCTAAATTTGCTCTCTTGAAAAAGTAAATAAGATTAAATGAATTCGAAGAGATTCGATAAGTATAAAATTCAAAGGTAAACTAAGACAAATGATTGATTTCTGTCCAGGTTGACAATAAATGAAACAGCTTTTAACTGCTGCAGCCGCGACTTTTCTATGTAGAGTAGATATGCGGATAGGTTACTTATAAGAGGGTGGTTTGAAGGGTAGAGTATTTATAAGAGGGTGAAAGATAGGAAGTTCAGTACATTACTCATTTTGAATAAAAAAATAAAACTGTTTATTCTCTGACGTAGCCTTCTCATTAACATTAACATTACCATAACACTTAAGATTGTTCCTACTAAGACGCCAAACATATTATCAACATTTCACAATTTCCATTTACCGAAAAGGTCAGTGGCGTCTCGCAATAAATGATATTTTAGTCAAATAGGTGCGATCGAAATTGCCAGTGGTTTTTAAATATCGTTGGTTTAGAAAACTTTATTTTGAAAACGCCAATCGGTCATTTTATCAAGGTTTGTAGGCGGGGATTTCAGAATAGAAACACGGGACTCGTCGAAAATTTGGAGATGAATTAATTTTCAATTACATTCCTTTTTAAGCTGATCTGTAAACATTAATAATGATGCACAACTTTTGGCAAAAGTTCTATTACACATTTCTATTATTCCGAAAGATTTTCAAACCAGTACCTTTATCTTTTTTGTTGTTGTTTTTATCACATTTCGGCCGACTCGCTCGCCAGCCTTCCTCTATAGTTCATTCGGTAATCCTTTAAGTGGGTAAGAAAAGGATCAGGATATTAGACAGAATAAATCGTGAAACCTTATCTAATTTCATATTTCAACTGATCTCTATATTCTATATAAAACTGAGTAAATTTGGCGAATAATACAATTCAAGTGTTGCGTTTGAAACATGAACGAAGTTTATTTATTGAGAGTCACCGCCATTTCTACAAAACTCAACTTTTTTTTCTTTGTTTTTTCTTTCTTTCGAGAATAAATTTCGGTGGTCGAATTGGTTTATGTGTCGCTCCTTAAGACGAAATCTTCGGATATAGGATGCAGATTCATGTCTTATAAGGTTTCTTTTTCAATACCTTGTCCCTTCTGGACGTAGGCAATCATGTCTCTCCACAGTTTCCTTTTCTTTTAATACGTGTGAATTGCTATGACCTCTTTGGAAAGATGGTGAAGTCGATCCCCGTTACCTTCTCCAAGATTTGGAATTAGTTTTCATTCTCTTAGACTGGTTAGCACCTAAAGCAAGAGGTTTCAGTCTACCTTACCATTTAATCTATAGGTGGGGGAAGGAAGAGACGGATTCATGCCTTTCCCAACAGCGAAAATGAATGCAACAGACTAAACTGAAATTTGAACTCGGCTCACCGAATGCACCTTCCACACATCCGTTGTCCGAAAATATTTCTTATAATTAGCTTTTTCATAGCCAAATTGGTTATGGCGTTGTTCATATTAATTCTTCTTCTTTTTATGTGCCGTGTCCTTTCAGGACGTAGGCGATCATGGCCCACCCCACTTCTTCCTATCCCTTGTGACTTTCAACAGGTTTTGTGTTTCTGTCAACTCCCCCCAGACCACGCCCTGCCATCCACCTGCCCAAGCCCGCCACGTATGTCATGCGCTGCTTTCCCCCTGTCTCTTTTTCCAGCTATTCGCCCCGTGAGTATCAGATTCTCCGAGCCCTACTTTCTCAACACGTGTCCCAGAAATTTCATCTACCTTTTCCTTATGTTAAGCATAAGCTTCCTCCTTGTTTGCATCCTCTCGAAGACCTCATCGTTGCTCACATGCTCGGTCCATGATATCCTCAGCATTCTTCTGTAGAACCACATCACCGCTGCCTTGAGTCTCTTCTTCATCCTTGAGAATACCGTCCAACATTCGCTGTCGTATAGGAGGAGAGGTGTCACGTAGCAGCTCAGTAATCTTTTCTTTGCCAGCATAGAAATCCTCCTGTTTTGCAGTATTCTGCCCAACTTCTGGAATGCATCCTTGGCCATCCCAATCCGTCTTCGGATCTCAGCGTCGCACCTGCCGTCCTCCGTCAGAACACTTCCCAGATACTTAAACTTCCGCACATGCTTGATTTTAGTGTCCCTGCAAATCGCATTTTGGGCTCATCCTTTTACTGATGACCATGCATCCTGTCTTGTAGTTTATAGTTAGTCCCTTCTTCTTGCTCTCCGTTGATACCTTCTGTAGGAGGTTTTGTAGTTTCTTTTCCGTGTCTCCTATCACTACCGTCATATGCGTATCTTATGTTGGTAAGGTTGTGGTAGGATCTCCAGTTCCCTCAGAATTGCCTCGCTGTATAGGTTGAATAAGTCCAGTGAGAAGACACATGCTTGCCTTACGCCTCTTTCTATTTTTGTATATTCGCTGAGCTTATTCTCTATGCGAATGCATACCGTTTGCTGCTAGTATAGGTTCTTCATTATTCTGATATCTTTCCCGAATATATTAAGGTTGCTAAGCAGTTCTAGCAGATCCTTATGGCGTACTTTGTCGAGTGCCTTTACGTAGTCTATAAAACATAGATATACATCCTTCTGCACCTGTATTGCTCTTTCCGATAACATTCTAAGCATGAATATCGCGTTCTTTGTTCCAATGTCTTTGACGAACCCGCACTGTTCTTGTCCTATCTCTGGCCCGATTCTGCTGCGTGCTCTATTCATAAGAATACGGATAAGTTTTGTGACGTGACTCATTAGGCTGATTGTTCGGTGGAGCTTGCATTCGTTTGCGCCTGGTTTCTTATGTAGTGCTATGAAAATAGATCTGCTGAGATCCTCCGGTACGCCCCCATTGTTGTAGATTTCATTTATTATTTCTGTGATCTTGTCTATGCCAAATTCATCTAAGGCTGTCAGTATTTCCGTTACAATTCCGTCTGACCCTCCCGCCTTTTCTGTTAAATTTATATGTACGCTTGTCGAGCATTAATCTCGCTAGAAAAGGGGAAATACTATAAATTTTAGATCAAAATAGAATTTTTTCATTTTTTCATTTTTCATTCAAAATACTCACATTTTAGGAATACGTTTTCACAGCGTCGCCCACGTGACGACAACGTGACCATGTTTAAACGGAACGCTGATCATATAAAACTTTCAGTTATCTGTTTGGATAAGTCTTGTTCTTATGTCCATCGTCTTTGTCATGTTGAATTGATAATGCTAATTATATTTTATGAATATGTCCTGAAGATGGTTTATTAGACCGAAACGTCCGACGTTGACATTATGTTAACATTAAAACAGCATAATTGCATATAAAGATTTTTGTTTGTTTTTTCCGTATATTTTTCTTCATATATATATATATATATATATATATATATATAAAATTGATTTATATATATCAATATGAATTATGTATATATATATATATATATATATATATATATATATATATATATATATATATATAAAATTGATTTATATATATCAATATGAATTATGTATATATATATATATATATATATATATATATATATATATATAAATATATATATATATAAAGTTGATTCAATGGAATAGAAAAATACTCAACTTCCTCACGAAATAAACATTCATTCCATGGAATCAATGGAATGAATGTTTATTTCGTGAGGAAGTTGCGTATTTTTCTATTGATGCCACTGACCCGTATAGAATATATATATATATATATATATATATATATATATATATATATATATATATATATATATATATGTAAGCAAATATAAATGGATATAAATCCGACAGAATGGAGAAAAATATTTGGAAAAAACAAACAAAAATCCTTAAATGCAATTAAGTTGTTTTAATATGAATGAAATGTCAACGTCTGACGTTTCGGTTTAATAAACCTTCATCAGGACAATATTCATTAAAATGCAATTAACATATTCAGTTCAACATGACAAAGACGATGGACATAAAAACAAAACTTATCCAAAACAGATAACTGAAAATTTTAAATGATCAGCTTTCCGTTTAAGCGTGGTCACGTTGTCGTCAAATGGGCGACGCTTCAAAACGTATTCCTAAAATTTAAGTATTTTGAATGAAAACGAAAAAATGAAAAGAATTCTATTATGATGGAAAATTGTATGTACGCTTATCGAGCATTAATCTTGCTAAAAAAGGGGAAATACTAAAGAAACCAGGTCTAGTATTCACCGTGCGTGAGATGGATATTATACCTGCTTCATAAATCCTCCTAAGATTTTTATTATGAAAATATTTTAAAATCTTCACGGAATCAAAATCGAAATTATGATCTGCTTTAGTTATGTGTACAACTAAAGCATTGTTCAAATTTCCGAGGCGAATATCTCGTTTATGTTCGAAAACACGAGATTTTACGGACCTACATGTTTCACCCACATATTTTAGGTGACAGTTTTTGCATGAGATTTGGTAGATGCAAGCATCGGATGTAATATGTTGTTTGCTGGTGCTATTTAATAAATTACGGATAGTTCTAGTAGGTAATATTGTAGTTTTAATTTTTAACGCGTTTAAATTATTGGAAATACGTTCGGTCAAATGATTATTTGGAAGAAAGATGCGATCAAAAGAATTTTTATCAGGAGCAGCTGAAAGTGTACCTTTCATTGCTGTAGTTGTAGTGGCCTTCGGGGGGTCATTCTGCGCTGATGAGTAAATTTTCAACGCTTTATTTT
Organism: Acanthosepion lycidas; assembly: GCA_963932145.1. NCBI lineage: Eukaryota > Metazoa > Mollusca > Cephalopoda > Sepiida > Sepiidae > Acanthosepion > Acanthosepion lycidas. Next base: position 4,963,333 of record OZ010577.1, read on the forward strand.
TAGCTTTCTGTAATAATTGTCTCGGATACGAAAGATTTGAAAAGATATCCTCAATATATGTGAATTCATCATCTAAATATTTTGCTGAACAGATGCGAAGAGCCCTTAAATAGAATCCAATAATAATGCCCCTCTTAGTGTTAGTATCATGGTGAGAGTAAAAATGTAAATAGTCATTTTTACATGTGGGTTTACGATATACTTTAAATTCTAATTTATTTTTATTTTTAATGAGTAGTATGTCTAAAAAGGGTAAAGAATTATTAGACTCAAGTTCATAGGTAAATTCTATAGTAGGTTCTATTTTATTTAATCTATCAGTAATCTTGTTTAAATCATGTTTATGTGGGTAGATAAATAAAATGTCATCGATGTATCGGAAGTAATGTGTATCAGGTGGAATGACATTTTTAAAAGGTCCAGATTCAAGAAATTCTAGAAATATGCATGCTAGGAATCCAGAGAGAGGACTCCCCATCGGTAAACCAAATTTTTGTTTATAATAAATATTATTATACTGGAAGAAACAATGTGAAGTGCAAAGTATGCATAATTTGATGCATTTCGAGATAGAGATAGGTAGCTTAAAGTCAATTTTCTTAAGGTGGTTCTCTAATTGTTTAATACATTTATTAACAGGTATATTAGTAAATAACGATTTGATGTCTAAGCTAGCTAGGGATTTGTTACCTATATCAATATTTCTCAACCTATTTAAAAGAGAGCCTGAATTCTTTATATGTGCGTTACTTACAGTGCCCAGAATTGGAGTTAGAAATTTAGTTAAATATCTAGCGATATTATGAGGAGCTGAGCCTATACCCGAGATGATGGGCCTTAATGGAATGTTAGGCTTATGGGTTTTGGGGAGGCCATAAATTTTAGGGACGGTGGGGTGGTAGTTAATAAGGGAAAGCCAAATTTTATCTTCATTACATATGAGTTTCTTATAGGACCTGTTGAATTCTTTTAGATTCTTAGAAACTTGTATAGGGGAGATCTGTTCATAAGTGTCTCTATCATTAAGCAAGTCCAACATTTTCTGGTTGTAAACAGTGGTATCCATGACAACAACACCGCCTCCTTTATCAGAAGGAGATATAATGATATTATTATTCAATGACAAGGATTTTAAGGCATTCATATACCTCTTAGGTAAAGTGAATTCCATATTTTGGCCATCAATAGAGGCAGCTAAAATGCCTTGGGTAAAACCTTTATGGAAGTCAGAATCACTGTGTTTGTAGTTTATATTTATAAGTTTGGTAATATTGAAGTCTTTTGAACCAGTTGCAAACTTTAGACCAAAGCTAAGGGCTTCAGTCTCTAAAGTGCTAAGTGTGGTATTGGAGATATTGGTGACCAGATCCATTCTACCCATATTCTTCCAACAGCTACGATCACATAAAGTATGGAGTTTTAGTTTTAAACTCCTGATGTGTTTATGATTAATTCTGGTCACTTCGGATCGAAGTCTCTCAGCTGTGATGCGAGACATGCTGTTTTTCAACTTTAGTTCACGTCCTAGAAGTGTGGCTTTTAAAAAGGTTTGTTCTTCGGAAAACTTTAAATCTTTTACTGATGATTCCAAGTAGACTTTGATATAGTCAGGGAAAATATGTGAAGATGATTTCAGAATATTAGATAAGCCCGATGGAACGATTTTCTCATATATACAGTTCGTTAAGAAATCCTTTCTGTTCTTGTAGGAATATGCGGTGACCAATAGATGTTTATATTTTCGGATGAGCTTGAAGTCTTCCATGTTAATGTTATAAAGTGAATTCAGGTTTGTATTTCCAGTAGACAGTATGTAAGCAAATATAAATGGATATAAATCCGACAGAATGGAGAAAAATATTTGGAAAAAACAAACAAAAATCCTTAAATGCAATTAAGTTGTTTTAATATGAATGAAATGTCAACGTCTGACGTTTCGGTTTAATAAACCTTCATCAGGACAATATTCATTAAAATGCAATTAACATATTCAGTTCAACATGACAAAGACGATGGACATAAAAACAAAACTTATCCAAAACAGATAACTGAAAATTTTAAATGATCAGCTTTCCGTTTAAGCGTGGTCACGTTGTCGTCAAATGGGCGACGCTTCAAAACGTATTCCTAAAATTTAAGTATTTTGAATGAAAACGAAAAAATGAAAAGAATTCTATTATGATGGAAAATTGTATTCGCATCTGTTCAGCAAAATATTTAGATGATGAATTCACATATATTGAGGATATCTTTTCAAATCTTTCGTATCCGAGACAATTATTACAGAAAGCTAAAAATAAAGCGTTGAAAATTTACTCATCAGCGCAGAATGACCCCCCGAAGGCCACTACAACTACAGCAATGAAAGGTACACTTTCAGCTGCTCCTGATAAAAATTCTTTTGATCGCATCTTTCTTCCAAATAATCATTTGACCGAACGTATTTCCAATAATTTAAACGCGTTAAAAATTAAAACTACAATATTACCTACTAGAACTATCCGTAATTTATTAAATAGCACCAGCAAACAACATATTACATCCGATGCTTGCATCTACCAAATCTCATGCAAAAACTGTCACCTAAAATATGTGGGTGAAACATGTAGGTCCGTAAAATCTCGTGTTTTCGAACATAAACGAGATATTCGCCTCGGAAATTTGAACAATGCTTTAGTTGTACACATAACTAAAGCAGATCATAATTTCGATTTTGATTCCGTGAAGATTTTAAAATATTTTCATAATAAAAATCTTAGGAGGATTTATGAAGCAGGTATAATATCCATCTCACGCACGGTGAATACTAGACCTGGTTTCTTTAGTATTTCCCCTTTTTTAGCAAGATTAATGCTCGATAAGCGTACATACAATTTTCCATCATAATAGAATTCTTTTCATTTTTTCGTTTTCATTCAAAATACTTAAATTTTAGGAATACGTTTTGAAGCGTCGCCCATTTGACGACAACGTGACCACGCTTAAACGGAAAGCTGATCATTTAAAATTTTCAGTTATCTGTTTTGGATAAGTTTTGTTTTTATGTCCATCGTCTTTGTCATGTTGAACTGAATATGTTAATTGCATTTTAATGAATATTGTCCTGATGAAGGTTTATTAAACCGAAACGTCAGACGTTGACATTTCATTCATATTAAAACAACTTAATTGCATTTAAGGATTTTTGTTTGTTTTTTCCAAATATTTTTCTCCATTCTGTCGGATTTATATCCATTTATATTTGCTTACATACTGTCTACTGGAAATACAAACCTGAATTCACTTTATAACATTAACATGGAAGACTTCAAGCTCATCCGAAAATATAAACATCTATTGGTCACCGCATATTCCTACAAGAACAGAAAGGATTTCTTAACGAACTGTATATATGAGAAAATCGTTCCATCGGGCTTATCTAATATTCTGAAATCATCTTCACATATTTTCCCTGACTATATCAAAGTCTACTTGGAATCATCAGTAAAAGATTTAAAGTTTTCCGAAGAACAAACCTTTTTAAAAGCCACACTTCTAGGACGTGAACTAAAGTTGAAAAACAGCATGTCTCGCATCACAGCTGAGAGACTTCGATCCGAAGTGACCAGAATTAATCATAAACACATCAGGAGTTTAAAACTAAAACTCCATACTTTATGTGATCGTAGCTGTTGGAAGAATATGGGTAGAATGGATCTGGTCACCAATATCTCCAATACCACACTTAGCACTTTAGAGACTGAAGCCCTTAGCTTTGGTCTAAAGTTTGCAACTGGTTCAAAAGACTTCAATATTACCAAACTTATAAATATAAACTACAAACACAGTGATTCTGACTTCCATAAAGGTTTTACCCAAGGCATTTTAGCTGCCTCTATTGATGGCCAAAATATGGAATTCACTTTACCTAAGAGGTATATGAATGCCTTAAAATCCTTGTCATTGAATAATAATATCATTATATCTCCTTCTGATAAAGGAGGCGGTGTTGTTGTCATGGATACCACTGTTTACAACCAGAAAATGTTGGACTTGCTTAATGATAGAGACACTTATGAACAGATCTCCCCTATACAAGTTTCTAAGAATCTAAAAGAATTCAACAGGTCCTATAAGAAACTCATATGTAATGAAGATAAAATTTGGCTTTCCCTTATTAACTACCACCCCACCGTCCCTAAAATTTATGGCCTCCCCAAAACCCATAAGCCTAACATTCCATTAAGGCCCATCATCTCGGGTATAGGCTCAGCTCCTCATAATATCGCTAGATATTTAACTAAATTTCTAACTCCAATTCTGGGCACTGTAAGTAACGCACATATAAAGAATTCAGGCTCTCTTTTAAATAGGTTGAGAAATATTGATATAGGTAACAAATCCCTAGCTAGCTTAGACATCAAATCGTTATTTACTAATATACCTGTTAATAAATGTATTAAACAATTAGAGAACCACCTTAAGAAAATTGACTTTAAGCTACCTATCTCTATCTCGAAATGCATCAAATTATGCATACTTTGCACTTCACATTGTTTCTTCCAGTATAATAATATTTATTATAAACAAAAATTTGGTTTACCGATGGGGAGTCCTCTCTCTGGATTCCTAGCATGCATATTTCTAGAATTTCTTGAATCTGGACCTTTTAAAAATGTCATTCCACCTGATACACATTACTTCCGATACATCGATGACATTTTATTTATCTACCCACATAAACATGATTTAAACAAGATTACTGATAGATTAAATAAAATAGAACCTACTATAGAATTTACCTATGAACTTGAGTCTAATAATTCTTTACCCTTTTTAGACATACTACTCATTAAAAATAAAAATAAATTAGAATTTAAAGTATATCGTAAACCCACATGTAAAAATGACTATTTACATTTTTACTCTCACCATGATACTAACACTAAGAGGGGCATTATTATTGGATTCTATTTAAGGGCTCTTCGCATCTGTTCAGCAAAATATTTAGATGATGAATTCACATATATTGAGGATATCTTTTCAAATCTTTCGTATCCGAGACAATTATTACAGAAAGCTAAAAATAAAGCGTTGAAAATTTACTCATCAGCGCAGAATGACCCCCCGAAGGCCACTACAACTACAGCAATGAAAGGTACACTTTCAGCTGCTCCTGATAAAAATTCTTTTGATCGCATCTTTCTTCCAAATAATCATTTGACCGAACGTATTTCCAATAATTTAAACGCGTTAAAAATTAAAACTACAATATTACCTACTAGAACTATCCGTAATTTATTAAATAGCACCAGCAAACAACATATTACATCCGATGCTTGCATCTACCAAATCTCATGCAAAAACTGTCACCTAAAATATGTGGGTGAAACATGTAGGTCCGTAAAATCTCGTGTTTTCGAACATAAACGAGATATTCGCCTCGGAAATTTGAACAATGCTTTAGTTGTACACATAACTAAAGCAGATCATAATTTCGATTTTGATTCCGTGAAGATTTTAAAATATTTTCATAATAAAAATCTTAGGAGGATTTATGAAGCAGGTATAATATCCATCTCACGCACGGTGAATACTAGACCTGGTTTCTTTAGTATTTCCCCTTTTTTAGCAAGATTAATGCTCGATAAGCGTACATACAATTTTCCATCATAATAGAATTCTTTTCATTTTTTCGTTTTCATTCAAAATACTTAAATTTTAGGAATACGTTTTGAAGCGTCGCCCATTTGACGACAACGTGACCACGCTTAAACGGAAAGCTGATCATTTAAAATTTTCAGTTATCTGTTTTGGATAAGTTTTGTTTTTATGTCCATCGTCTTTGTCATGTTGAACTGAATATGTTAATTGCATTTTAATGAATATTGTCCTGATGAAGGTTTATTAAACCGAAACGTCAGACGTTGACATTTCATTCATATTAAAACAACTTAATTGCATTTAAGGATTTTTGTTTGTTTTTTCCAAATATTTTTCTCCATTCTGTCGGATTTATATCCATTTATATTTGCTTACATACTGTCTACTGGAAATACAAACCTGAATTCACTTTATAACATTAACATGGAAGACTTCAAGCTCATCCGAAAATATAAACATCTATTGGTCACCGCATATTCCTACAAGAACAGAAAGGATTTCTTAACGAACTGTATATATGAGAAAATCGTTCCATCGGGCTTATCTAATATTCTGAAATCATCTTCACATATTTTCCCTGACTATATCAAAGTCTACTTGGAATCATCAGTAAAAGATTTAAAGTTTTCCGAAGAACAAACCTTTTTAAAAGCCACACTTCTAGGACGTGAACTAAAGTTGAAAAACAGCATGTCTCGCATCACAGCTGAGAGACTTCGATCCGAAGTGACCAGAATTAATCATAAACACATCAGGAGTTTAAAACTAAAACTCCATACTTTATGTGATCGTAGCTGTTGGAAGAATATGGGTAGAATGGATCTGGTCACCAATATCTCCAATACCACACTTAGCACTTTAGAGACTGAAGCCCTTAGCTTTGGTCTAAAGTTTGCAACTGGTTCAAAAGACTTCAATATTACCAAACTTATAAATATAAACTACAAACACAGTGATTCTGACTTCCATAAAGGTTTTACCCAAGGCATTTTAGCTGCCTCTATTGATGGCCAAAATATGGAATTCACTTTACCTAAGAGGTATATGAATGCCTTAAAATCCTTGTCATTGAATAATAATATCATTATATCTCCTTCTGATAAAGGAGGCGGTGTTGTTGTCATGGATACCACTGTTTACAACCAGAAAATGTTGGACTTGCTTAATGATAGAGACACTTATGAACAGATCTCCCCTATACAAGTTTCTAAGAATCTAAAAGAATTCAACAGGTCCTATAAGAAACTCATATGTAATGAAGATAAAATTTGGCTTTCCCTTATTAACTACCACCCCACCGTCCCTAAAATTTATGGCCTCCCCAAAACCCATAAGCCTAACATTCCATTAAGGCCCATCATCTCGGGTATAGGCTCAGCTCCTCATAATATCGCTAGATATTTAACTAAATTTCTAACTCCAATTCTGGGCACTGTAAGTAACGCACATATAAAGAATTCAGGCTCTCTTTTAAATAGGTTGAGAAATATTGATATAGGTAACAAATCCCTAGCTAGCTTAGACATCAAATCGTTATTTACTAATATACCTGTTAATAAATGTATTAAACAATTAGAGAACCACCTTAAGAAAATTGACTTTAAGCTACCTATCTCTATCTCGAAATGCATCAAATTATGCATACTTTGCACTTCACATTGTTTCTTCCAGTATAATAATATTTATTATAAACAAAAATTTGGTTTACCGATGGGGAGTCCTCTCTCTGGATTCCTAGCATGCATATTTCTAGAATTTCTTGAATCTGGACCTTTTAAAAATGTCATTCCACCTGATACACATTACTTCCGATACATCGATGACATTTTATTTATCTACCCACATAAACATGATTTAAACAAGATTACTGATAGATTAAATAAAATAGAACCTACTATAGAATTTACCTATGAACTTGAGTCTAATAATTCTTTACCCTTTTTAGACATACTACTCATTAAAAATAAAAATAAATTAGAATTTAAAGTATATCGTAAACCCACATGTAAAAATGACTATTTACATTTTTACTCTCACCATGATACTAACACTAAGAGGGGCATTATTATTGGATTCTATTTAAGGGCTCTTCGCATCTGTTCAGCAAAATATTTAGATGATGAATTCACATATATTGAGGATATCTTTTCAAATCTTTCGTATCCGAGACAATTATTACAGAAAGCTAAAAATAAAGCGTTGAAAATTTACTCATCAGCGCAGAATGACCCCCCGAAGGCCACTACAACTACAGCAATGAAAGGTACACTTTCAGCTGCTCCTGATAAAAATTCTTTTGATCGCATCTTTCTTCCAAATAATCATTTGACCGAACGTATTTCCAATAATTTAAACGCGTTAAAAATTAAAACTACAATATTACCTACTAGAACTATCCGTAATTTATTAAATAGCACCAGCAAACAACATATTACATCCGATGCTTGCATCTACCAAATCTCATGCAAAAACTGTCACCTAAAATATGTGGGTGAAACATGTAGGTCCGTAAAATCTCGTGTTTTCGAACATAAACGAGATATTCGCCTCGGAAATTTGAACAATGCTTTAGTTGTACACATAACTAAAGCAGATCATAATTTCGATTTTGATTCCGTGAAGATTTTAAAATATTTTCATAATAAAAATCTTAGGAGGATTTATGAAGCAGGTATAATATCCATCTCACGCACGGTGAATACTAGACCTGGTTTCTTTAGTATTTCCCCTTTTTTAGCAAGATTAATGCTCGATAAGCGTACATACAATTTTCCATCATAATAGAATTCTTTTCATTTTTTCGTTTTCATTCAAAATACTTAAATTTTAGGAATACGTTTTGAAGCGTCGCCCATTTGACGACAACGTGACCACGCTTAAACGGAAAGCTGATCATTTAAAATTTTCAGTTATCTGTTTTGGATAAGTTTTGTTTTTATGTCCATCGTCTTTGTCATGTTGAACTGAATATGTTAATTGCATTTTAATGAATATTGTCCTGATGAAGGTTTATTAAACCGAAACGTCAGACGTTGACATTTCATTCATATTAAAACAACTTAATTGCATTTAAGGATTTTTGTTTGTTTTTTCCAAATATTTTTCTCCATTCTGTCGGATTTATATCCATTTATATTTGCTTACATACTGTCTACTGGAAATACAAACCTGAATTCACTTTATAACATTAACATGGAAGACTTCAAGCTCATCCGAAAATATAAACATCTATTGGTCACCGCATATTCCTACAAGAACAGAAAGGATTTCTTAACGAACTGTATATATGAGAAAATCGTTCCATCGGGCTTATCTAATATTCTGAAATCATCTTCACATATTTTCCCTGACTATATCAAAGTCTACTTGGAATCATCAGTAAAAGATTTAAAGTTTTCCGAAGAACAAACCTTTTTAAAAGCCACACTTCTAGGACGTGAACTAAAGTTGAAAAACAGCATGTCTCGCATCACAGCTGAGAGACTTCGATCCGAAGTGACCAGAATTAATCATAAACACATCAGGAGTTTAAAACTAAAACTCCATACTTTATGTGATCGTAGCTGTTGGAAGAATATGGGTAGAATGGATCTGGTCACCAATATCTCCAATACCACACTTAGCACTTTAGAGACTGAAGCCCTTAGCTTTGGTCTAAAGTTTGCAACTGGTTCAAAAGACTTCAATATTACCAAACTTATAAATATAAACTACAAACACAGTGATTCTGACTTCCATAAAGGTTTTACCCAAGGCATTTTAGCTGCCTCTATTGATGGCCAAAATATGGAATTCACTTTACCTAAGAGGTATATGAATGCCTTAAAATCCTTGTCATTGAATAATAATATCATTATATCTCCTTCTGATAAAGGAGGCGGTGTTGTTGTCATGGATACCACTGTTTACAACCAGAAAATGTTGGACTTGCTTAATGATAGAGACACTTATGAACAGATCTCCCCTATACAAGTTTCTAAGAATCTAAAAGAATTCAACAGGTCCTATAAGAAACTCATATGTAATGAAGATAAAATTTGGCTTTCCCTTATTAACTACCACCCCACCGTCCCTAAAATTTATGGCCTCCCCAAAACCCATAAGCCTAACATTCCATTAAGGCCCATCATCTCGGGTATAGGCTCAGCTCCTCATAATATCGCTAGATATTTAACTAAATTTCTAACTCCAATTCTGGGCACTGTAAGTAACGCACATATAAAGAATTCAGGCTCTCTTTTAAATAGGTTGAGAAATATTGATATAGGTAACAAATCCCTAGCTAGCTTAGACATCAAATCGTTATTTACTAATATACCTGTTAATAAATGTATTAAACAATTAGAGAACCACCTTAAGAAAATTGACTTTAAGCTACCTATCTCTATCTCGAAATGCATCAAATTATGCATACTTTGCACTTCACATTGTTTCTTCCAGTATAATAATATTTATTATAAACAAAAATTTGGTTTACCGATGGGGAGTCCTCTCTCTGGATTCCTAGCATGCATATTTCTAGAATTTCTTGAATCTGGACCTTTTAAAAATGTCATTCCACCTGATACACATTACTTCCGATACATCGATGACATTTTATTTATCTACCCACATAAACATGATTTAAACAAGATTACTGATAGATTAAATAAAATAGAACCTACTATAGAATTTACCTATGAACTTGAGTCTAATAATTCTTTACCCTTTTTAGACATACTACTCATTAAAAATAAAAATAAATTAGAATTTAAAGTATATCGTAAACCCACATGTAAAAATGACTATTTACATTTTTACTCTCACCATGATACTAACACTAAGAGGGGCATTATTATTGGATTCTATTTAAGGGCTCTTCGCATCTGTTCAGCAAAATATTTAGATGATGAATTCACATATATTGAGGATATCTTTTCAAATCTTTCGTATCCGAGACAATTATTACAGAAAGCTAAAAATAAAGCGTTGAAAATTTACTCATCAGCGCAGAATGACCCCCCGAAGGCCACTACAACTACAGCAATGAAAGGTACACTTTCAGCTGCTCCTGATAAAAATTCTTTTGATCGCATCTTTCTTCCAAATAATCATTTGACCGAACGTATTTCCAATAATTTAAACGCGTTAAAAATTAAAACTACAATATTACCTACTAGAACTATCCGTAATTTATTAAATAGCACCAGCAAACAACATATTACATCCGATGCTTGCATCTACCAAATCTCATGCAAAAACTGTCACCTAAAATATGTGGGTGAAACATGTAGGTCCGTAAAATCTCGTGTTTTCGAACATAAACGAGATATTCGCCTCGGAAATTTGAACAATGCTTTAGTTGTACACATAACTAAAGCAGATCATAATTTCGATTTTGATTCCGTGAAGATTTTAAAATATTTTCATAATAAAAATCTTAGGAGGATTTATGAAGCAGGTATAATATCCATCTCACGCACGGTGAATACTAGACCTGGTTTCTTTAGTATTTCCCCTTTTTTAGCAAGATTAATGCTCGATAAGCGTACATACAATTTTCCATCATAATAGAATTCTTTTCATTTTTTCGTTTTCATTCAAAATACTTAAATTTTAGGAATACGTTTTGAAGCGTCGCCCATTTGACGACAACGTGACCACGCTTAAACGGAAAGCTGATCATTTAAAATTTTCAGTTATCTGTTTTGGATAAGTTTTGTTTTTATGTCCATCGTCTTTGTCATGTTGAACTGAATATGTTAATTGCATTTTAATGAATATTGTCCTGATGAAGGTTTATTAAACCGAAACGTCAGACGTTGACATTTCATTCATATTAAAACAACTTAATTGCATTTAAGGATTTTTGTTTGTTTTTTCCAAATATTTTTCTCCATATATATATATATATATATATACATTTTTTCTATTAAGCATTCAGAAGGAATCGAACTCTTTAACGAGATCCAAACGCTATATCAGTTGTTCAATAACGAAATAAATGAGTTGTTTATGTCGTTCATTATAATTAAGAGTAGTCGTCACGTGACATACAAATGGCTTCATATTTTGCTACGTCTTTACTATTTATTAGGTTTTCACAAGTGACACTTTAAATATAAAGACGCTGTGGGATCTTCCACAACAAACCAGCCTTACCTCTTTTTAGGAAATGCACTCTTCCTATCTGGTAAGTAACATCCTACTTTCATACAAATATAACAAGTATTCATTGGTCAATCACCTCCAATCTAGCTTGTTGATTGGTCAGTTCCGACCAATCAAACCGCCTGCACGCGACCAATTTGTTTTCCCGCTCATATGCTGGGAGCTCCACGACAATTATATAAACTCAACAAGTGTAAAACTCCCTCGAGTAGTAGTTTTCTTTTCATTCATCTCTCTCGCACGTCTCATTCCTTGCTATACCAAGTGCCAAGATGTAACCTTCAAGAACACCCGTCTTAGTGATTGCTGGCCAGATGTTAAAGACAATTACCAACATTCACAAACTCTGAAATCACTTCTGAACTTTTACCAACTTTGCAACTCACAACTCCAAACTATTCTTCTAAATTACAAGTTTAATATTACTTCTTCTGAATATGAACTCCGGTACAACTAATAACTAATCAAAGGGACACGACTCTGTCCTACCTTTTCAGTTCGCATGCATGTACATCAAACATTAGTTAATTTAATTGTTATGTTTTGAAATCATTCAGTTCAGTTTTGTATTTTATTCTATGTGCTATTTACGTCAAATATAAATTGCATTGCGTTCACGCATTGTCCTTAATCCCACCTTTCCTAGCCAAAGATAAATATTGGTAACCCCTATCACTACATAATTGGTAACCCCGACGGAAGCAAACTACAATTTGTGACACCGACGCTCAAGGAATATAAAATCATTACATATTTAGTGATCCCGTCGGAAATAAACAACAATGGTAACCCCTATCGCTACAACGCTAAGATGCAAGGGATTACTGAGTGTGGGAGAATGTGAGAAAAAATATACTACTAAGGAGAGACGAAAATAAAAGAACAAAAATTAAGAAGACAGAAGATAACAATTGACATTGTATATGAATTTTTGACTTTAAAGTAAGAAGCCGGAAAAGAGTTCCACAAGTGAGAAGTACGACAGAAGAAACTGTTAGCATAGAACTAGTGATGCATTTAAATTCATAACTTCTAGGTACCATGGAGGAAAGTTTATCAAAACAATTACCATGAAAATATTTTTAGAAAAGGCACAGGGAAGCTATATTACGGCAGTAGAAAGTGACTAAAGCCGAGATATCATTGCAGATTCTTCTTTGGATTTTATCAAGAATATCTACATATTGATAACAGGATCACCAGATAAAATGTGGCAACAATATTCAAAGCAAGAGTGAATGGTAGACTTTAAAATATGTAAGACAGGTTCTGATGAGAAAAATTGTCGAGCACAACACAATGAACCAACTTTCCTAATGACTTAACAATTGATTCAATCTACTCTTTTCACTTCATGTCAGCTGAAAACTGAGTTCGAGAAGGCGCAATGTGTTGCTCTTCTGAAGGTTGACATCAGCCATGCTGATGGAAAGGTAGAAAGGGTTCTCTCAGATAAAGAGAGCAGTTTCGTTTTGGAGGCATTAAAATTAACAAACTATTACTTGCCCCATTTAACAACAGATTGTAAGACATTTTTAGATCAACTATCAATTTGACTTTATCGAACTGGTCAGACTTACTATTAAAACACGATTAAATAGTTGGGTCATCAACATAGATAGCGAACAAATGACATCAGGAAGGTAATTTATGAAATTCGTCGGTCCAAGGATCGAATCCTGGGGAGGGACACCTGCATTAATGCAAAAAGATCTAGATAAGTGACCATTCAAGACAACGTTCATTTCGCGATTTAATAAAGATTCAATCAGTTAAAATTCGTCCAGATATAACACAACCTTTCAACTTGTGAAGAAAACCAGTATGTCAAATCCTGTTAAATGCCTTCGAGATGTGTCTAAAGCAATAGCCCGAGCTTCACCATTATTATTTAAAGCTTGATAGAAACTTTCAACAATAATCGTTAACACATCAGCATTTAACCTAGAGAAACGACAATCATATTGTTTATCTGAAAGAATACTACGATGTGAGATGCTTAACCAATTCAGAGTTAATTAGAGCCTCTAGTATTTTGCCAAAAAGAAGTAGAAGGTTAATAGGCTGATAGCTAGAAAGATCAGATAGTTCGCTTGAGTTTGCAAAGACTGGAGGAGGATTTCTAACAAGCAAGGAAGCAAGAAGCAGCAAGGCATTTGTTGTAAAGTTTAGAGAGAATAGGAGCCAATTGAGGATTACATTATTATGTGCATGGATACCATCAATTCCACATGCTTTGTGGAGATCGAATTTAGAGATGATAGCATATCACTCAACAGAGACTCGGCAAAGTTAATCCAGATGTGTCAAGAATAGAACTTGAAGAGAATTTACGAGCCTCTTTTTTACAATTATTTCGAGTAGATACAAAGAGGCGCCTGTTGTGATCAGAATTAATTGGGAAAAGTGATTCTTGTGGGTTATAGCGCTTGAACAAGTCAGTGTGAACCAAGATTGTGGTTTTTCCTGGTATTTGCAGAAGGTACAAAAGTATCCATGACGGCTTTAACCTAAAAAGAAACATATGTGGCGCAATTCTCAATAGGAAGGTTAAGAATATGGGTACAAGGGGCGTCTCGAATAAAGTCCCGAAATTAATCCTAATATTATATTAATATTTAGTAATTCTTGAGAATTCATTTCTTACTAACAATACCAAGAGATTCCATTTTAATACTAGTTTATCCCAGCTATAAAAAATGACGTTTTGTTAAATCCTTATTATTATTAGGTTTTCAAGACTTTAAATATATTCAATTATTTCCAGTTACTATTGCTGTAATCTGTTATATCATGCAGTCAGTATTTTCACATGCCTGATTCGTCAAAATCTAACATTTCGTCAGTCTTATAAACATAATACCTTCTGAAATCAACAATGCAAGGGAGATAATTCTATAAACCAAAGTTATCACAAACAAATAATTCTTGTCGTAAGGTTTCTCATTTTCTTTTTTCTCACTGTCTCCCTTGTCGTCTTTTATTGATAGTTTTTAATTTAACTAATGTAAACATACACATGCCAAATTTCTCGCAAGATTTTTATTCTAAGTTCACAGTTGCCAGTACTTTTAAATTTCACTTCATTACAGAATAAATTTGTAAAACACTTTGAACCGTCCATCTTGAAGAAGTTAGAGCGAAGTTAAAATAATAATAATAATTATTATTATTATTATAAATGTTACGTTCTCTTTCGTAATGTTATCCGTGGGAAAGGTACACCTCATTCTCTTCTCCCCCAGCCATGGTGTTAAATAGCATGGCAGACTGGGCTCTATAGTTTTGGATAGCAGATAGTCTAGGAGAAGGAGTACTCTAAATTCCAAACTATGGATAAGGCAACGGGAAAATACCCCACTATCTTTCCTAAGAAGTCCTGGTAATTCACAAATAATAAAGAAAAGGAATCTGTGGAGAGTCATAATCGCCTACATCCAGAATTAACATGGCATTAAAAGTTGTTTTTGTTGTTGGTTTATTTCGCTTTTTTCATTCTGTCAATTTAAAGAAAATCTCTCTCTAAATGTTTAGTTTTAGAAGAATTCTTTATCGATTGAAAGACTCGTGGATTTGGATATTCAAGTAAAGAACACTCGATAGCCATTTGGTACAAATAATAGCAATGAAGAATGTATAAATTAGCAAATATTAATCTCGGGTCGAACTGTTTAGGTTTTCAATTTGAAATTAGGAAACTGCAGCAGATAATATCCTTATAATTGTATTGTACGTAAAATACCAAAGCTAGGAAATTCGGTCTATCGATTTTTCGACTAACTGCAAAAATGTGTATATGCATAGTGACTAACATGAGTCGTAAATGGATCCTGTAATTAAATCTAAATCTTTCAACATAATCAATATATAATATATATTCAATAGATTTAAAAATATGTATTTATAGTCTTATCAATTAATATAATGATAAGACTATAAAGACATATTTTTAAATCTATTGAATATATATTATTAAAGTGTTCGAATCTGAAATTTTCGACCGAACTTTTTATAGGAATGATATTTTTTAAGTCCTAAAATTCTTATAAAACTGGCGCGTACAAACATGTGAAAGTATGTGAGGTATACATGTATGCGCGCGTGTGTACATGTATGCGAGAGCGTCCGTCTATGGGCGTGCACGCACGTGTGTGACTTTTTCTTGATCGTAACCATTCGGCTGACTCGGGTTCTATCTAATGCTCAAATTTCATTATTTCTTGACAGACTTTGGCAATATTATTTGGTTTGATATTGTCATATCGTCATAATTTCAAATCGCAGTATTGACTAATAAAATGCTTGGAAAATTCCATTTACAGAATATTAATATCTAGAATAGCTTCGGGCTAACATAACCTGGGTAGTCATTTTTACACAACTCTACTGGCCATGTGTACGACTTGGTCAAGACGAATAGATAATCCATTTCCTTATGGGGAAGGAGTCAAAAAAGAGACACAGTTTTCACTTTTTAAAAAAAATGACCATTCTTAGTCTTAGAAATTATTTGAACTCTTTGAAAGCTAACTTTTCTTTTTCTTTTTTCCTAAATACGTCCCCAGGTTCGACTGGGGTAGTTTCAAAACAATATGATGCTCAACCTCCAGGGGACCATTTCCCCATGCAGTACCTATCTTTCGGGATGGGACTGAAGTTATTACCCACGACCTGAGGCGTCTCCAAAAGTGGAAGTTTCGGGCGGTGGGGGTGCTGGTCTTAAGCAATTTTTCAACGGTATTGCCATGAAACCCCTTATAAACTGACCTTGTGCCACATTCGGTAGGAACATAAGCGCACTGAAAAATAGAACACTTTTGGAAAGAAAGACACTTCACATTAGCGAAAGCCTCTTTTTCATGGAGAGTTTAACTGTCTCGAAACGTTACCTACTTTCCTAAGTGAGAAACTTGTAGACTTCACGGCCTCTTTAAAAGGTCATTTCATGAATACTTCACTCACACCACATCATGAATGCTTCGAAAAACGTTTAACAGCCTAAGAAAGGAATTTAAAAAAAACAAAAAAAACAGGTAAAAATAAATTTAAAAATATCGTTAAAAATCTGATGCAACCCAAGAAATTTGAAGCTAAATTGTTATTTTCGGGAAGAACTCACTCTTTTCGTTTTTGGAAAATACTTTTTCAACAACATACGGAAGCTTTTACAAACAGCTGTCTCCGTTAGTCACTTTAAAACTATCAATTCTCAAATTTGCCATTATTCAAGGGGTGAGGTGCGTTCGTTTAGAATTTCAGAATTCACATGACAAAGGTTTCTTATTATTGTTGTTACTTAGATTGTTTTATTTTTAATTTTTGCGGACAAAATGTCATGTGTGTTTTTATTTATGAATTTTATGGTGAACTTTGTTCGGTTTACAGACGATTATCGGATAATATTTTATTGATTTGTTCAGTGAATGTAAAAAAATCATTTAACACAAAATTTAAAATCAATGAAGTGAGTTCGAAATTTGGCTGAAGGTGTTTCTTTCGTACCGATGCCCCTTGGAAAGGCATGAACCCACTTCTTCCTGTATTCTGTCTCACAAAATATTTAACAAAGAAGTTACTGACTGAGTGAGTATTTGACAAAAGAATTCTCTTAAGCAGCTAAAAAAGCAGTTACCACCACCATTTCCAATAAATAGTGTAATCAACCTTGATAAGAACCTAGATGTGTGTGTATGAGAGAGAGGAGAAAGAGAAAAAGAAAGAAAATTGAATTGCCTGCTTCGTCTCCGTCGACTTTGTTCTTTTAAAATCTGAATGAATAACGATAGTAGTGTATGTTTCTGATTCGATATTCGATAAGGTGGAAAACTCCCAACTCTGTTCCATAAGTTTCCTTTGTTTTATTTAATTGTTTTTCTATCAACTTCTCGTAATTTTATAATGCATGTGTTGCTCTTGGTTCTCTTTTTTTCCCTTTTATTCACTCACTCACTCACTCACTCACTCACTCGAACACACAATTAATTCATTGATCTTCCGGTCCCCTACTTTCCAAAGGGCATAGATTTTTCTAGTTTTTAATCTTTGACTTGACAAGAATGAATAAAATATATGTCGACGTTTGTTCGCTATACACAGAAATTAATTTCGGTCTCAAAACAATGAAAACGAGAAATGTCAACTTAGTCTTGCAGTCTGATATGAGAAATTTACCACTTAACAATTCCCCAGTCAGCATTTTTCGCCTCGTCGTTGAGTAATGGTTAGCTAGCTAGTCAGGCTGAATAGTTAACTATTCTGGTACTATACACCCGGACATGAGTTCTTTATACTAATCACTGGTCAGGCGACGTCCTCGACAGTAAACTCTTTCATCCATCCACGTTGTATTTAGATCAGAGCTCAGCGTTGAAACACCACAAATCCGAACCAGGTAGTTATCACGCAAAATTAAAGTTGACGAATTCCAGAGATTGATCGAAATTTTAAAATA
Source organism: Acanthosepion lycidas (assembly GCA_963932145.1). Lineage (NCBI taxonomy): Eukaryota > Metazoa > Mollusca > Cephalopoda > Sepiida > Sepiidae > Acanthosepion > Acanthosepion lycidas. The sequence goes on from OZ010577.1 coordinate 4,981,577, forward strand.
ATGACGAAAACCGAAAGATCTTCACAAGATTTTAACAAAACATTATTTTAGCAGTTGATTGAATAAAGGTTTCAAATGAACGACTTTCTGTCTTCAGTCCTAATGATCTTTCTGATGCCATCAGTTCCCAAGTAGTCATTTCTACTGACGACACTACTATTTACTCCTGTCTCAATAGTACATCCGTCAGAGCTGACAGTTAGCCTGACCACTGCTCTTAAAAAGAACCACCAATCACTGGGGGGGGGGCAGGAAATTGTTTGTAAATTTTAATGCCTCCAAAACTAAACTGCTCTCATTTAACCATCATAGAAAAACTTCCCTGTCCACCATCAACATGGCTGATGCTCGATTCCTGGAGAGCGTCTCATTACGCCTTCTTGGCCTCACGTTTTCGACTGACATGAAGTAGAACAACTACATTGAATCAATAGCTGCATCTACTGCAAGGAAAGTTGGTTTCATTGTCTTGTGCAAGAAGGTTTTTCTCGTTAGAGTCTATCTTGCACATTTACAAATCTACCATTCGTCCGTGCATTGCATACTGTTGCCATATCTGATCTGCAATGTAATCGATCCTGACTTGGCATCTCGACTTCAGTCACTTTCTCACAGATCCGACGTGGCTTCCCTCTGTCTTTTCTACAAATATTTTCATGACAACTGCTCTGATGAGCTTTTTCCCTGGTGCCCCGACTACATGAATTTAAGCGTGCTACTATATTGGCATCTAGATCCCACTCTTTTACTGTTGAAACAGCTAGATGCAACCGCCACTTAGACTCCAACAGTTTCTTTTCTAACGTTCCCGGCCTGTGAAAAAAAAAAAACTTCTATTTACTTGTCTCCCTGAAAACTACAATCTTCAAAAATTTAAAGGGCACGTCAATCGCCATTTTCTGTTGCCTTGAACCCCGGCCATCTTTTATCCTTTTCTCTCACTTTCACTCTCTGTAATCCCTGCGTACTAGTCACACTCCTGCGTTGTTTGGGGCGAAATGATCAAAAGATATATATACCCTTTATCTGTTTTTGTTTTTATTAATTATGACTTAACAAATCTAAGATCTTATTCATTGATTAGCCTTTTTTGTCATCCTTTACAATTTTTACAGTTTTCACCCATCGAATACAATAAAAAAAATTGCATGTTTTCCTTGTGGTGATTTATAATTAGAATTCTGGTTAGAATATATTTTCCGTTCAGTACAAAAACATGTCAACTTTATTTGGATTTATTCTTGAAATAGTGAATTCTTGAGGTCAGTTTTTATGCAAAAACCTGCGGAAATTAGATATTTTTGTCCAATTTTCAGACGATCTTTAAAACTAAATGCTCAAAAATTATTAAAAGCTATGAATCTAATTTTTTGTGTAAGTACATATCACATCAGAGTCCAGCTTCCGTACCTAGTGAAACGCTGATTTTCTAAAAAAAATAAAAAATAAAAGTGAAAAATCAAATTGCTCTATTAGGCACTCAAGAATCTATGTCTTGCTTCGATTTGGGTGTAACAATAATTATGACCACTGTACAAGTTTCCTCAAAGTTGAATTCATTTGCCGTGTAGAGAAGGCTTTTTACTAGAAACAGAGATAATGAAATGAAAACGTCTTGTTCAGAAGCAAATACTATATATATATATATATATATATATATATATATATATATATATATATATATATATATATATATATATATATACATACATGCATATATATATATATATTATCCTCCTTTTCCCCCAAAATTATTCACAAATATCCCTCGGCAGGTTAATGCCTATCAAACGCCGTAAACTACACTACTTGTACCTCGCCTAACTCCATAATACTGCAATATTTTTGACTTAAATGGGGTGGTGATAAGGTGAATGATAAGAGGTATAATCTCCACTATCAGCCAAGGAATTGGTTAAATATTTACGAAATTGCCACTCAAAGATGCAGTTATTCACTTCCAGAGAGTTCGGAGTTCATATGATGCTACTGTAAATGTGTGTGTATGTCTTTGTATGGTATTGCAGTCTTTGAAAGTCCAGCTATTTTCTGACTAGCAATTCACTGAGGCTGTATCTATCGATTGAGCAAAAGAAATAAAGGGGATGCACATATTGGTCGTAAGCGATAGAATTTAAAGGTTGCGTGTTGATGTCTATTTTAGGTGTGGTGCGTGTTCATACAAAAACATAGGTTTCTACTATGGACCGTTTATTCTCTTAAACTGTAGTGAAACAAAGTTCTCGTGTCCATTAGGTATGTCCATTTTCTTTTTTGGTCCATGAGTTAGGGTAAATAAGTATATGTATCGTTATAATGGTCGAGTCCAAGTCAGCCTTGCGCAGATTTGAAACGACCAAAGAAAAGCTTGTACTTTCTTCATCCTTTGAGAGTAAGCATGGTTATTTTATGTCGGTTATATATATATATATATATATATATATATATATATATATATATATATATATATTGCTTCAAAACTTAGAGCAAGTAAGGATAAGTATCGTTATAATGGTCAAGATCAAGTCAGCCTTGGAGTTAGAACGACATAAGAAAAGTTTATACTTACTTAATCGTTGGAGGTATAAGCATGGTTATAATGGCCGAGATAAAGTCAAAGCTGAGTTGGAACGATCACAGAAAAGATTAGTTTACTTTATAGGTGGAAGTTTTGGAAGATACGCATTGGAAAATGAAAAAAGAGTTCAGTCGCTAGTGGATCGGGGAAACGAACGAATGTTCCCAGCAGGACCGTCTCCACGTCCTACTACATCTTCGAGCAAGGAGGAGAAAGAGTGTGAGGAATGTAAATGTTTGACTTTTATAGACTTAACCAGCACCGCCTAATGGAAATTTGACGAAGCCAAGTGGAGTAATAAAATTTACGGTCCATTTATTATTAGGTTGGTGCAAAAATAATGACGTAATAATGTCGTTTTTTGACGTTAAAAATACGTCAAAAAACGACATTATTACGTCATTATTTTTGCACCAACCTAATACTATTATCATGGGAAAATATATATCTTTATCTTTTTTATTATTTTATTTATTGATTTGATTTCACTTTCCCACAAAACTATGAATGACAATCATATTTCAACAAATAAAAAATGACTACCGCTTGGAAATTATCTTTCCCCAACAACCTTCACCCAGCCTCCATTTGATTAGCCAAAATTACACGGACAAACACAATGTCTAGAAACATGCAACAACAAACAGTGTGAGATGCCTTTTATGCAAATTTGATATACCTTTCTTATCCGGCATAAATTAGAGTAGAAGCGAACTTTTTCTGGGCTGCAAAAACACCCAAAATAAATGCAGAAATAAAAATGAATGAAAATTTAGTCAGTTATTAATATAATAATCTCAGATTAAGTTTCCATTAAATAAATTGTGTAAACTATTTTCTCTAACCCCATCACCACATCAAAACTTGTATAAACAATGAATTAATTAAACATTATATTAAATTGCTGTTACAAACTACAATTTATGGTTAGAGGATGTCAATCCGGCCGGGAATATTCTAAAGAATGACTGGTTATTTTTAAAGTTGCTCTTAGAAAGCACTACATTCATTTCCTTTGCAAACATTCAAAACTTACATAAAATTTAAAGAATCATCAACACCTTGTAACTTTCTTTCATATTCTTATAAAATTTGGTGTTATTCGTTATTTTCACTTTTGACCCTTAACCACAATTCCTACAAAAATACCCACTCTTAAAGTGTAAAGAAGAATAAAAGCACCCGAATTATATTTTTCGTTCTTTGAGGATGCGTTAAAACGGTTAAAATGTCTTTTTATTAATTTATGTTAATAACATATTTTATTGTGTTGTACAGGCGACAGTTGATTTTTGTTGGCCTTGTTTTAGCAGTCGGAAAAAAGGGAATTGACAGCAGGCAGCCGAGAGGAAGAAAGAGCCAACGAAATTTCGCATGCTTCCAAATGGGGAATAAAACAACGTCAAACAAATTTTAATACGATTTAAAAACAAAAATGTTGACAAGTGTTAAAGAGAGTCCGTAAAGAGTCTAGAGAATTAAGTTTTGGAAAACAAATATCCGTGTATGTACGGATATGTGAGTGTGTGCGTAATATACGTAGGTGTGAATATATATATATATATATATATATATATATATATATATATATATATATATATATATATATTTAGATAGATAGTATTTATAAATGTAAATGACAATAGGAAAACTAATATTAACCGACGCGTTTCGTCCAATGTGTACTTTTTCAAGACAAAAACAAAATAAATTTATTAAAACAAAATAACTATTAATAAGAAAACAAAATGTTCTTAACAACTGGAAGAATTTAGAAAACGCTATTATATTCATATAGTCAACTGAAAATTACGTTAGATAGATAGATAGATAGATAGATAGATAGATAGATAGATATTTGAGCAGCAATCTTTCTTTTAAACATATTTCATTAAATATGGCAGACAAGGAAGATTTAATTTTTTTTTATTTAGTTTTTCCAGCATCCTTATGTTTTTCTATTTTGTAGGAGTAAGGGAATCCCGGAATTCATAATTTTTATTGTCTCAAGCCCTTTCGGCCACTCCTTTAGCAATTTTCAAGAGGGTTTTGTTTTTGGTGATGTTAGTTTTTTTGACTCATGTTTTAACTGTTTAAGTTGTATTTTATTTTTGTTGTTTTGAATAGGAACGTTTATTCCGAGCCTTCATGTGTTGAGTGCGGATGGAATTCCCGTGAGCATCTTTCTATGTTTGAAAAGCTTTTAACACATCATTTCTACTCTTAAATGAGGTGAGGTTGATAGTAGGAGAGAGATGTTTAATATACAGAGCCTCTCTAATAGCGAGATGTTTCTGGTAAAGTGGTTTATATAGAATTTTATTATTTTCAACCATAATTTTTCTTAAGAGTTCTTTCAAATTGTGGATTGATAGATGTTTTTATAGCACTTCGATCTGATAGGTGACACGTGTCTACTACTTGTCTACCATATTTCTTGAAAGATATATACAGGGTGTGATGGAAAAATTGTCGTCTAAATTACGTAAAAATTAAAATAACACTGACATCTCATTTTAACAGATATATTTATCAAAATTACAGAAAATATCTTGAAATACTAAAGAGTAAATTTGGGCTTCAACCACGACTTCGGAATCTCCTGCAACTCTTCTTCCTCCTTGTTTAAGTTGGTGAATGCTACCATAATCCTTCAGTTCAGCTTAGGCGTTACAAGGAATTTTGTTGGTTTCTCGCTCAACTGAACTCCATACATAATAATCATAGAAGTTGCAGTCTGAGGAGTTTGATGGGTGATGTGATTGTAGAAATTGTCTGACAGCCATAACTGTGTTCTCCTGCTTGTGTGGCATGGTGCAGAGTCCTGTTACCAAACATAGGATCTTTCAGCAGCCACCCTCTTGACCCAGGGCAGCACTACTTCCTCAAGGCACTTGATGTAGGCCGCCGTGTTGAGTATGAAGCCCTATGGGAAGATGAATGGAGGTATAACGTCGTCATCACTAGTGATCACTCCAAACACCATGTTGACTGGATATCTCATCCAATTCTTTCCGATTCCTCTGCAATGTCCTCAGATTGACATCCAAACACACTAAAATGTTCGTATTGGAGCTTCCGGTGCATTGGACAAGTAGTACATCAAGCCGTTTCCAAATTTCTGTCGAAGTGAATTGCGTCACGGTGCTCTTTTTCTCCTAGACGGTACTCAGCTGACGCTACTATACTGCGCAGTAGGTAAAATCATGCGCGAAATAAACAATGTATATGTATTTTTGTTTGTGTGCGTGTGTCTGTGTCTGTGTGTGAGAGAGAGATAGAGAGAGAGAGAGAGAGGTGGGGTATGTGTGTGTATGCGTTTATATTTATAGGTAGGATGGTAATGACTCATTAAGAAAGTTTCTTTTCCTGCGGCCGACGCGGTTAGATATTTTGGCAAGTATTTATCTCGCTTGTGTTCTACTCTCTGTATGGGGAAAGTACTTGAATGTGAAGGCTTTTTTCGGCGTGGTGTGAGTAAGTGAATACTTCGGGTTTTTTACTCGTGTTTGCTGTGAGTACTCCCCGAGTGTCTTTTGATCCGTTCTTATATAGACTTGAGATAGGCTTCAAACGAAAGATAAAATGTAATATTATTATTATGTTCCTATTGGGTGAGAAGGTCACGTGGTGTGCTTACTACTACGTTTGTGTAAGGCGATACCAAGTTTGTTTTACGTGTCTCTTTTTAGACTTGATGAAAACGTAGTTGAGGGAAATTGAAAACGTATTTTATTAATTAAGTCCTGCGTTAACACACTTATACTTCCTTCTACCATTTACACAGGCGACGACTAAATCTGAACACGCACGCACACACACACACACATACACACACACACACACATATATATATATATATATAAACCTAACCCTAACCTTGAACCTCTACCTTATCGCTCTATTATTATGTATATATATATTTTCCGTTATATAAAATTTTATATAGTATTTCTTAATTTTCTGTGCATTTAAATATACGGTTGAAAAGGATGTTGTCATAAATTAACCTCCACCAACCACCATAAAAGCACAGTGCGATAAAAAGGGGAATGGCGAATCAGTACTGTCAAATCACAATGCTACCCACTTAAATACGTTATAATGGTCTTGTCAACATGCGAGAAAAGTCTTTGGGAAAGAGATATGGCTCAATAGCGACTGAAGAAATATCACTGTTAGACTGGATTTCTATTTGGAACTTTCTAATTCTCATTACATGGTCCAATATTCTGTTTCAGGTGAACAAAGTGAGTCAGTTGTTGCAGTCTTTTGATGTTATAATTACATTATGATTGCTAAGATTTATGCAATTTGCAGTTTCCTTGAAGACTATAGCGAAAATGATAATGCCCCTACCGTGTCGAGAGCGCGTGTAATTGCAGAAGAAAATAGCATTGAGGAAAGGTTTGAATCACAAGTGCATCACAAAAAAAGAACGTTTATTTTATTAAGAGTCTTGTGATGAAGTTCAAAAACCTGATAACGCTTTCGTAAGGACTTCTTTATCTCACTTGTTGATCAAAGGTTTGTCATCAGTTACAAACTGGTTTTCACGGCGGAATGAAATTTCAGAATCTCTTACATGTTGGGAATAGTGGGAATTTGAATGGCCAGTGCAAGAAATTTCATTAAAAAAAAAAAAAAAATGGGTGACTTTCAACAAGAAGAATTGTCTCAAAGGGCATGAGATTTACTTCAATTCTGCCAAGAGAATCGGAAATCAGAGACAGAAAATGGAGCTAAGGAACGCCGATTAATTTTTTGGATTACATCTTTTGCAATCACTTAGTTGACATTTGCTTGAACTTGCATTGCAACTGTTCTTTACTATACCAGTGAATACTGCAAACTAAAAGGAATAAAAAATGATTTGTGAACCGTAATGAAAGATGACAGGTTGTCAGAGTTATCAATGATTCTCTTAAAAATATAAAAGCTCGATCCTTCAGTTTTCAATTCATGAACGCATTTGCTCTTGCCTTGAAAAAAAGACTATGGAAAAATTATTTTCTATTTGTCGGCCTTAATGTTGAACACGTTAGTAATCAGCAGATAAGGAGACCCTGAGGTATACTTGATAAATTCAGCACTTATGCCATCTTCTCTTGCCTTTGTCTAACACTATTTGTGTTGCTGGTAATTAATAATAAAGGTCTTGAATATCAAACAAAAACGAGATATTGATAAATAAACTACCCTGAAAAGGGTTAAAAGGATATCAAGAACGATAGACTTGTGGCGGACTTCCACCACATTTATTTAATTTTGATTAGGAAACCAAACTGATGTGAAGAAAGGACAAGACAAATGTATCATTACATATAAAAATTGTATTCAACAATGTATACAATAGGGAATATTAAGAAAAATCATGCAATGAGTAAGACGTGAGTTGTCTCTCTTTGACTATCATTGTCTATCAAAGTTCTCTGAAAAGAAAGAGTTAATAGTTTGTAATGTTTTTTTACAGTTTTGCTGTGCAAGAGGAAAAATTATGTAAGTGTAAGGAATATGCAGTTTGTGAGTGTTGAGTGAGATTGGCGCATAGCTTCAACTGTCGTGGATTTCTATGGCAGCTGAAGTCTCACTGATTTATCTACGCTTTTTTCTTGCTTTTATAGGTGATCATTGGACCAGAAGTGCTGCGCGGGAAAAATCACTCTTCCCGTGCAGACAATCCGATTGGTCGGCACTGACCAATCAGTGAATGAGCTTTGGGGAGATTTCTCGGAGCCAATTCTTCCAAAAGTGCACAAAATCTACTATACGAAAATATAGCGATTTCAAAATTGTCTCATAAGACAGTAGCGTTGATTTCTATCCAATGAATGATTTTTATTGAAATTTGAATTTGTATAAGTATGTATGTGTGTGTGTGTGATGATCACTATAGACTGATAACAATTTTTTCCCAAAGAATCTAAAATTCTAAAACGAATCCGGTGGTCGGCTAAGAACAATACTTAATTTGTACGACGGTCGAGGTGTTGACAATTGGTACATAACGCCGCCATGAGCGTGTCTGTGGAATCGACACGAGGAGAATTAAATAAAATTTTAAATGCCAGTTAGAGGTCAAAAGGTTATTTAAGGAATGTCTCTAAAGCATTTTATTTGAAGTAGCTTGGGACACCAGTCTATTGATTATGATATTATTATCTCTTTGAATTCCATGTGCTATTCATTTTAGTTGTTGCCGCTGTTGAAAGTCCACAAGAGATGTGTGTTATCTGGTACAGTTCCTTGTTAGTGATTCTGTAACGCCAGTCCACGTGGTTCAAAGAAATATGATCCTCGTTGAGACTTACACGCCTCCCTCACTCGAAGCCATTTTTAGCCATCGATCTGAGAAGTCAGTTTTTAGAAGGCTGACAGTTTAGATATCTGAACGAGTTTGTCGTCATGCATATGAAAGTTTCTATTTGACAAGATTATTTAAGAAACTCTAGTTTTTGGTTGGTGTTCTGGTTTTAGAATAGCTTGCGTTGTTGGTTGAAACTACTCTTATCTCCTATACTAAATTTTTTGTAAGTGATCCATACACCGGGGTGTTTGAAGTGTTTCACATTTATTAATTCCGCATTCTGAATTTTTATGAAAGATTCAGGGTACGCACCATTATTGGTCTTCATTATTAAGAACCTCCCAAGACACTGTAATTCACTGAAAATTCAATGGAAACGTAGAATACACTAATTTTAAATTTCTTGTCAGTGTTGCCCATAAAATTTAACCATTTTATGAATTTCTATCAATGTCCGATACGATTTCAACTCGGCCACCAGACATCGGTGGTCATAATGTAACTCCAGGGGAGACAACCAAAAACATTCACGCTACAAAGTTACTTCCCCTATATTAATTTGCGAGTGAAAACTGCTTTTGTTCAAAGTTAAATTATTGATGACTCATGTCGAAATTGACGATCAGAATAATAACCTTTTTAACTGCAACTGCCGATACAGATAAGCTAGAAGATAATCATTTACGAAACTGTACTTGCATTCCCTCTCTTCATAGTTAATGGGTGTGGCGTCTTCAATATCCACAGTTCATAACAAAAACAGACCCTAATTTCGTCCGGCTCCGCGCACCCTCTTCCGGAATACAGTCTCAAAATACCAGTCACAAAACATATTTTCTGACCAATCAGAAAAAGACTCGCACGTTTTTCAGAGCAGCTATTTCTTGACCGCTGGCGCTTCCATCAACAGTGATGCTTTAGTTTTGGCTAATGACGAAACCATCAGCAGAGCAACTCTTGGCTACTACAATGCGATATTTCGTACAATATTTCTACCTCGAGTCTATCTCACGATTACATGTGTTGATGTTCATCACGTGTTTATCTCGACTATTACCTTGTGTTATATCCCGAACGAACTCTCAGTCACCGCCCTTGTAGATTACGGGAAATAAAAAGTCTTTCACTTATCACAACCACTTACTGTCGCCATATGTTTTTGTCGCTTCCACTTTTTTCTTGTTAACGGCAAGACTGTGGTTACAAGCGCAAAGTAAACTTAAACCTCAAACCGAAAATAAATCTACCGGTGCATATTTGTCTTCAGTGTTTGTGTGTAGTACTTACTCAGCTTTTACAAAATAGGTTCACTCGCATTACAAACAACAGTTCTTTTATGAAACTTCATTATATGTGATCCTTGTCGTCATTTTATCATGAGTTCTCTAGTGATGTCAAGAGCATGAAAATACAAGTCAACACAGCTCAATGGTTAAGAGTGAAAGCGGTCTTTTTATAAGACACATGATAAGGGGTCTGTTGTCTATGTGTTTAAATGTTTGACATCACTATTACTAAACAGAAATCAATCAGACATCTGTCTGTCAATCAGGTCATAACAAGACCCATGATTTTGATTTTCCGTTCAATCTAATCAGAATTGTGATATTTTTTCTAGAAAGTAGCAAGACAAAAACAATCTTCTCACGATTGAAAATAGACTTTGAATGACCTGAATGCAAATAAATGTATGTATATATACATATATAAACTTGAATGCAACAAATATATGTATGTGTGTGGCTCCAAGCAATTGAGACCAAATTATTATATAAACTAAAGCAAAGGTATTCAATAAAAGAAAAAAAAAACAAATGAATTTGTATAAATGTTTAATTTAGAAAACAAATGCCATTCAATAAAGTAGCCGGCACTCTCGGCGATAGCTTCAATACGATCACAGAAGCGACTACATGTTCAAATTGGTGGTGGGACGGCGGGGTCGTTGAATTTGACTATTATCCCCACGATGATGCGCTTCAACCTGAATTTCATTTTGACGACGCCGAAGCCTAGAGGATTCAAATCTCTGTGTGTGTGTGTGTATGTGTGTGTGAGAGAGAGAAAGAGAAGGAGTCTTGCTGAAAGGCTGTGGTGCATTAATACAGAATCTTGTAACTGTTTAGAGAGGTCAATCCCATTTCAATAAAGTTTAGGGCCTGTGGCTACTAACAGAATTAATTCCACCATTGTTTACTATAGATAAGCACATTTATATCCAGTCATTCACTTTTACTCTTGCCCAGCATGGCACAACATTGTCCAACATGACAAAACATTAACATGATACATATGATGTCAAAATAAAGTAACCCGCCCACAAGCCACACAAGAAAGAAAAAACGGGGGAAAAACCTTTTTGAAATTCGCGTCGCTATTAAGAATGGATACACATGTGGATACACTGAAACAATTTCAGAAGAGTAAACTCGAATAAAAACAACAGAAAAAGAAAATGGGTTTTAAACCACCAAAGAACCTCAACTTTGAAGGAAACCTAAACGCAACACCAACAAGAATATGATTTTATTGGCTCGCTGCTAGAGTAACAGAAAAAGATGAGCGAATAAAGGTCGACACATTGCTACACGTGGCTGAACCACAAGCCCAACAAATTTTCAACTTATTCGAATTTGAAAACTGACGACAAGTACAAAATACAATATGTTAAAAATAAATTCTGTGAATGCTGCCGACCGAGAAAAAATATAACGTACATCAGAAAAATTTATTCGTTTCTGATTGATAAAACTAAAGGCCTAGGACTGAATATGGCAAAAGCTCCAAAACAACTTAGTCAGGGTCAGAATTGTATCCGGCATCTTAAACAAAGATACTCACGAATTATTACTTCGTGACTCGGGCATGACGTTAAAAAAGCAATAGACAAACGCTGAACGATTGAATTCAGCGCAAAACAAATTAAAAATATAAATGAAGAAATGGCAATTTCGACAGTAACACGATACTGACTAAAAGAATTTTTTTTAAAAAAAAAAGGGTAATTTGAAAAACTCGCCGTCCCAATATTTCGTGTGGTAAATACAGAAAAAAAACCCTCACCGAAACAATGCCCGGATTACAGGAAACATGTAAAAATGCTACAAAAACAACCAGCTTGCCAACATGTACAACTGTAAAACCATGAGGTATATGAAAAAAATAAGCGCCAAGGACAGTAATAACTCACCATATCGCTACCTATTTTAGATGATATCACACTAGAAACAAATGAAATAACATCCTACCTGTCATAAAATATGATAGTAAATTACACTACAACTATTAATTGAAATCACTGGACACTGCAGCACAAGCCAACACAATCTCCAAGAATGTTCTACGTACATTTTACACCAGTCTACTATAGACAACCAAAGTCATTCAGAAGAGTTACAGTCGACACATCGTCCAATCCGAAGGTCAAGTAAAACTGAAATGTTCTGTCGACAGTAAGGTAAGATACCTGATATTTCAAGTTATTAACCTGAAAGTTTCACCAATTCTGGGAAATGATGCATGTACAAACTTAGGCTTATTGAAAAGATGGGAGGTAAATGCTCTGAACCTATCGATAGAGCTAAGAAATACATCAATAGATAAAATTAGAAAATCTCCTGCACCACTTCTCATGAGCCATCGTCTAAGGACATTATTACTCACATCACATCATTTTCTCTATCCACACACCGATAATCTATCTGCTGTTCGGAAAAGATACGCTGAATGTTAAAAGAAAAAAAAAAAAAAAAAAAAAAAAAAACAGCAGCCGAAATATTACTGCCAATATGCAGGAAAAGAACTCGCATTGTTGGAACCAGGTGATCGTGTACGAGTACAATTAGATGACTAAACTTGGGAACCAGCAATTGCCACTAACAAATGTGACAAACCAAAATCATTCATTGTCACAACCGTAACAGGCCAGACAAATGAAATTGACAACACATACGCTCAACAAGAAGGAATGACAACCAAAGATCAGCACTTATATCTGATGAATTCAACTATGAAGAATCAACTGTCAGACACTTTTGAACAGATCCTTTCAATCATGCCACACTCAGATGCTGGCAGAATTGTAATAAGTGTTCCCGCTATAAACAAACCCATCAGATACAGAACAGAAATAATGGCCAAAAATTTCCACTTCTAGGAACATGAGGATAGCCAACGCCTGTGATTGTTCATACTTCATATTTTAATGACTTGTAGATATTTTATCTATCAATAATAAACATTATTATTCTCTCCTTAAGATGGGAGATGTGATGTATAAATTCTCTTGTAACTGACCAATCACATTTCAATTGTGTCTGCGGCTACTCGCAATTAGTTCCACCATGGGTTGCAATAGATAAGCACACAAAATGTTTTTGTCTCGTCATTCAATTTTACACACTGTTGTCCAGCTTAACATAACCTCATACATAACAAAGGCGTACAACATCTTTTGGGGCCCTCCTTGAGCCAGGGCTTCTCCACCATATCCAGCAATTCGATATAGGTGGTGTCATTGACCCTGAGGCCATGTGGACAGAAGTAGGACAGCATATCGTAGTCTTTGTTGCTCTCCAACTCCCAAGATCATCACAGACTATATGAATTTTATACATCAACGAGAGGGCTTCGGTGGGGGTTAACACAAAGTCAACTTTTGTCGTTCCTGTTCATCAATTTTAAGAAGCTGGCTAGATACAAACTACGCGCATGGTTGCTTTTTTATTTATTGTTTCATAGCGGAAGCGGCCACGTTAATGCTCTCATTACGTCTGAAACAGAAAAAAAATGAGTGTTGAAATCCAAAGTATGCAGGATGATATTATGTTATATATTGTGTGCGTGTGTATTACTGAAAATGTCTCGTTCTGATCATGCCAAGAGGCCCTTCTAAAAAATATCATAAGTTTGGTCATTTTGTCAGATTCAGGGAAGTGGGTTGGGCTTGAGAGAAATCGGAAGAATGTAAATGAAGGTTTTATTTTCTCGAAAGAAAACATACTAACAAAGTGTAGAAATATGTCATATGCCTTCGCTCCGATTATAAAAGGAAAACTAGTCAATATTACAAAATATCATGTGATACGCAGTGCATATTTATGTATATACGATATCTGAATGTTTGACTTTCCAAAGTTTTGATAACAAAAATTGTTTTTCGCAAAACCAGTGTATTTCTGAAGATAACGCTTTGAAAGCAAGAAGTTCTGTAATGAATGAATGGCTTATATAAAACCAGACACCATCTTGATAACAATATCGCATAAAAAAAAGCAATAACTACAGGTATTATTTATGTATTGAATTGTAGAATGACTTCATTCGAGGAGGTAGGATCATTCTACTGTTAAAGATGTTGGCTACTAAATTAAGATTAAGAAAAATACAACTGCCATAATTGCCTTTGACATCAAGAAGACACTGCACAAGAGAAAAGTATAAGATATAAACCAACTGCCAATAAGTGAAACACAAACAAATAAGAGATGCCTACAAATAAATCCTACGAAATTCAGTAGATACGAAAAACACGGCTCAAAAATTAAATAATTGGTTTCTGGAACCTGATTAGATAGAACAAGTCACACGATGTGCTCTCTATGACTTTCGAGCGGTTGAACTCCAAATGACCTTGAAATAGATCAGGGCTTGGATTATTGAATACATTCCCGCACAAAACTCAGAGAGGATTCGTGAGGCGGTCACCGACTCGCCATAAAAGCAGCTCATCAGCCACGGTCAGGACTAGATCTGTAACGACACAGTCGGCGAAAGACAGCGAACCAGACCATGCCTCGTTAAACTAGACACGTTACAATGACAAGCGTATGTCAGCGATGATTTTTCTACATACAACGCCACGACGAAAGTAAGTTTCATACCCTCTCTGTTCAGTGTTTTAAAATTACTGCTATCCTACGCAGTCAGTAATCACACGTCAGTAATCAATTAGCGTGTGCTTCACACACACATACACACGTCACACATATATTGGCGTACAAAATAAATTCGAACTTTGCAAACTCAATTGCAACAAAATAACTTCGAACTCTGCAGATTCACTTGCGACAAATCATTTTGAACACTCGCGAACTACTGGTCTTTTCAGGGCCACAATAAAGAAAATTAAAGTCTAATATGTAAATATATGTATCTACTGTATAAATGCTATTGTCTTATTTAGCTTGGTCTTCTTTTTCTGCAAAGATATTTTATTCGCTTTCTTTATTATTGTGTTGTAATTTGTGGACATGACACTGGGATTTTATTTTTCCATCTAATCCCGGTAGACTGACCCCACAAAAGTCAATACATTTTATGAAAAGAATGATTTGCTAATCTTGAACATTCATCAGAGGACACATATGCTTTGATTTCGAACATAATATCCCATTCTCTCATTTGACAACTGGAGATACATTCAAAAGACAACTCTGGTTATGCTGTCTTTGATATTCATTCTGCCCAATCTAGTAAGGATGAAATGCACACCTCACCAGAGAAACATGGTGTTTATAAAACATGAAGTTGTATATCTTATGTCAGTTCGATAAACTTGAATAATACGTTTTCACAGATGTCTACAAGAAGCTAAAACATAACCATTCAATGGTCTACTTTTTCACTCATCAATGGTCACTTTTATCAAATGGTTAACAGACTTGGATGAGATGATAGATAAGAGATTTAAAATGAATGAGTGAAATGGATATGAGAGACTTTAAAAAGTTAAAACTTTTAAGATGTCGCATATCCATTTCAATCATGATGAAAGATGGAGAAAATAATTTCTACAGTAAGAGAATTCAATCGTCACGAATATCCAACATTTATGCCAAACTACTCTAAGCTTAATAAATAAGTATTGTAATCAATATTATTTATTTTCCGCCATTACTCATAACTCCTGAGGATGATAATAGGGACATTTTGTTTGTCATTGACAATTGGCATGATGGTAACATCAGTCGAAAATTGTAGAAAAGACTTAAAATAAGATGTTGCTGATACTAGCAACAATTATATATATATGTATATGTGTGTGTGTGTGTGTGTGTGTGTCAAGTATTTCAATGTAAAAGACATAAATATGTGCTCAAATAGAAAATGTTATTGTTTATATATTTGACTAGTTTTAATAAGGTTTGCAATATTTTATATTCTAGGTGATATATATAATAAATTGAAAATGTCAGATGACACCCCATAGCGATGCCATCAGTTTGCAAATAAATAGTGAGAGCTTAGAGAAATTAAATTTACGGTGGAATAATGGATAGCGGCTCGGATTGAGGAATCGGAGAGCCGAGTTCGAATTCCAGTCAAATCTATTACGTGCTAATACTCTTAGGAAAGGTATGAATCCTCTTCTTCTCAACCACCACCCCCATCCCTCACCAGCTATGGGACAGACAGGGATGTATAGCCTCGGATGGCAACTGGTCTATTGCAGAAAGAAATGGCAACCTACTGCGGGAAAAAATTTGCCTCGTCAGTCATGTATCGAAAGATACATGATCACCTAAGCGTGTATCAAGCATGGCACATAAATGACTGAGTGCAGACTAACAGAAGCTTAATGATAGGAGTTAGTTTATTTCTGGGATGTAGAAATGAGAACATTGCAAAACAATGGTTACAGTATTTTCTACACAAACATGTCATATTTTCGGCACCGAGTGAACTTAAGACATTATTATTATTACTACTACTACTACTGCTGCTACAGGCGAAAGATTTTCAGTCCAATGAATCTTCAAAAAGGGTAAAAATCAAATCTGATGTTTTGTTATGTTTTAAAAAGTGGCTCAGATGAACGCTTTTTGACACAACCTCATGCCAATTTTTGAAAAGTGGAATATGTGTGTGTGTGTGTAAATGCACAAATAAGCCCAGATTTGTATGTTTTGTATATAACTGATTTTTTTTTTAAAACTTAACTTTGTAAAATTTATTAGAAATCAACTTAGTGACTTATTAGTGCAAACACATTAATCTTTATAAACAAATTTAAGATGTGATTTTTTTTTTATACTCAATAAATTTGACTTATTTTCAGCTTTAAAATTGACAAGAATTTCAGGAAATAGCCAGCCTGTCTGGTTACAGAAATAGTTTAATTTTTTTATCAGTGACAATGATTAATGTTCAAGCCCAAATATATTCCCAATCCTCAGTTGTTTTTGAGTTAAACTTAGTAAATCATAAGGTCTCAAACAATTATTTTTCAATTTGTGTCATTCAAATATTCAACTAACATATGGACAGATATTTAATTTAAACACATAAAATTGAATCAAATTTTGTCTCTTAATCAGACTATTTTCAATTTTTATTTAGTTATGTTCATTGTTTTTATTGCAAAAGGAATTGTTCCAAGATTCATTAATTGATACATTTTTTAAGACTTATTTATTTCGGTTGTTTTTAATACAATGTTTCAATCAATACAGTCTTTGGCCTTCTCCAGATCAATGTAGAATCTTGTCTTTAGAATTTACTTCTACTTCCCTCTTTTTATCTCAACTAACAATCACAAGACTGACGGTTAAGGTTTTGTGTTAATGTAAGAAGAGATGAGTTTTTTTGCATGCTATTGTTCAACTAATCCAAGGCCTAAGAGTCACTCAATGTAGTGGGTTGCTGAATAAGTTAAAGGGAGGAAGTAAAAAGTGCCTATGGGGATATGTAGGATAGATAATGGTTGATTCTTGACTTGAAGATCATAATGATCAGGAAAGCATCCTTTCAGGATTCTGCTCCACAAAATAACATTTCTGAGGAAGAAGTTGTCCAAATGGAATTTGCTCCTTACTAAGAAAATATGAAAAGAATAAGAATGCTTTGATCCTTCCTACATGGCATGACAGGTTCTAGTTGCAAAGGTCTAAACTGGTGGAACTAAAGAATGGAGCTTGTGTGAATATTTGCGATGAAAATAGCAATAGAGTAGCAAGAGGCTAGCAACATTTTGTCTGTGGGGAAGGTGTTATAGGGTGAGGAATAATTTATCACCCACAGGGCTGTGTAAGTGCTTTTGAACTGTGTCAGGATTAGAAAGCTTCAGCTTAGATATGGCAGCAATGCTCCTGAATAGAAGAGTATCACTTTCTCATCAAGAATATATCAGTTCAACAGAATCACTAGACTGAGTGTTAATGTCTGGTTTTGCCAGTATTAACACAACAAAAGTAAAATTGGAATGACTTAAAACACCTTCAACAGGAGTTAATAAGTGCCATAGCAGATAGAATTGTGGTAAGGAGCTTAAATATTAAAATCCTTCATCTTGGAACTTCAGGAAATGGTTTATGTTTCTTGTTGAAAAAGTTATATTTAAAAATTTCTATCACCTTAAACATATGTTAAACACAATTCTTTGATCTGTTTTTCAGAAATTAGTAAATATTGTTTTTTTCACATCATTTCAAAATCATTAGTTTTCCACAACATCATGAAATGAGCAAAACTTTTTCAAAGCCAGAATTAAAAAATCTAAAACAGTTTTATATGAGGTGTGTGTGCAAAAGTTTCCAACAATAAAAGGATTTCCAGCTGTTGGTTTAGTTTCTAGTTTCTTAAAAGAATGAACTTGGAACTTTTGCACACAGCAAATGTATATAAAACATAGATAAATTCTTTTGAATTACATACTTGACCATATAAGATCAGAGAAGCAACAAGAATATTTGTGGTTTACTAAAGATAAAATTTTATAGAGAAATAGTTTTGCTTACATTTTTTGGAATTTAAATTAAACATTGGCTGTCGAAAGAATCAAGACAAGAATTATTACAAAATCACCATAACATAATTTGACACAAAACAAAAACATTTTTATCTTTAATAAATTTTTGAAGAAATCACAACAAAAATCAAATGAAAAATATTTATTTAATCTTTAACTAACAAGAAAGCTGTTTACTAGACATTTTTCTGCTTGTGTTATGCAAAGAGTGTTTAAATAATTGTATAGACTTGCTTAGTTGATATGTTTAATGTCTAAACACTTGACATTGTTATTCAAAATAGTAAAAATGACTTTTGAATAATGATTTTTTTATTGAAATGCCAATATCATTATTTTAATTAAATTTAAATTAATCATTGTATCCATTTATTTAAACACTCTGCACATATACTTGATATTGTAAAAGTGAAGTTTGTTTCATCAGACTAGACTGTGGGAAGTCATCTATTCCTGAGCAAGACAAAATAACAAAAGCAGAAATTGATAAAGCATTTCAACAAGACAAGTTTTACCAAACATGAAAATTATCAAGCAATGTGGAATGTGGTTTTGTAAAAACAAAGTATTTATTTCAACTCTAATTCAGCAACACAAATATTCAAATGGCATTCTGTAAATAGTGGATTTTCTTTTTGGACAGACAAGCAAGTAATAAAGAAAAATACAAAACATTTTTTTAATTGCTTTAGAGGCAAAATAGTGAAAAAAGAAAAATCATAATCTAAAAATCTTGAAAAATTTTCCTGGTTTACAATGAAAAGTCTTTGGAAATGGTTATAATCAATTTTTGATAGAGTGGGCTAAGAATTTGAAGGCATTTGTTGTGTAACAGAAAATTAATATAAAATGAAAACTGACAACACTCGTTATTTCTTTTTTTATTGTCAAGAGCATTTTGGTTACAAAAAAAAATTTTTTTAAATAAAAATAAAACACATTGCCTGATTTTATAGATATCACTCGGTATCAAAAATTAAGTTTTAATAATTTTCAAAGTAACTGTTAAATTAGAAGTATATGAATTATCCAAAATTATATTTATTTTGTTTTAAAGAAAATGCTTGCCCAAGTGCATTTATTTTTTTTTTTTAAGATTTAATTTTTTCAAAACTGACTATTTTGGGTTGCTTAAGAAAGTTCCTTTGCTAATAAATGTTTAGCTTTTTATTATTGTACACACACGCACACACACAATCCTATTCTATTAATATAACTGGTCATTTCACAATATTGTCATCAGTCTTTGAAACTTAATTCAGACTGACGTTACCCAAATCAAAAAAGCCTTTGAACAAAATTTAAACAAAAGGACATTTCTTTCTTTCATTCATATTTTGTTTCTTTTAAAAAGTCTCTGTAAATTTACAAAGCAGGATTTTTTTTTATTTACTATAGTTTGACTTTAGAGTTTTCCCACAAGTTTGTATTTTTATGTCATTTTAACAAATCCAACATTCAGTTTATTTGTCTATGTGTTTAATATGCCATTTAGTAATAGAAAAGCAAATTAAATGAACATTAATCCTGAATGATGCACAACTAAATTGTTTTTGCTTTCAAAAGCAATTTACAGATTGGTTGTTTTGTGTGACAATACTTCATATCATCAAAGTTTAGTCTGAGTGAAATGGGTTATTGTTTTCAAACTGACAGGAAAAAAATTATTTCTCATACAAAAGCAGCAAATTTTATAATCTGAAGCAAATCAGGATTCATTCCCCTCTTTTGAATGAGTTTTAAAGAACTAAATGCTAAAATTTGCTTAAAACTATAAAAAGGATAGCACTATAGCTATCACCAAAATCCTCTTGATTTGTACAAAAGATGGAGAAATACAAACAAGATTTAAAGAAAAAATAATTTCAGTTTCAAAAGAGGTAAAATTAGTGCTAGATTTTTGTTTCATTTATGGGTAGGATGGGGTTAGGGTTAGCATTCTATGAGACCCAGATTTGAATCTTACCATGGTTGATTTGTAAAGGAGACGATTTCTTGATAATATTAGTCTGGGGAGACACTCATAGTATACAACACTGTTAAAAAGTGCCTGAAAACCATGCTACAGGTTAGTGCAAACCTTGTGTGTGAAATTGGGTAGAAAAAACTGTTTGAAAGCTGTTAATGATTGTGTTAGCACAAAATCCTAAGCCTTCATCTAATGGACAGATAGAAGCTCTTTAGCCTTGGTTGGCAATCTTTCTAGAGATAGTGTCCCAATGAAAGCAAGCATCCCCCAACAGCCTGGCCACTTGTGGAGATGTATCAGACAAAAAAAAAAAAAGATCTTATTTAAAAAGTCAATTAAGTTATGTCAGTTTGCATTTTTTGATGAGGTATTCATTTGGAACAATTATGAAATTAGAAGAAGTGATTTTATGAGACCAATATAATGTTTATTTTTTACTTTGCAAATAGAAAAACTGCAATGAGGTACAAACAATTTTCTTGTGACCAAGATTCCCACTCACTGGCTTTAAAGTAGAACTGTATAGAAGCATAAATTAACTAATTATGTATTCATAAAAAAAAAATCATAGTCACTTCCAAAGTATAAACTTTGTAAACCAAAGAGCCAAAAATCAACTTTTTAATTTAAAAAATATATTTTTTTTAAAAAATTAAAAGAAATTCAGCACAAAACTCTAAGTCTATTGTATCATTTTTATAAGTAAAAATGAATAAAACATGGAAGTCATAAAAAGGGAGGTAATTCCTCATATATAATAAAAGTCCTGAAATGACATTGAGAACAGATGACAGTACAGTTGATAAAGCCAGGTACAAAAGACTCGTGTAAAATACAAAACAGATGGAGACGAAAAATTTAACAGAATGACTGCAGTTGTATCCTTCTTGGAGACAAAGCAAGTCTGACTAACTTTGAAAGACGAAAAAGGAATTGTAAAAATAGAGTTATTTTATTGAGCCAGATAATATTTAAATGAAAACCATCTTCATCAAAGAGGAACACAGCAAATAAATTTAGAAATAACAAAAACTTATATTTTCTTTGATTTTTAAATTTACTTCTAACTAGTATTTTTTCAATAAAAAGATAATTACAAAAATTAAAATAAAGCTATATTTTAACACATATATGATAATTGTAGCTTGTTCATATCATTTGACAACACAATTTAATATTAATAAGAACAAAAAGTATGTTTGAAAACCAGAAACTATTTTTGAAGCATGCAAAGTATACAAATATGTGTTGTTTATAAGACTTCATCTGTTTTGCATCAAGTTTTTAACTAGACTATATGAAACATATGGATGCCATATAAAAAATGTCCTAAGTTCTACTTTTAAGATAAATTAGAAATATGTATTCATATTTATTTTTATAGATTTAAAAAGAACTGTGCACAAAAAAAAAGGAATATTCACAATGAGAAAACGTTAAAAAAAAAAAAAAAAAAAAAAAATTACTGCTTGTGTATAAATATATGTCATGGCCCATAAACCTGGCAAAATAATCAATGGTATAAATAAATGGTAAGAACACAAAATCCCTGAGAGTTGAAAGTTTTCACTTGGGACCCCAAACATGATGACTGCTAGACAACAAAAACAAAACTAATGATTACCTGAAAAAATAAAGTGGGACCAAAAATATCTACACCAAATGAAAAGAAAAATATTTCAGTAAAAGTCAAATGCTTTTCTTTCATTTAATAAACAAAACTCTTCCATGCATTTTAGCTAATTGAAATGGCCAGTTTTTTTTTTTTTTTGTTTCTTTTTTTTGGGGGGAGAGGCGGTTCTTTTACTTTTTTCTTTTTGACATATCTTATTGCAAATAGCCATTTTTTAAAAAACATTTCACAGCATTAAATATTTTTGAGAGAAAAAAAGAAAATAACATTGAGAATTTTTATTTAAAATGCAAAAGAACATCTTTGGAAATAATTTTGCATAATATGCCTAAGTAGTCATGTGACAAAATGCAACAGAAATTATTAGACTTTCTAATTCTAGGTTCTTAAAAGAAAATGTTGTCAGTATTGTTGTTATCTACTTATCCCTGCTTCAATTATCAATGCTGTGAACAATTTTAAGGTGTATTTGCAATATTTAGCTTGATGATAAAAGTCGTGAAAATTATTTCCACACTCTTAGCATGTCATGAATTGAAATGCAGTTTCTTTCCATGTTTCAATTTTAAAATACTAATGAATTAATATTGACAATATATTCACTAAAAATAAAACTCAAAATGAAAATAAGAGAAAACATGGTTAAGTTGCAACTAATACAAGATCACATTTTGACAGTTGTAATTTCAATTTGGTTTCTTAAAAATCTCATTAACCTTAAGAAAATTTACAAAGGGAAATATATCACACAATAAAGCATTAACAATCAACATAAATCATTTTCTGCTAACATTTTCTACAACATATAAAAAAAAATTTTGTGCCACTAGAAAATATTAGATTTAAGATTCTTTTTTTTATTTAATTAAAGAGATAACAATTTGAAAACTAATTTGATAATAAAAATAGTTTTGAGCATTAACTGTTTTTAAAGCTTAATAAAATTGTTTAAGATATCAAACTGCATAAAACAAGAATTTTTAACAGAGGAAAAAAGGAGTTTTAAAAAGTCTGCAGAATATTAAACCAAATAAATAAATGAAGGGGAGTGGCAGTCATTTAAGATTTGGCGTATTCAGATTCTTCAATGACGAAAATGAAGTTTCTTTGAAATGACATGATAAACATGATGCAATTTTTTTTTTTCCATTTATTTTGAGATGAATATGACATTATAAGGTCAAAAATAATTTTAAAGAAAGAAAACAAAAAATGAATGAGTAGAAACATTGAAAAAAAACTTTCTTGATTTTTAAGGAAGAAGTAGTATTTCTTCTACAATAAATCATTTTTATGTCATGCAAATTTATCTTAATTCACAAAATTGACCGTATTTTAAAAGATGCCACTTTTAATCAATCTGTTATGCCAAGAATCATTAAGTTTCTAAAACTAATTATATATTCTACAAAACTAGTTTAGATATGAAAACATGAATAAGTTACTTTACATACATAACATGAAATTATCAGAGAAATAGAATTATTTCATAACAATATGAGCATTTCCATGAATGCACATATATCTACACAATAGATAAACAAACACTAAATAAAGTAAACAATGGTGAGACTCAAAATTCAAAGGAATGGCTAAATTCATGTATATTGACAAAACTAGAGTGGTAAGTCAACTTGAAAGTTTGGGTCTAGCCATTGGCTATTTTATTAATATTTGTTTAAATATTACAAAGACAAAGACAAAGGGACCTATTAAAAGAAACTGATATAAAATTATCCTAGGTTTATCTTGTTTCTAATTTTTTTTAAAAACTATACAAATTTATTATTTGAAAAAAATTGACAGTTGAGATTTCATTTCAAGTTTTTTGTCTTTAATTCAAAACTGCTTAAAATGAGTTATAAAATGAAAATGGTCAATTAAGTTACAGTTTTTTTCATTGTTCATTTAAGTTATTAACTATTCTCAGGAAAACCAAATTTTAGCTTGTAAAAGAAATTTAGAATCAGTTGGCAAAAGATAAATAAGACAAATGACATCAATAAGAAATTCTCCAAGTTTCAATCCACTTTTGTTGTTACTGATTAATAAGAAGTTGGAAAACATTTAAGTTATAATCAAATGTTGATTGCAACATTTCTATTAAAGATGGAAAAGCAAAATATTTGAATAAAAAATCACAAAAATCAAAAAGTAAACAAATGTATAATTAAAAAGAATCACCTGATTTGAAAGCAGTTTGAATGCCTTTGTGAAATGTCTCATATTCTTATATTTAAAAAAAGACCATTAAAACCTCATCAACTGTGGTTAATTTAAAAAAGCTTTTAACTCAAATTTGAACTTAATAGTGAGTTATATTATTTTAAAGAAATTTTAAGGAGATTAATACTTTGAAATGAAAATATTCTAGCTTTGAATAATGTGTAATAAAAAGATATAAATGATATATCTTGTTTTTTACAATTAATAAAAAATATTATTAATGAAATAAAATGTCAAACCCATAGTAGTGATTAAAACAACAAAATGTCCTGGTATTTGATTATCAACAAGTGACCAGGTTAATATACAAATTGTGTCACTGAAGGATTACAAAAACATTTCTATTACAAAAGTTCTTTGTAAATATTAAAGTCAAAGCAAATAATTTTTCAACCAATTACAAAATGACAAACAAGACATTGTTGAAAACCAATGCATTATAAAAGACAGAATCTTTTATGTGTGTTCATTTGGGGGCCAAGAATCTCACATCTTTGTTAACATTTTTTTATTTATTAAGAAGAAACAATATATTTCAACTATCTTGGTTATTTTCCTAAACTTCAGGCAATTTTAGGGACGACATATTTGATACATGTCAACAAGTAACATGTTGTGTTTTCACTATTTTAATCTTTCAATAATAGGTGCTTTGTTATGGTACAAGTAAGTCTTATACCCAATTGCTTGTGTAATGAGTTCTTGCTTGACTTCTCACAGTTGTGGCCTTGTGTCAAACTTAACTTCAGAAATATGAAATAATTTTATATTTGTTTTGTTTGGTTTCACTCCAGTTACGCACAAAACAATGTTATAGAGATCGTCGTTATGTATCTTTTCCTTAAGTGAAAATAGCTTAAAAATAGTCTGACAGACTCATTAAGAAGGATTGAAATTTGCACTTTTGGATCTTGAGCTTTGAAATATGAGTAACAGGAGTCTATTTGGATTAAATGAGATTTTGGTTTCCTTTCAATTTTATGTTTGTTTTTATATATAAACTATAACTTGTCTCATTTTTAAGATAGTCACATATTTACCACTGGTGGCAAAGAACACTGTTCAATCCCAAATTTGAATTTCAAATGCTGATTTTATAGCCTGAAGGCCATTCATATTTAGAAAACTGATATAATACAATTTTATTACCCCACTTTTAGCCTTAAGTTAAACAAATATAAAAAATGTAATGTCTACTTATATATCCCTCTCTGGAAAAAAATATATGTGTGTGTGAATGTATAAACTTGGATGAGAATCTGATAAAATGGTAAATATATAAGATAATTTGGAAAATTTTAACAAAAAAAAAAAAAGTTTCTAAGTTTTCTGATTCATTGGCAAAACATGTCAAATTAAAGTTTTCCCAATTATCTTATATATTTACTATATGTGTGTGCACAAATTATTTGTGCCTATGCTTAATATATATATATATATATATATATATATATATATATATATACAAAAGAATGAAGAAATGTGAAAAGACAACCAAAAATGGTTATTCTTTTAAAGAATCAAGCTTTAAATTAATCAAGGAACAAAATTGAAAAGTTAAATTGTAATATTTTGAAATGTTTAAGCCATAATTTGGCTTATTTTTAAGAAGTCTTTCTAATAATCAATGAAAGGTCATTTACAAAGCAATAATAAAACTGGCAATTAAACCATTATTTATTTCATTAACATGTTTTTGCTAAAAATAATTTTGGTTGTAATAAAACTTAGTTTCACTTTGAGCATAACAATTCCTCAGTTGCTCTAAAAACACTTATCAAGGCAAGTAAAAAATTCAGTTTGATACCAGAAGAGATTTGAATCAAATTTAAGTGTTTCACTTTGAATCTGAACCATGATCTTCAGTAGATTTGGCATTTGCAAACTTCTCTTCAAATTTATAAGTATTATTGGTAGTGAGTGTGTGTGTGTGTTAGTCCTTGTCAAGGTTTACCATGGAAGCAATAACTTCTTGCTGCAGTCAACTAGGCCTGAGTGAGTAGTTTACTTAAATGCTAACCAACTCTCTTCTCTGTTAACCAATAGCAGTGACAAGACATTTTCTGAATATATTTGGCAAAGGGACAAAATAAAAGAAATAGATTATTAATATTTATTCACAATGTCAAATAATAACTGTTCAACCTAAATATAGAACTGGTTTTCAGATTTTTTTTTAGAAAAAACAGATTACAAAAAAAAAATACTGAAGATAAAAAAGTAATGTAAATTAAGAGAAAACTAGTTAAAGTCTTCATCAAATTTTAGTCATCAAAATCTTTAGTCCTCTTAGTTGAGGAAATGCCATTCTAGAATCTTAATTACTGTCTTATACATCAAACAACTGGCAAAGAAGATAAACATTGGAATATGACTGGAGAAAAAATTTAGTTGCCTCACTGTACACCATAAATCTTTTTCCAACTGAAATAATTCTTCAAATGAATAGCAAAGGAGATAAATCAAATAAGTGTTTATTTACAATATTGTTATAATGGTGTGTTTGCTTAATTTACACTTTAAAACACTTTTTCTGGTATAAAGGATTAAATCTGCTCATGAAGCTATATTTCTCTATGCCTGTTGAGCAATGAATCATAAATCATCAACACTGCAAGAATCAAGAATTTTAGCAGTTGAGACAAAAATTTGATTACAGTTATTGACAAATTTCTGTTTGGCAGGAACAACTGCAGACTTCATTTTCATCCCATTATTGAAGGGCATGTAACACTCCATGTTACAAATATTTCATTTTCTAGTTCTACTAACTTGTCAAGCTATTCTTAATTATAAATTTATCTAATAAATATTTATTGTAATTAATATTTAGTAATTAAATTATTTCTTAGAAAAAGACTTACAAATAATAATTTGTTGTATTTTCTTCAAATATCAAAAAATAATCACCTAAGGATTATATAAAGTTCAAGTGCTAAAAAGAAAAATATTTTGACAAATTTGAGGTTACTAATATAATTTTTATTTGAAGATATTTAATTGAAAGGAAGAAAATTCACTTTGGCAGTCATATAGGTTGTAATATTAGCAATATTAAGACAATATTCTGATGCTTGTGCAAAACAAAAATGAAACATTTAAACAAGGGACACAGGGTATTTTTAAATTCAAATAATTATCATTATGAAGTAAAAACGCATTAGTCAAGTGAAAGATCTTACTATTCTTGGTTAAAAGACAGTAAATATTTGATAAAAAACAAGTATTTTATCAATGTATTCAAAGAGAAAAGCAACTGAATGTGATTGAAATGGTATAATTATTAATAATGACAAAAAAATTCAATTTCTCAGAATAAAGACTTCAATCTAAATTCATTTCTATTTTTGTTAATCCTCCAACATAGAAAGTTGTTTACTCAAAAACAATGACATCAGAAATCAATTCATTTTTGTCATTGTTTCCTGACTGGAAAAGTATTAATAACAAACAGCAATTTATTCAGGATTTGAGCTTGGAGGTAAGGAAAAAAAATAAAGATTACAGAACAACAGAATCAAGGATACAAGAAAAAAAAAAAAGAAAAAAAAAAAGGAAAATATGAAAATTATACAAAATAATAGTTTGTGGACAGATGTAATTTTTTTCATATAAAGTAAAATAAAAGATTTATCAAAATTCATATCAATAAGGATTGTAATTTTTGAGAGAGAAAAATAACCGGTGACATGTTAACTTGAAATGTAATCAGTTACACAACATCTGAAAAATAAGGTTTCAAATTCTGCATTATCAAATCAGGTATTAACATTACAATAAAAAAACCAAAAAAAAAAAAAAAAAAAAAAAAAAAAAACAATTTTTTATGATGATGAAAAATGCAAACAAGTCTATAAATATGATCATCTGCCAAGTGCAGAGATCACTGCTCAAGTGGTAAACACTAGCAATTGTGCCCAATTTTTTCCTTTGACAATTAAAAGGAGACGAGCTAGCAAACATGAAATGTCTTCAACTATACACATAAAAATGACACAAATGAAAATCAAAATGTGAATGGGTGGAGCAGATGTTGGATGGGAAGAGAGCAGAGGAATTTAAATCTTCTATACATTAAATACTTTATAATACAAAAACCCATTTTGAAAAAGATAAAGTGATGAATGAAGAAGTGTTGTTAACAAAAGGTCACAGCAGAGCAAAAATTTCAAAAACTTCTTTTGGAATTTTTTTTTTTAAGGTTTTTTGCATCAAAAGATAAATTTAGCAACATCATATTTTTCAAGCTCTGATTATTTGTAAAATTTAAATCACTACAATGTGTGAAAATTGAAATTGAAAAACTCAATTATTTTCAGAGATGATTTTCAAATTATATTTAGTGCAATTTCTGAAGTTAGCAGCATGTGTGCTAATTAAGAAATCATCCATCACAACATTACACAGAGACATGCACGCACACACACACATACATACATACATACATTCATACAAAGAAAAAAAACAACTAAGAAAAATGCTGGATATATCTATGTATATTGAAGGAATTAAATATTCTTGTTAGATGAGGATGAAATTTTCAGGCAGATGAGTTAAAGGAGTTGTTATGCAGAGGAAAAAAATGATTGATAGTGTTGAAATCTGCACTGATGATTCAGGACTGATGCTAGCTTTTCATAGAGAAAAAAAAGACTCATCAAGAAACAATGAAAATAGCAAATATCGATTTTTAATTTGACAGTTGTTCCAGCAACATGCTTTCTAAGCAGAGTCTGAGGTGTAAGATAGCTTATTTAATCCCAAGGAGATGTGGGCAAAAAGACATCCCTTTGTCTAGTCCACAGGTTGGTAAGAAGTGACAAAAGTTCATAAGACATTTGTCATTACAAAATAAGAAAAATCATACTTGGTGTTACATAACTCATAAATATTGAAATGCCAGGAAATTTATACAGAATCTACAGGTGATTTTTCCTTTATGCTATATGACCCACATTAATGTCAGTAGAACCAGTTCAGTGCATTTTTCTCACTGTACATAATGCCAGGAGTGATGTATCAATTTCTTACCTGACTGGAATTAATCATTTATTTATCACTTTTTATTCTTTTTTGTTTTCCAAGAAATTATGGTTGGTTGAAATGTCCAGAAAAAAAAGACAGAGAGCAGGGAGTTATATTGAAAGATTTACAGCATCAGTCAAGATACTTTCAAAAGATTGCATTCGTATTTCTCCCTCCTCTAATTTCCACCCTGAATTTTGGAAGTTTCTACACTGTAAGATGTTCAAGGATTTAAATTTGGATTTCTCTCTCACTCTTTCTCTGGGAGCAAGCATTATAGAAGGCAGAGAATAAAGAGTTATTTAGCTTTAAAATCTTCAACCTGAACAAGATTCATCACTGCCCAGGTATTATTGAAGTGAATTTTCTGTTAATTGGGTGATAAAATCTTAATTAATCTTTTAAAAATCTTTAATCAAATCAAAATGCATAACAGAAAAGTGTAGATAAATGGAGCTCACAAAAAATTGTTTCATTTCCACAGAGACATTTCCTTTAGCAAAAATCTTTTTCAAAGCAGAATCTAAGACATTTGTTGTGAAACAATTAAGGGAATGATTTTTGTTTAATCTAAAAGAAGTTATCTTTTTCAAAAATCAATAAAGAAGTTTTTCAATCTATAGAATTTCTATAGATGTTATTTTTTTGTTTGTTTTTTTTTATAAAAATATGTATCCAGTGAAAATTAGAAAATATCTTACAAATATTCAGTGAAGAACAATTTTCACATGCATGTCAAACTAATTCTAAATGAAAGTTTTCATTTAAAGGGGCAAAAATTGATCAAACCATTGCATTTGACAAGTCATATTTAAATTTTATCACTATAGAAATTAATGACACATTCTTATTAATTAGTAGATTAATTTTGAATACAAATAGACAAATCTAAATCTAAAATTGGAACAAAAGAAAAATTTTAAGTCTTTAAATTTAAGAGAAGAAACTTTTACTAAGTGAAATTTTACAAAAGCAAAGATTAATTTAGGCAGAATGCCCAAAAATCTAAGACAAAAAAATGTTTTAGAAATGTTTCATAACATACTGCAGACATCAAGAAATGCCCAGTTATTCGTCTTCTCTCAGTCCATAAGTTCACTAAGAAAGAAAGAAAAATGAAGAGAACAACTCAGTTGTTCTGAGTTCAAAGGAAATGCTTACATTTTCACAACACATGGGTATTGCAAATTTTACAAGTACTGACTACAAAGAGAAATGGTTCTTAAACATTATCAGTTATTTCCAATAAAAGAGTTAAATTTGTGATAACAAGCCTTACCAATGTTAGATGAGATGAAACCATATTTTTGATTCATCAGTTAGTATCTCTAATCAGCAAGTAGAAGGCTTTGATAAGCATTGGTAAATATTAGAAAAAAATATATATTTTCATAGACAGTGTCATATAAGATGGTTGAATAAGATAAATAGTTTTTATATGAAAATGGGAGATTTATTTAAGTGAAGCATTGATAGGAAAAAAAGAAAGTAATCTTATTCAATGCAGAGAATTTACATCATTTAAAAAAGTGAATGTGAAATATAAATATTTATCTGAATTTTTACAGATGTTTCATTTGAATAAACATTTTATACTTTATCAGTCAAGAATAATCAACTTTTGGAGGTTACTCAGTACTTTGCTGGCAAATGCATCATTCACACCCACACACACGTATATATGTGCGTGTATATGTGTGAAAATCATGCAAACAGCAAATTGGTAATAACTCCCTCTTACCATTTTCACTTGCAAAAATGGACATCATTGCAATGGGGAAGGGACTAAGTAAATATTAAAACTAACTTTTGGAAATATATTTTGAAAGACAAAAACTCATGTATACATAGATAGAGAGAAGAAACAGTACATATAGATTTTTCATTTCATAAATTCAAAAATAAGCAAAATCAAATTCCATCTATTTTAACATAGAATGAAACAAACTAGAAACTTAATATGTTAGCACTGATTGTCCAAAGTGTAAAAATCCAATTTATGATATGAAATGTAAGCAGCCGGAGTAGTAAACTTTTCACCAAAGGCATTTTCAAGTGTTTTCTTCACAGACTATTCACAGCAATCAATGGTCCAGCTTGTGATCAAGCAATGCACAGAGGCATTCAATAATGAACAGTAAGGCCACTAATAGTGTGAAACCAGTAAGATGTTCAATTGATCATTTGTCTACTTCCATTTGAGCACATGAAGAACAAAAGTAACAACATCAGTTACAATTGAACAAATTAAAAGATGCTGCATGCATAACAATCATGAGACACACAGACAACACCATGGAAAAATGAATTTTTCATTCAAAATTATAAATCTCCCATGGTTGAAAATGGTACAAATCACAAATAATTACTAAGTGTTAAAAAAGGTGAGAAAATTGAAGTATTTTCACTGACAAGTTTATTGTTGTAGTTTTTGCTTCATTCTGTTTTAATATTTAAATTAATGCAAAGATCCTATTGGTGGGAAGGAAAGCTTCTATTGGAGAGGGTCAGATGAAAGATGAATCAGAAGATAAAGAAGAGTAGGAAGCAGTGATAAAAACTGCAGGTCAGTATTGACCAAGTGACCATTGGAAATTGGCATGGGGTGAGGTGGGGTGGTGGGAATTCCAGACATGCAGAGGAAATCTTTTGTTACTTCTACACAAAGTGCAAATATTTATTTCACCTGAATTTAAATATTTTAGAAAAACAAGAAAGATTTTATTAACAACTTCTTAACTGTAAATAAATATTTGATGACACAAATTCAGCTGAAAATTAAACTTTTCAGAATTGTAAGACAATGTAACTTTCATTGATAAAATTCAAGTTTTAGTAAAAAGAAAGAAAAAAACAGAAAATGGAAGAAATGAGGGTAAATTTTTTTTAAAGAATACAACAGCAGGAATTGAAAACTGGAAGGAATGGACATTAAAAACAAATGTCCTTAAAAATTTGCTAGCCTTCCTGCATTAAGTTTTTTCTTCAAAATTCACTTTTGTAATAACAACAATTATTTCTGTGAATTTAATTTTATTCTGAAATGAACCCAAAATGTCTGCAAACAGAAAATTCCTCTGAAGGCACACAACAATCCAGAATCCCTGTGTCTTCAAATTTCTAACTTGAGGATTTGAAACAAAAGTTTTCTTTTCACACCAAGCTGCATTTAAGAAGATTTAATAATAATAATAATAATAAATGGCTAGCATTAAAACTAATTTAAAAATAGATGTGGAAAATATGTGTATCTTTGTAGGGCAGAAGAATAAGCATGTCTAAATAAGATCCAGATAAAATGGAATCAATAAACTTTAACCTAATTGTGGAGACAACTATTAACACAAAAATTATTTAAATTATTCTAAATCAATTTTTAGATAATACAAATTTCCTTGATTGATCAAAATCCAACATTTTATATTTAAATAATTCTAAAAATAATGCTATACTTAATTAAAATATTTCCTAAAAACTCAAATTTTCTATTTAAATTTGTTTTTAAATATTCACTTATAATCAGAGATGTTCACATGCTTTAAATTACCCTCATACCAAAAACATGTCAGATTTTACAAACACAATTGTACAAAGAAGTCAAATGTTTTGTTTTTCATTTTTTTTTGTTTTTTTTTTTTGTTACTTTACAAAAGGGAAGCCACTTAATGGGTTTTTTGGGAAAAAAATTTTTAATTTTTTTTTTTTTTTTTTTTTTAAATAAATGCTCTTTTCACTGAGCACAGACCTGGAAATGTGGGCACCTTTGGAACATGCAAAGCTTTCTTCACAAACCAAACAAATTTGTGTTTACTCATTAATACAAAAAAAAAAAAAAAAAAAAAAATTGTTGGAGGACCAAGTAATAAATACATTTTAAGGAGGGAAAACTGTTTTTTCTAATGTAGCTAAATACACACAAAAAAATTGAGTTTAGCAACAATATATTTTAAAAATAAAAGAAATCATAAATAAATGGTTAAAAAAATACTAAATATGTTTTTAGAAGCAAAAACTATTGTTATGTTGAAAGGCTATTTGTCTTGTTGACAAGAAAGTAATGCAGATTGTAAGTTAATATTTTTTTTTGCTATTGTCAGAGACATTAGTGCTTTTAATTCTTATGAATTCTAAATATAACTTCATTTTTGTTACTAAATATATGATTAACAATTTTTGCATCCAAACATTTAAAATCAAGTAAACCATTTTAGACTAACTCGATTGAATAAAATGTCTGACTCAATTCAATCGATTTCATAAAACAAGATCAAATGAGCAATTGGAAGGGTTGTTAAAATTTTAATTATAGTCATCACTCGTTATGCACATTCTAATTTATAAATTATTTCATTACTTCTCTTTTTAGAATAACCATCCACAAAGCAATGAATAACTTAAATATTCAAGTTATCAGATGTTTATTCCTACTGGAAACATTTATTCCTAGCTCACATCACACTTTCCAGTTTTTGTACAAAGATTCAAGATATGAAAGGAATTTTTTTTAATTCTACATCATTATTGAAATCATTTTCAGATACAGATCAATAACATGTCAAATATTCTAGAAAAGAGAAATTCTAGCTCTATATCAAAGTGACTTCAAGTCAAGGGTCAATCATCATCTATCTTCCTTATTCTTATAATTTTCACTTCCTACCACTTACACTTTTATTCCTATTACACACCTCATTCATCATAACCATTTTAAATAACCCTCAACCTTAAGTAGCTCTCGAGCCTTGTATTAGGTGAAACTTCATATAAAAAAAAAGAAAAAAGGAGACTATCCCATGGTATGTAGGCATGTGTACTTTGTATGATTTCCAAATTAACTTTGGGTAAAAATTATTTAACTAGTTAATCATTGTACCTTAGAAGTGTTTTAAGGCAAATATAAAAGTGAAAAAATTGGACTGTTTTTATCACTGATGGGTTTTAAGAATTATGATTGAAAAAAGGTAAAACATGCATTTATTTTAATTACCTTCAAGAATGTTCAAGTACAATGGGTCAATTTTGAAATATTTTGAGGAGACTATGCAAATATAATGGCAGTGAAAGCTTTGCATTTCAGTCACAGACTGTTTACTGCAATTGGCTTGTTAGCTGCCAAATTTTTTCAGAAATTAAATGGCATTTGCACCTTAGATGATTCTCCAATACTACTAGTACTTTAACAGTTCTAGTCAATTACACTCAATCCCAACTCCTGAAGAACTTGGGGATAATCATCAGAGAAGAGCAAGTTAGGAGAACTTGTATTTGATTAGCTGAAGAATCCAATCAGAATTGTAAAGTAAACTGGTTTCATGAAACATATTTACTTTTATTTTAAAAAAATAAATAAAATAGAAGTGTGCACTGGGATGATCAGGAATATTTTTCTCATAATGGTTTTAACAAATGCAAAAGGCCAGTTATGAATAATTATTATAGCACAAATCTAAATAAAGGAAAAAAAAACTGTCTTTAAAAGGGAAATAACTGGACAGAGGTCATTGAAACAGTGATCAATTTTCCCAAAATATTTAACAAAATTATCAGTTACTCCATGCACACGTAATCTAATCCCTTAAGCACAAACAGAAAGGATATATTTGCAATATATATGCAACAGGAATTTTTATTTTTGTGTAAAGTAAACTGTAAATATGGTTTTCAATAAGATCAAGTGGGAGGTGCAGACAGTTCTACTTGTAATGTTGTCATGCTCCTAAGAGAATTGATCAAAATAGAATAAATATTAAACAGACAATTCAGTTAAACAATAATGAGATATTCCATTTAGAAGAAAAAAAAATTCTGTAGGATTTCAATTAGTTCATTAATGAAAATTGTAAGTGAATTTAAAGTATCTTAAATGTTTTGCTTTAATCACTTAGCAGAATTTTAAAATATTATGTGTGTGTGTATATATATATATATATATATATATTATATATACACACATAATTTACATAGATTACATTGATAAGCAAACCATGTAGATTTTAATTTATATCCCTATAAAGAATTAAAGATTCGAGTTGCCATGCCACAATGTGGGTTTCAAACATTTTATTTTTATCTAAACTTAAAAAGGTTCACATATATTTGGGTTTTTGATAAATAAAATATACAGTAAAGCATTTTTTGTTTTTTTATCTTTAATAACCAAATATAATATCACTTTTAATAATTATTGCTTTTTTTTTTTTAAGAGATTTGTTTCACTGTTTACAAGTCAAAATATTTTTGAACTTTCGATTAAAATGTCATGCACATAGAAAAGTAGTTAAAAAAACATTGAAAAAGTTTATGTACAAAAGTGAAGACTAACAAAAAGAAAAGAAATCAAGATTTTAACTTTTTGCTTATTACTTATTGATATATGCCAACTGATGCTTAAGCATTTCTTTTTGTAGATAAACTTTTCACTCAAGTGTTTGGTCATTTTTTCTGACTTCATACTGCAAGAAATCTTACTCATATACAGTTAATATTTTAATGGTATTAGAAAACAAAACTACCAATTTAAAACAAGCAAATACGAAGAGGTAAAAATTATTTGCATATTTTTAGTAGTTATTTCGATCACTAAATGTTAAATTCAGTAAATTAAAAAAAAAAAAAGAAAAAGTTATCCTAACAAAAATAAAATAAAGATGCTGGGCATTGGGAAGAGATTTTGTTTTCAACATAAAAATGGATATTTCTGGAAAAGAATAACAATTTGCAACTGAATCTTTAAATATTCCCTGGAGTAAAAAAGAAAAAAAGAATTATTCTTTGGAAATTATGCAGTTTCTTGTCTTTATTTATCCATATAATATGATAGCTAAGATAGGTATTTTCCACCAACACCAGTGATTGGTGTTCAAACCCAAGTAAAAGCCTATACTTGGAATGTTGATTTTCAAAGCAAACAGATTCTTCCTATTTGAAAGAGTAGGTCTTTAAACTAATCTTAGTACAGTGTAACCTGGATATAAGAGAGTTGTCGGGACAGGAGAAGAAGTCTCTTATATCTGGGTTTGGTCTAATTTATATACATTAACACAGGCTCTAATTTGGGACCAGAGAAAATCTCTTATATCCGGGTTACACTGTAAATATCTGCTGGAGCAGAATGTCACTGTAGTAAGAGGAGGGTAAATCAAAGACTAGTAGATCACATAGACACATGCACAAATAACAGACTACTACAAAATAAATAAAATTCTGCATATATTTGAGTATTGAAAACTTAAATGTTTAGTAAATTGCTTTAGTAATATTTATTGGGTAAAAAATAAATAAAAATCATCACTTTCATCTAGCTGTTTCAACAAATGATGATAGAGAAAAAAATTGATCTTTCAAAAGTAAAACAAAAAATTTAAATTGAGCAACAATTTTCATATTTAAAAAAAAAATTGTAAACAGTTTTAATGCTTTTTGTTTTGTTATAAATCGAAAATTATTAAATAATTGAAGAAAATATGATATTGGGTTCATACCAAGAGTGAAAGCAAACAAAAAGAAAGAAAAATTTGCAAAAAATAGCCGATTAAGTTTTATCATTATCAAGATTTTTTACAAATATTTTTGGTTTAATACAAAACCTCCAAAGTACAAAATATCATAAATTATCTAAACACGTACTTATTAACATCATCTGTTTTAAAGTATTTTTTAATTTATTCTGCCCATTATCAACAATGGCATTTTTTGTGTTTCATAATTTAAGTATATGATTAAAGGAGGGAATGCTAAATGCCAAGTTTAAAGAAAAATCCAGGAAATTTAAGAATAAAACTGATTAAGTATTATCAGTAGTCCAACATTCATTAAGAAATCCAACACCAGTGAGACAATGTACCTATCTGAAAAGTGAAATATAAAATAATTTTTTTTTTTTTCAATATCATTTTTCTTTTTTGTATATTTTTATTTTGATACAGATTGATTCTGAAATATAGACTTTTTTCCATTAATCAATTATTAACAGCCACCATCACTGCCAAGCCACAATACTACTCTATTTGATTATCTACATCACCTGCATACTTTAGGCTGTATAAGGCTAAAAAGGCCAGTCCTCATTGCTTTGGCTTAAATATACTTATTTGAGGTGGTACTTGGAGTGAGATCAACAGCTCAAACCATAGAGACCAATTCAAGACTGTCAACTGCCTTAATTTTTACCAGGGCAGCCAAGAGAAAAGTTATATGTAGATATAAAGCACAAAAGGAAATGCCAGTCAGTGATTTTTACCTTTTTATTAAGAGAAAAGGTAAATGTGATTGAATTTGTTAAAAGATAAAAATATTTTGAAATATTCCAAGTTCACTTCTTTTAGGTTAACAAAATGCTATGATGGTTAAAAACTAAAATTTATGGATGTTAGTTGGTACTTAAACTACAAGAAGTTCATAAGAGGCTGACAGAAAAATTCTTGAGAATAAAAAAAACATTTCAGACAATGGAAAATTGGCAGGAAAAATCACTCTTTTTTTTATATAATTGTCCTATCTTAATCAGTGAAGAGAATTTAGTTTTTGTTTTAATGTAAAAGTTAAAGTTAACTTCAATTATACAATCATGAACTTATAAAAAGGAGGTATATACAATTTTAAATGTTTTATTAAAGTATAAAGTGTTTATTTGATTCTTCATTCCTAAATAATCCTAATTCGTTTTCATTGATATTCTATTAAATTGATTGTTTACTTCAAATATTTGTAAAACTTTCCTCTGAGAGGTAATCTGAATTCACCACAATAAAAATGATTATTCAAGTCAGTTTTAGAGATTGCCTACAAAAATTACAGGTGTATCATTAATTGTTATTTCATTTCATAATTGTCCATCACTAGAAAATATTGTTTCATTTCTCAATAAAACTTTTCTTGTTTTCTTTAAGTGCATGCCATCTTACTCCTGAGATGCCCCATGTGTGCCGATGTGTGTGCGTGTGTATCACAAGGAGTTTACATTTTAAAGGAAAATAAACAGGAAATAAAAAGGAAAGGAGCAAAATTTGAACACAGAAAATAAAGTGGATGAAATAAAAATAACAAAAATAAAAAAAAGTTCATCTTAAAGAAAAGACAATTAAAGATCAGATTTTTCCAACTTGAAAGATTTTTTTTTTTTCAATTTTATTTCTTTCTCAAAAAGATGAATTTGGTAAAAAATTTACCAAATAAAAAATTTCTAACAATCTATGTAATTGGAAGAAAAGTAAAATGCACAATTAAAAAAAAAAAAACAAACAAACAAACAAACAAACAAGAATAAATTTCTTTTATTTATTGATAAACAAATTTTAAGGCATTTTTTTTTTTTCACCCAATTATTTTTTTAATTTTAGATAAATTCTTGCTGTTAAAAAGCTAAATTTCTGTAATATTCTCTTTCGGTGCAAAAAGGTAAAAAAAAAAAAAAAAAAAAAAACTTTAAAAAATGGAAAAGTAAAAGGCAAAAGTGTTTTCAACATTTTTAGTGTTGGATCAATCATCATCATGGAAACATACGTACACCGGCTTAATTTTATTTCATGGCTACATAAGACTGTTTTGGTAAATTTTAGATGCTTTCTTTCTTTTTCTTTCTAAAGGAATCAATATTGATTTTGATAACCAAGAAAAACTAAAAGCCATTATGTATGAACATATTTCTATCAATAAGATCCCTGACCAAAGATATTCAATATCATAGTTTATATAACATATAATAAGGAATCTGTCTATGGCCTTGTGCCAGATTGCAGCATATATCTACTAAGCAATCCTCCAATTTGACATTGAAAAAAAAAAAAAGAAAAAAAAAAAGGAAATTTATGTATTAAAAAAAAATTAAAAAATAAAGGAAAAGGTTTTTGTAAAAGGAAACAAAACCCAAAGAACAGAATTTTCTTTCCTTCAGAAAGGGGGAAAAACATCAGTTCTTTTTATGAACAAAAATAGATTCAATATAAACAGATTTAAAGGAAAAATACATTAACAACCATAAAAATTAAGTTTCAATAAAAGTGAACTCCTAACTGCAAATATTCTAGAACTCAAAACAGCTTTGATGTCTACTTCCATGTATCTTATAGACAGACTCAGCTCTGCTAGATTTAAAGAAGAGATTTTACAAAAATGCTTGTAATTCTTAAAAACAAAAACACAAGTAATAAAATATATATTAAAAAAAAAGTGAAAACATTTTTTAAATAAAATTTAAATAAAAGGTTTTTCAAATATTTTGAATATTCTGATTTTTCCATTTTTGTTGAAAAATGAAATTTTACTGATTATTTTTCAATAAGAAATTGTGTAGTCTCTTTGCCATTTCAAGAAATTTTCAATATTTTTCTGCCATGATAAGAACAACAAGAGCAGACCATCCCGTAAATGGATGGCTTCCTTTTCCTTTACCAGTGCGATCATTATACTGCTCCCACACATAGCCAGTTTCCAAGTATTCTTTAAACATATTTTTGATGATGTTACTTCTCAGGTTATCATAAATTGTTCTTGCTTGATTTTGGTATAGTCCTTCTGTGATGGAATAATGGTGCAAAGCTTGCAGGGCTAAATAATTGATATTGATCCAAATGGCACCTCGCCAATATGGAGGATCATGTTCAGTATTAAACCGATTATAAAGTGGAGCTGTTTTAGCTAAGGACCTCAAGCCATAGTCAGTCCAGAGCAGCTGAGTATCTTTCAGGTCTTTGAGGATTTTTGCAAGCTTTGGAGAATTAGGATCAACTATTTTTAACAAGAATGGAAAAAGACTTACATAACCAAATGAATTTACAAACTGATCTTTTGGTTCCATAATGTTCACTCTGACTTTTTCCGGTTTTATTGGTGGCTGCCCGGGTTTGGGTGGAGGCAACTTTGGAAGTTCCAGTTTTACCTTGCTCGAATGTAAACCATAGTCACAATACTGTTGCCTGGATTCTGACCAATGAAGTTCATCAAGCAGTTTGTTATCGGTTAGTAAATTATAGGTTTCCTCATAAGATTTCCAATCCATACTGAGTGTCTTGGCAATGTCAAGCATTACACCAGATGCCAAGGCCATCCAGCATCGCAGATCCACATGTCGCTCATAATCTGTTGGGTGAGATGCTCGAGGATAATCATCCAGCCCGGAGGTTAGTGTTTTTGGGTTCAGCTCACGTTTAACAAAAGGGTCCCTCCCTCGCCAACGATAAGTGCCAGGAAGGCTGCCAACCTGTGTTTCATTGTAGAAGGCATACCAAGCTTTCAAACGAGGATAAACAGCCTTCAGGAAAGTTCGGTCTTCTTGTTTATTGCTCATCACCAATTGTTTGATAATTTGTTGCAAGGGAAGGAACAATGTAGGTGGATTAGCATTTGTGTTATGTTGGACAACAAACTCAGCTGGTACCTTTCTCCGAGCTTCAGAACCAAGAATTTGCTCCCGTGGTATCCAACCTTCAATATTGATCAAATCCAACCAATGGGAGATGATATCCCGTGATATTGTTGGGTTCCACTGTACAATGAGCAAATTATGAAAGCCTTCATCCCACAAAAACCCTCGAGGGAAAAATGATCTTGAGGGCACACCAGTATATAATGTTGTATCCCAATAGTTTACAGGTTCGGGTGTGTACACAGACTTAACAGCAGATGACCCGTAGAAATATCCAATACTCCCTATCATATTACTTAAGGCAGCTTTGGCAAAATTTATTTCTTCAGTTTTAAAACCTTTCTCATATAAGTGGAATCGGTTTTCAAATTGATTGTCAAATTGTTCAATATGTTTATTCAGCAAAGTTGTAAAGATTTCTCCTTGGAGAGAATTCTCTCTTTTAAAACTCTGTGACTCAAATAAGATTTCTATTTCCATGGGCAGTGAGGCAGTAACTTGATGCACTACAAAATTTGGACCGCTCGGAGCATCTCTTGGAACAGATCTTCCACCGAGTACAAAATAAGGAAGAGTTTTTCCTTTATCCCAAGTTTCCCTCTTGAAATGGTTTTGAACCGTTTCTGTTAAATGGTCCAAGTTTGAAACATAAGTCACTAAATAATGATATTTCTGGTACGAAGAAGAAGATTTACTAAATTTTAATTCAAAATCCCCGAGTTCTTCAGTAAAACCAGAAATTAATTTTAAACGATTTTGGGCTGTTGAAGTTTGTAGATTTCCACTGCCATCCAATGCCAAATAGAACATTAATGACACAACCACAGGTCTTATAGAAGTCTGAAAACAAAACATCAGTCACATTAGACAAATAATTTTAAACTATTTATTATTAAGCCAAAATGTCTTTATTCTTTTTAGAATTGGTTCCCACTACATTAAAATTTATTTAAAAACAAATCAAGATATTCATTTATTGCAAAATAAAAGAAAAACACAATTAAAACCTAATTATGAAGTTGTCTTTCTCTTCCAAATGGATGCAAGAACTAAAATCTAGTCTGATAATTTCAGTAAAAAAATCAATCAAATTTACCAAAAATTAAAGAAAATGTAACTATAATACATTTAGGTAAAAATGGTTAAAACTATTTTTAAAATGATTATATATATGATGTTCAAGCATGAAACACATTGCCGACACTCAGTGTCCACTTTTATAGTTACATACACACACTATCACTGATGTTGAGCACTTTTACTCATAAATATAACATAACTTAAAACTATATTTTTATCATTGTATATGAGGATGGGCTGAAAACTTTATAGGCTGACTAAGAAGAAGTGATCCTAGAGCTGTGAAATCTTGTATGCATTAATTTCAACTCTTATTATTAATAACTGCATTGTTTATTTTCAGGTAAACTGACATCTGACTGATAAAAGGCTTCAAATGTAATTACTAGCAACTTCTCTTGAAAATTGACAAAATTTGGCGTCATGATGTTATCAAGTAACTGCAGAAAAATGGTTTTAGCCGACCCAAGGACATTCATGCTGACATGGTTGGTACATTAGGGGTTGATGCTCCAGTGAACATGTGAATTTAGGAAAGGAAGGGAGTCTTAAAGATGATCCAAGGTCTGGACATCTTGCAACTGCCACCACTGAAGAAAACATTGAGTGTTCACCACATGGTGGTGGATGACAGAAAACTGACTATAAATCAAATAGAGAATGCTATTATCATATCCTGTGATAGAGTTGAGAATATTCTGCACAATGAACTTGGTATGATGAAGGTTTCTGCTTGGTGAGCACATCTTCTGACACCTGATCAAAAGTGCAACAAGCTGATCACACCATAGTAAAATCTGACATTACTTGGGGCATATCCAGCTAGTCTCCTTGAATGTTTCCTAATCCAGTATGAGTGTTGGGAAACATCCCTCCTCACCTGCTCCAAAGAAAGCCAAGATTGTTTCAACTGCAGGGAAGGTAATGGCTTCAGTTTTGGGGGATGAAAAAGTATTGTTTATTGACTATCTTCAAAAGGCCCACAAGATCAGTGGAGAGTACTATACCTAATTTCTGAGGCAGTTACAAATGGCTATCAACAACAAATCCCCAGCCTAGGAAAACTGACAAAAGGGGTCTTGTTTCATTAGGACAATGTTACAGCACAAATATCCTTTGTTTCAATGGCTGTTGTGCATCACTGTAGCTTTGAACTGGTTGATCACTCTCCTAATTTGGGCCCATATGACAATCATCTGCTCCCCAACATAAAAAAAAAACACTTGGCTAAGAACTAGTATTGCAGTGATGAGGATGTGATATCTGCTGTTGACTTTTTTCACCAAATGGATGAAAGCTGCAACACCAATGGAAGAAGTTTATGAACAGCAAGAAGGGCTATGTTGAAAAATCATTTGGTCATATTCCATAATTGTATTTTGGTCAGCCTATGAACTTTTCAGCCAACTTGTGTGTGTGTGTATTTTATTAAAGATGAGAGAAACTGCAAACATTTTTGGTCATAATGTGGATTTTTTAAATATATATTATACTTTATTTCCCATTTTTGCTACATGTGTTTCCAGTCTTGCAACTTTCATCAGGCAAAGAGTGGAATTTTCCACATATTATTAAAAGGAATTAATTTCCCTTATGTTTTACTAGGTACTTTCATGAGATCGCTAAAAACAGAGCATAGCATGATGAAAAAGACGCCAAAGTTGATAAAAACAAAATTTTAGCGTCTAAATGCTTATGATATTATTGAGAGGAAAGATCAAAGTATTTTTTATTTATTTTTAAAAAATTTTTCTTCTTTTTTAGAACATTGTAAATTTTGATTAAAAAACCTTTTTTCTCTTTTTATGAACTGGGCTGATAAAATAACATAACATTTTTAGTGCGTTTTTTTCCTGTTTCACACACATTAATTTCGAAAATCTTGAAAAATAAAAATAATTGTTGAATTTTAGCAAAACTTTCAGAAACTATTCACAAATGATGGAACTTATAAATATCTTTTTTTTTTTTGTAAAGTCATGGCAGAATATTTTTGTTTCATATGTATTACCCCCTCTAACTAATTGTACGAAAACTCTATAATTTCGATTTTGAGGAGATTAATTATTATATTAGTTAAAAGCACAAGGCTTTGAGGAAACCAAATCATGTTTTTTTTTTTTTTTTTTAGTTGGGCCCATCTACCTGAAAATCGTCTATGAAGTGTAACATACAAAACTCAATAAAACAAAAATATTATTTAATTTCAAAAGCTTTTAATTGCTTTTATTTATTCCAATAAACATGGACAATATTGTCTAAAAGCAAAAAGATATTTCGATGAAAAATGAATTTTTAAAACAATTACCTACAATTATTTGTTATTTCTGTAATATTTATTTTTATTTTTACCTTATGTTGTTAATTCTTCTAAAATTATGGAAAAGCTTGAGGAACTTAACTAATGCTGTTTTTAAGTAGATATATATTTACAGATTATTTCCAAAGCTTATTACAAACTAATGAGCCCTCATATATTAAAAAAATTAATTTGTGTCAATTTTTACCAAATGAAATCTACGGAAGCCGGAAGTAACGTGTGCGCAATAAATAAAAAACGTCAGCAGTGCAGCACTTGTATCTTTTTTTTTTTTTATAGTATTTATAATTTCTCCAGATAGTATCAACAAACTTATGGTACAGTACTTAAAAAAAAAAACCCAAAAAAACGGAATGGCGAAAGTTTTTTTACTTTAATTATTACAAGGTAGTACTTAAGCAGGTCCACTTAAAAAAATATGTCCATTCTGTCCGTCCGTAGGGGAACTCGAATCTCACGTCAGCTGTCAATAATTGATAGACGGCATCAATTCGCACTTGTCAATCCACACGTGGTTCAAATCGGCTCTCTTTTATTTTAAAAAACATTTTTCTACGAAGAAAGTAAGTAAAAGTTTCTTTTAAATTATTTTAAATAAACTTCAAATTTTCTAAATTTTTTCG
Source organism: Acanthosepion lycidas (assembly GCA_963932145.1). Taxonomy (NCBI): domain Eukaryota; kingdom Metazoa; phylum Mollusca; class Cephalopoda; order Sepiida; family Sepiidae; genus Acanthosepion; species Acanthosepion lycidas. The sequence continues at coordinate 5,026,448 of OZ010577.1, forward strand.
AATAAATTTTGAAATACGTATACTTAATTTTTAAACGAGTTTTAAACGAAGAATTTAACTTATTTTAAAAATTTTTTAAAAATGGCTTAAATCGAGTTTTTTTTTTGTTATTTGTTAAACAAGATTTGTAACTAAAATTTTGGACATGTTAAGTATGAGTAAAAAATTTCAAAAAATATTCAAAAAATACTTTAGTGTTTCTTCTCAATAATGAAATATACATTTAACACGAGGAAATTTTTTTTTCATTAATTTTCAGACCGCTCTTGTCATGCTATCGATTTTCATGAAGGTACCTATATAGGCACCTCCACGAAATCGTGAAAAAAAGCGCATAGTCAGATGAAAAAGACGTCAAACTTGACGAAAACAAAATTTTATCGCCAAAATGTTTATGTTACTATTAAGAGTAAAGAACAAAGTAATTTTTAATTATTTTTAAAAAATTTTCTGTCTTTATTACAACATTCTAACTTTCGATTGAAAAACTTGTTTCTCGTCATCACCAGAAATCCCGTAAAAATAACATAGCGAATTTTTGTGCATTTTTTTTCTTATGAGACACATTAATTTTGAAAATCTTGCAAAAGTAGAAATAATTGTCAGATTTTAATGAAACTTTCAGAAACTATTCAGGAATGATGGAAATTATTATAAATGTTTTTTTTTTAAAGTCATTATAAAAATATTTTTTTTTATATATATATATATATATATATTACACCCCCATAAATAAATTAACAAAAAACTAAAAGTTTATGGGTGAAGCACGCAGGTCATTATATTAGTTAAAAACACAAGGCTTTGAGGAAAGTAAATCATGTTTTACTTTTTTAAAAATCCGATCTCGTAAACCTAAAATCAGCTCTGAATTGTAACATACAAAACCCAATAAAACAAAGATACTATTTAATTTTAAATGCTTTTAGTTGCTTTTATTTGTTTTTATCAATATGCATAATATTGTCTGAAGGCAAAAAACTTTTTCGATGAAAATTGAATTTTTAAATGAATTAATTGTTATTTAATAAATTATTTTATTATTTTTACATAAATTTACTAAAAGTTGTTAAATATTCTAAAATTAGCGGTACTGACGAATCCTGTATATAATGGTTTTTTTAGGGACCTGTATCTGTCCAGATTATAAATAGCACAAGGTTTTTACAGTCAGCGAATCAGCAGTGAGAATAATCTTACTGTTCTTTACCCTATGTGGGGAAAAAAAAAAAAAACGTTAAATCAAATGTACGGAGGCCCGAAAGAAACATGATACAATGAAAACATCACGCCACTTGATTTGTACGGCACTGTTAACGGCCTTTACATTTATATAAAATTACTTTAAAAAAATTATAATAATTCCCATCATTCCTGAAAGCTTCATTAAAATCTAACAATTATTTCTATTTTTGCAAGATTTTCAAATTAATGTGTGTGATAAGTAAAAAATGAATAAAAAATTTGCCATGTTATTTACTAGAGTTCCGGTGATGACGAGAAACAAGATTTTTCAATCAAAAGTTAAAACGTTCTAATAAAGACAGAAAAAGTTTAAAAAATAATGAAAAATTACTTTGTTCTTTCCCCTTAATAGTAACAAACATTTTAGTAATAAAATTCTGCTTTCATCAAGTTTAATGCCTTTTTTTCATGCTATGCCTACTTAAAACTAACGAGGTAAATAAGTTGTTAACGTAAAGATAAATAGTCACTTATGACCTTCCGTACTATAAATTTCTGCACGTAATTTGTCAGTGCGTGATGAAAAACAGGCACATGTCATTTGTCAATCAACACCGCAGTTCAGACCGGCTTTCTCCCATTTGAAAAAACATGTTTTCATCACAGAAAATAAGCAATCTTTGTTTCAAAATATATTAAATAAACTTTTCTAATTTTTTTTAAATTATTTTAAAAAAAATCATAATTGATTTTTTAAATAAATTTTAAATGGCAACATTCACTAATGTAAACAAAAGTTAAAAAAATGGGAGATTATCGATTTTCTGTCAATTTTTCCAATTAAAAAAAAATGAAGATTTTTAACGAAAATTTTGGACGTGCTAGAAATTATTAAAAAATCTAAAAAAATATTCAAAAAATACTTTGATCATTCCTCTTGATAATAACATTAACATTTAGACGATAAAAAATTATTTTAATCAAGTTTAAGGCCTTTTTTATTCATGGTATGCTATTTTTTTACTGATCTCATGAACATACCTAATTAAATAATATAGACACGTTTTGTCTATTTATTTTGAGTAAGTTCCTTTCATATTGTCTGATAAGCTTCACATTATCATTGAAAGACGAAAGGAAAACACCATATTGACACATGTTTAAATCCAATCTTAGCCTTCAGCTTACACAAGCCATTATCAAAGATGACAATTTCAATAAATCAAACAACACGTGGATGAAGCAACAATGATAGTCCGCCCTTGCTGCATGAAAATTTCCAAGTAACGACAAACTTGTATATACGAGACGTGGAAGCGAAAATCGTGTCACAGCTCGTGACGTCACCTATGACCACATGAGAGTGAAAAACAGGAAGAATTAAGTATGGGAAGCTGTTGGTATAAACCAATGGCTTCTGTTATAAATTATAGGCATTTAAGGATATTTGTGGAGATTTCATAGTTTATTTTATTCAGGTTAGGTTTCAACTGTTTTATGAATAAAGCTTCAAGAATTTTTAATTTTTGTTTATTGTTTTCATGTTTAAGCATAGTTGTGTTGTCAACAAGGACTATCATTGTTGTGTCACCCACGTGTTGTTTGATTTATTGAAATTGTCATCTTTGATAATGGCTTGTGTAAGCTGAAAGCTTAGATTGGATTTAAACATGTATCAGTATGGTGTTTTCCTTTTGTCTTTCAATGATAATGGGATTAAGCTTATCAGACAATATGAAAGGAACTATATATAGACAAAACAATATGAAAGAAACTATATATAGACAAAACTTGTCTATATTATTTAATGAAACATGCATTAATGAAAAATTGCTGCCTAAATATACACAATATATATATATATATATATATATATATAAACCACTGGAAAAATTACTTTTAGGTTTCAAATCTTGGTAATTTCTCAAGTTTTCACCAATCAAGATGGCACAAAAATTATTGGGATTTAATGAAGACAAGTCATGTTAAAATGTCTACATGGAATAAATATCATCATGATGGCAAGAAATAATTTTTATCTCTTCAAATGACAGTTATCAAAACATTGCAAGTCTTTAAATACTGAGTGTGGGTGAGTGAATTATGTGAAGATAAAACAGAATTAACTGCTAGCGCAACTAAAAGATCAAAACTGTCTTACATGGTAGGCAAATTCTAAACCTATTCTAAGATTTAAGAAATTAATATCTATGATTAATAACAACAAAGTGCAATGACAAACAATTATTATATATACTTACTTTTGGAATAAGTTTTACTCTTGTAGTCCAATCTCCACCATAATCCCCTCCAGGCCTTTTGACAAATTCTGTCCTGATGGTGTACTGGTCTTCTACAATTTCTTGCACACCAAAATTAATGCCATCATGCTTCAGCCATCCATAACGTTGCAAGTTATCCCCTTGGTCACACCAATGATGTAAACGAGGGGGCATCTGGCGAGTAAATTCAGTCAGCCACATCATTCCAAACACAGGTGATCTGGGACTACGTGTCTTTAGCCTTAAGAAGAAATTAAAAATGAAGCATTAAAATCTTTTCTAAATTAACAAATACAAAGTTCAATTACTAAAATTCCAAAACTGAATCAACGTTTTCAATAAGGGAGAAGGACTGAAACATGTTCTGCATTTCTGTGAAATGGTTATTGTGAGAAGCAAGAAATGCTTTAATGTATGATTTGGTAAAAGCAAAATCTAAGTAAATATTAAGAAACATCTGACTTAATTTATTTTTCTTTCAGCTGCAATAATTTAAAAGCCTTCTTCTATGTGCCATGTCACTTCAAGACGTTGGCCATCATGGCTTTCCATAATTTCCTGTTTTTGTAGCTCTTAATAAATTTTGTCTTTTTGTTATTTCTCGTAAATGTCCTGTAATCCATTTAAATAACTTCTCTAAGTATGTTATGTGTTCTTTTTCTCTGTCCCCCTTGTCTTCAATTTATACTGTGACTACCAGATTTTCTAATCCCTCATCACATACTCTAGAAATTTCAACTCTCTTCCTGATGTTAAGTATCAGTTTCCTTTTTTGTTTCCATTTTCTCTAAAACTGTCATTGCACACATATTCAGTCCAGCTTACTCTCAGCAGCCTTCTGTAGAACCACATTTCTGTTGCTTCAAGTCTCTTCATCTTTGAGGAAATTGTTGAACATTCAGTGCCATATAGGAAGATAGATATCACATAACAGTTCAGTAATTTTTTCTTTGTTTCTGATCAAGTTTTTTCTGGAACAGGTGAAGATACCTATTGTAGATGTTCTTATTTTGTATATTCTCTTTTTTTCCTCCCTCCCTCAGGTAGTATATTATTATTATTATTGAACCTTACTGTTGAAATGTAATTATAAACTGCATTTTTAAAACCCAATAAATAAAAATATTATAAAATTAATGCAACTCATTAATGCACTGCAGTTTGATGTTGTTATTCTAAATGAAAATAAAAAGAGCAAGATTTGTTTTGCCCTATTTATAACATTTACTGATGCCTTCCTCACCAAAATAATAGTTGGAGAAACATTTTTTTAATGATAGATTGACAAGTTACTTGTTTTATAATCTTTTATCATCAACTAAAATACAGCAGTTAAGCACATGAAGATTTTCTGTTGTACACACACACACTTCTGATTTTTATTCATACACTCAAGTAAGCATTAAAGAAACATAGCTGTATCCTGAGATTTGAAAAGTGATGCTTTCTTTGTTCAAAATGTTTCACAAAACAGAAATTTAACTGGTAACTATCAATACACAAAAAAAGATTTACAAAAATCTTAAACAAGAAAATAGTTCATAAGCTTGAAAGAGACAATGAAACAACCAACTTTTGGAAAAAGAAAGAAAAAATAAAATTTATTTTAAACTTATGTGTGACTTATTTAAATTATTCATGACAAAAATAGTTTAATATTTCAAGTAAAATCCAATTTGAATGAAAAATAATAAAACAATAGAATAATGAAAAATTCAAGACAAGTTCTTTTGAAAGTGCTTTCATTCTTTTTTATTTGTACAGAAAATTTAAACAATGCAATGTAAAATAAATGCCACAATAGTTTTCAATTGGGAGAAAAATTCACATCAATCACTAATCAGAGAGAGAGAGAGAGAGAGAGAGAGTGTGTGTGTGTGTGCCATAAAAGAAAAGCAAGCAGTCATTTAATACAGAAGAGAAAAAGACTATGTGATCTGATTACAGAGAAAAAACTGTCAGCAATTAAACGAGAGAAATATCAACTGAAACAATTTTGTTCAGTAATTATTAAATAACAGATTTTTTTTTTTTGTTAATTAAAAGCAAAACAATTATCAATAGGCTGATTAATTTTACCAATTGTATTGCAAGAAATGTGAACAGAATGAGGACTAATTTTGGAAGAAGGAAGTGTGGCACATTTGAATTTTCAATGGGCAGCTGATGACTGGTTTGGGAATTGCTTCATAGGAGTAGACAGAGGACTACAGGAAAAAGTTAGAAAAATGACAAACAATATACAGTGTTAACAGAAATTGAATTGAGGATGATATTTTGATGCACAGTAAAAACTAAAATTATTTCTTTCAACATTGACTGTTTTTGCATTGATCAAAATATGTATACCACAAATATGATTTTAGCCAAGAAATATATTATTTCTTTTTGAGGAAATAACATGGAGATTATAAAAGCATAAGATCCATGAAATCATTAAATAAATGCACAAGTCTGTTAAAAATGGTGACTAGAAATCTGTTCAGTTGCCAATGTTGTTGATACAGAAATTATTGTAGGGTCAGTTTTATTTCACTACAAATAGCCAATGAATAAATATCAGTCAATTTGATTTCTTTTGATGCCAAATATCTTTTTAGAATATGAATTCCCATCTGGTTGCTAATAGAATTTGATATCACAAAAAAAGGAAACCTTAACAGACTTGAAAAGATGAGAAAGAATGCACAGTTTTCCAAATTCCAGCATCCTTCCAGAAAATGATATTTAGTAGAAAAAATATCCTTGGTATAAAATGATACATTCTTCCAAGAAATGGAATTGTTTGGGTGGAGGAGGGCAACTGCAATGAAGGTTGTTTTTCTCATGCTGAAAAAGTTCAATACAACATCTAAGTAAAGAATTCTACTTCTGTGTTGAATTATAAATTGAGAATAAGCACAGATCTTCTACAACTTTGTGATCCAAAGAAGTAAAGTCAATATAATTGTCAAATAAAATAATTCATAGAAACATTCCTTCCTTCTCTCTCTCTCACAAAGAATCAAAATTTAGCAAAGCCTGAAGATTTTTCAAACAGTTTCCATCATGATCACAATAAAACTGCCTGATGTCCCTGAAAAATTCCACTGAAATTCCTTGATTTTGGAATATCATGTAGCAGAGAGATAATAGTAAGATGAATGGACAAAGAAATACATTTTTATTTAAATTATCCTAATCCTAGAAAGCAAATATATCACATAAATAACAATTAGCTTATAGTTTCAAACAATTTTTAATTTAAAGAAAAAAAGCATATTCATGTTATTCAATGCATGTCAAATTACATTATAAAATTCCCTGATTTCCCTGACATTTATTCTCTAATTCTGCTTTCCCAGTTGATCGTTAACTCTGGCATAACATCACATAGTTAAACAACAGAACAATCTTCATGTTTGACTTTCAATATCTTACTTTATTTGGTTGAAAAGGTTTTTTAAAGAATTCTTTTAATAATATTTTGCATTTGACTAAATCCAACTTGCAAAGTTATCTTTATCAGAGTAGATCTGATTAAAAAGAAAAAAGTGAAAAGAATTAAAAAAAAAAAAAATTATGGGAATATTTTCATTGGAAAAAACAAAGCAAAAAACATTTTATTAAAATAACCTGTATAAATGACGTACTGTTGGACATGCAAATGGATACTGGCAGCAAAGTAACGTTGATCCCTAGAAACTTTTAGGAGCATATAGGCAAACCCAAACTGCATAAGAGCCATATGCAGTTACAGCAATTTGATGGGTCAGTGAAGGTCCCATAGAATTGAAAAACAAATTAAAAAAAATAGCCATCATTGTTGCAAATTGCAAAAAGAATCACGGACTTATTGGAAATGATATACTTAACATGAATTACACAAAATTAATTAATGCAGTAAAAACAGAAGAAACAGGCATGTTAAAAAACTACAAAGCAAAAGTCTAAAGAAAATGTTACCCCCCTCCCTCCTACTATGAGACATGGGAACTACTAATACATTTGTTGCCATTAGTAGTAGGAAAACTACAGAAGTTGTTTGAGCAAGACCTACTGGAACAAGTTCATAGTGGTGGAAGCAAATGGGCATCCCCTATTGTAGCCCAGAGAAAATCAGGTGGAGACTTACACATATGTGGCAATTATAGGAGTTGATCATAAATTATGCTCAAATTCATATCCCATACGAAATGTAAAAGTGGCCTTACATTCCTTAACAGGAATGAACATTTTTACTAAAATAGATTTACAAACTGCATATCATCAGATACCCATAGAGGAAAATTTCAAAGAAATAACAATAAATTTGCCAATAGGTTTATTATGCTAGAAAAGAATGCCTTATGGGATAAAGATAGCAAGTGATATTTTTCAAAAGGCCATTGAACAAGTCATAAGGAATGACATAAAAAATTTATTTTGTTATCAAAAGGATATATGCATAGATGCTATCAATGAAAGAGAATTAAAAAGGAAAACAAACCTCATTTTAGATGGGTTGAAGAGTGCAGGAGTGAATATAAAAAAAACAAAAAAATGCATACATAATAGTAACAAAGTATCAATTTTGGCATATTCTATTTCAAAAGAAGGGGTATCACCATATCAAATGTTAATAGAAAAAAAATTACTAAATGTAGTAGTATCCACTAATAAAAAACAAATTGGAATATTTTGGGGGATTAGTAAACTTTTATCATCAATATGTATTATGTTATACAGATTTAACTGAACCATTCGCCAAGCTGAGAAAAAAGAATGTTGATTTTGCATGGACAAAAGAAATGAAAATTGCTTTTGATAAGCTAAAGTTAATCCTCACAAACCAACTAATAGTAAAAATATTTGACACCAGAAAGGAAATTACAGCAACTAGAGATGCCAGTAAGCATTCAATATCTGGAATATTATCCCAAGGACATCCAATAATGTATCTATCAAGAAGATTGATAAAAGTTGAATTTAATTATTCAAACATCGATAAGGAAGCTTTCATAATTATTTGGACGATGATTAAGGATAGTCAATTATTAACTGGGAAACAATTTCTATTAAGGTCTGATCATGGAACATTAGAATTTATATTCAACCCAAGAAAAGAACTACACAAAGTCACAACATTAAGGGTATTAAGGTGGGTGATAATATTGATGGCTTTTGACTTGGATATAGAATATATCAAAGGAACATATCAAGATTGCAATGAGATTTTTGAGGACACATTTTTACATTGGGTAGAGACCGATATTATGTCTGTGGATTGAATGGCTGCAGAAACTACACAAGACCCAGTACTAAGCAGCATAATATCAAGAAAAAAAATAACAAATGGAGTAATTGTTCTAGAGCAGAAAGACAATTCAAACAAATAAGATATAAATTGACAATCGAGAATGGTGTAGTTTGTCACAGTAATTTAGTGATCTCTCCAGAAACACAAAAAATCTGATAATAAAAAGTGTACATGATGATGTACACTGTGGAATAGTGGCCACACAAAAAAGGCTAAAGTTAGAAGCATGGCGGTGTGGATATTCACAAGAAGCAGAGGAATATGTTAAAAGATGTCCAAAATGTAAAGAAATAAGGAACTTTACATAAAGTAAATTACATTCTTGGCCAAAAGAGTCAGAACTATGGAATTGGGTTCACATAAATCACACATAGGTCAGTGGAGTAAGACTTATTAATATTAGTGGACATTTTTCCAGGCTGGCCTGAGGTAATTAGTGTGCCGGAAAGAAGAAGTTCTACTGTAAAACAAGTTTTAAGAGTTATATTCGCCATAAAATGGAATACTAAAATCCCTGGTGTCCAACAATGCCCCAGAGTTTTGCAATAAAGAACTTAATTTGTGGCTAAGGAAAATAGGATGTATGCCTTACAAGACAGCTCCATATCATCCCCAATTGAATAGGATAGCAGAAAGGATGGTACAAACCATAAAGATGGGCTTGAAGGCATGTTTGCAACAAAAAGAGAAATAAGTTTTTACCTAGACTGCTTTTAAGTTACTGCACCATACCAAATGCAGGAAGGTTAGGGACTCCATCGGCCTTAATGGGAAGACAGATCAGAGCTCCTTTAACCATGTCATATTCTACGAATGAGAAAATGTGGTACATGAAAAATAAGGAGACACTCCTAGTGAAGGCAAATTTTTTTAATGCAAAAAAGACATAACACAATAATAAGAAAATATGGGAGTAGCATATTAGCCCATGCAGATCAAGTAAGACAATGAGATGAATACAAGGAGGAAAGTGACAAAGAAATGTTCACAGATACCTCAAGTAATGACAGTGCTAAACAAAACCTGCCCTTGCAGGAAGAAATGTCTGACAAAGAAATGACCATCGATACCCCAAGTAATGAAATGTCTGAAGATGAACATATTGATGCTCAAAAAGGACAATATGATTCAGAAACTGTGAAATGCCAGTCAATGCAAGAATACAGCCATGAGAATGAGAGAAAACAAGATAGATCAAGAAAGAAATACCTTAAAAGCCTGGGAGAGAAAAAGAATCCCTGAAAATGAAATGATAGAAGCACAAGAAAAACAAGGGGCACAAAACCCCTTCATTATAGAAAGATATCTATGTAGATTAACTAACATGTCCAGAATACCCAGACTATATAATTTATATCTGAGAGGGAAATGAGACTAGCACTGATGTCTGTTCCCCTGATCCATTTCCATGATATATGGCCCAGTTTGCCACAGCGATAGCACCGGATGGCTTTGTCTCCTCACTGGCATCCATTTTGCCCAGTTCATCAACTCAAACAATATCTAACCAAGTGCTTAGCACCACGAAATCTGTGACAAATGATATCACTGTATCATTGGCAGAAGTCAAGTTTGTACCTATTTATGCAGGCTTTGCAAGTTCCACAATCAATTCCAGCACCAGTGTATCATCCTTCAGTATGGCTCTAGCCCAGTCTAATAGCTGGTGACATCCAGTGCATTCATTCAAGAGGAAGCGAGAAGCAGCTTCCTGATGTGCTCAGGAAACTCTGCTACAAATACACATCCCTTTGTACAAGGCTGACAGCCTATGGAGGTCTGACAAGTAGACATCTACAGATTCACTTGAATTCAAGCACCTAGCTACAAGCTGATTGTATGTTACAAATGGATCTATGGCAAAGGCAATATACAGGGCATACCTGATACTTCCTATATCTTTTCTTTCTTCCTTGCTGAGTTGTTGGAACAAAGTAAACATGCCTCTCGTCAATCAAAGTGATAGAACGCTAGCAATGTTCTTCATGCTGCACAGATCACAGACTAGTTCAGCCTTTTCAAAACATTCAATGATAGTGAGACCCCAATCTGAACCATCAAATTCAGGGATTAGTTTCAGGTCAAACTTTCCCTCAAGATGGTCTTCTCCATATTGAAAGTAGAAGGAAAGAACTGCAGCCAAATCTTGAAAACAACATTGTTATCTTGAAAAATGCCATACACTATACTGATCCAGTAGTATAGAATGTAATTCACAAACCTGATAAAAAATAATAAAAATAATAAAAGAAAAATCTGAACTAATTTCCGATGACAGTTGATAGTAGACTGAATTGTAGAGATAAGTAGCAGCTCATAAAACTAGACTGGTTTACCCCATAACTAGAAGTAGCCAATTAAAAATATCATTTTGGTCTGGAAAATGGTCAGGCTGTCAAGTTAAGGCATAATTTAAGGCAAAATAAAAGATTTAGTTAAATTAGGCTGGATTATTTATTACAAATTTTAGAGAAATTGCTGTTGACCATTGGATGAATTGTAATACTTATTCCTGATCAGATCTAAAAGAATTGCAAACAATGTATGTGATGTCTCCCAACTTGGAAATTCTGAGTGGGTGTGAAGAACCTTCTTCAGATCTTCAAAGACAATCTAAGTAAAGGAGAGTCCCTTGCCTTTTCTTAAAAGTACAGATATCAAACAACACATTTGACAATTTCCCATATCACACTGGATGGTGGGGTTTAAAAAGGTGTCATTTTCAAAACTATCTTATTACATTTGTTTCTTTTAGTAAAAAGTAATTCACCAAAAGTAGCATCTAACAAAGATAAATTCAAATTTTAATTTTGGGTAAAAAAAAAAAAAAAAAAAAACAACAACATTCAGAAGTTAAAACATAGAACAGCAAGAAAAATGTTGCACAATTTTCTTCTTTTAAGCAAGTCACAAAAATGTTACCAGAAGTTAATTTTAAAAATAAAAGAAATAATTTAGTCTAATTTTAAAAAAAGGAATTGCCATATTTGTCAGCATACAAAATTTAGTTTAAAAAATAATTTTCTCAACTTCTAATATGCAAATTTATATTAAACCCATGTTTAACTATTATAAAATGGTAATTGTGGCATTATAAGGAAACATTCAGCATTCATTGACTGAGCAGCCAAGAGTAACAGTTATAAACACAAGAATTCATTTTCTAGTAATGGCTGTTTGTGCTTTTCACTAAGGCAATTGTAAAAGGTATGAATTCATTGCTAGATATCTTGACAAAAGGTCTTGCTACTAGCATGTTCTAGATGAAGAGGAAGAAATGAACCCCACCAATTCCTCATGCCTTCCAAGATTAAATGTTAAATATCATCTTAATAAAAGAACCTCAACTTTACATACTGGAAAAAGAGAAAATTATTTATTTTTATTTATCTATTATTATGAAGCCAGTGAGTGTCTACTTATATAGCTGGACACTAGGACCTGAATTATGGATAGGTGATGTAGATATCTGAAGTCGGTAGAATTTACCAAAGGTCAAAGCAACTATTTCTGATCAACCAGCATAAACAGGAAGTGTCCTAATCGTAGGCACCTACATAAACATTTATTTCTAAAATATACCAGTGGGCAAGTGATTAGTATCATGGAAAACTGAATTGTCAAGAGAAGTTCAAGTTAGATATTCATAAGTATAGGCTTGGCTGGGTTCTTCCAGTTAATGCGTTAGAAAAAAAGTTTGTAGCATTTTCAATAAATGACATTTGAACACGTGATTTTGATTCACATATGACCAAAACTTTCATATATATATATATATATATATATATATGTATATATATATATATATATGTGTGTGTGTGTGTGTGTGTGTTACTTAAAAATTGAAAACTGAAAAGAATAAATAAAAATAAACAAAATAATAATAAAAAAAAAAAACAAGTAAAATAAATTAACCCAAGCAAATAATAAACAAATTAACAAACCACTCCCGTTAGAATAGACACAAAAGAATAAATAAAAAATAAAAATAAATAAGAAAAAACAAATAAAAATAATCAATCCAAATAAATAAAGTAAGTACATAATAAACAAATTAACAAACCAATCCCGCCAAAATAACCGTTAGAATAGAATACAACAATCAATCCAAAAATTGGACAAAAAATGGCTATAACTGCTATATAAAGAATCCAAGAAAAAAAAAAAAAAAACTTAAATATCGAAAACCAAAAAGAATAAATAAAAATATACAAAATAATAATAAAAATAAATAAACAAAAAAAACAAAAAAAAAAACAAGTAAAATAAATTAATCCAAATAAATAAATTAATTAACAAACCACTCCCGCTAAAATAACCGTTAGAATAAATAAAAATAAAAAATAAATAAGCAAAATCAAGTAAAAATAATCAATCCAAATAAATAAAATAAACAAATTAAAAAACTTCCCCCACCAAAATAACAGTTAGAATAGACTACAGCAATCAATCCAAAAATTGGATGAAAAAATAGCTTTAATTACCTTCACAGACCAAAACAAACTATTAAATAAAAGATCTGAACTAGTCAAAATTTTTTACATTACTAAAACATTGAAAACCAAAAATAATAAATAAATATACATAATAAAAATAAATAAAAAACAAGTAAAATATATTAACCCAAATAAATAAATAAACCATTCCCGCCAAAATAACCATCAGAATGGACTACCCACAATGCACCACTGACCCGTATTCATAAATAGTTTTGAAAAACCCAACACACATGGCCTGACAATTGCATCTAGCATGAAACAGCCTTTCGCCCGTGAGTGTTGACTTCAATGTTCACTTTTATATTTACATATGCTCTATCTCTGATATTGAACACTTTATCCCATAAATATAGCACACCTTAAAACCATATTTCTTTATATATATATTATTATTCTAAAAGGTGTCATTTCAACATGTCTTACAATTCATCTCTGGATTGTAAATTTTAAATGTTTTACATTAAAAGTGAAAATGGAAGGAAACGAGATACATTTTCATCATTTGATGTTCTTTTATTTCCAGATTGGAAAACATGATATAAAATAGAAAAAAAGATTATTTATGAAGATGACTACTTAGCTGAAAGTATTGTTTGTAAATGGATTGCTAGAAGTGGAAATTTTGATTTGGAAGACTGGCAATGTTCGGGCAGGTCTGCAGTTGTTGATAATGGCCAAATGCAAACTGATTAAAAATAATCCAAGGCACATGACATGGGACATCACAGAGTTACTCTACACATGCATCTTATATGAATGTCAGAATGCATTTGAAAACACTTGAGTACATGTATCACTAAGATATTTGGGTACCTCATGAGTTAACATAAAGAAAATTTAAAGGATTAGAATCTCTGCTCAAACAACAAAAATGACCCATTTTTTAAAAGAATGATTACAGGCAATGGAAAACCAGCCTGTAAAGAAAGGACAGGAGAAAACAAAATGAGCCACTGTTAAGCACTCCAAATGCTGTGTATCTGGTGGAATTGGAATGGGTATTGTGCATTACAAGTTACTTCAACAAAACATACAGACATTGAACTCACACAAATACTATTCCCAAATGGACCAATTAAAGACAGCCACTAATGGAAAACATCCAGAATTGGCCAATTGGAAGGATGTTGTCTTCCATCAGGACAATGCCAGTTTTCACATCTTTTTGCAAATACAGTTTGGCTGGGCTGCCACTGTACTCACCTGACTTTGCACCTTCAGATTGCTACTTATTTCAGTACCTACAAAATTTTCTGGAAGCCTGTGGAAACCACTTAAACTAGTTCATCACTTAGAAAGATACCAAGACATATCAGGAATATATTAATTATCTTTCTAGAAGAAAACTTCTTTTAAATATATTTTTCTCAAAATCCTTGATTTCATATATATAATGAGAAAGTTAGAGCTAACAGGTTAGACATGAAAGTAATTCTTCATGAATGATCATCAGTTTTCCTCTACCAAATATGTTAAGATTAGAATTACTGATAATAATTCAGAAAAGTCACAGAATATTATTGGCAAAGGTTCTGGAAGAAATTTGAATAAGTTGGAAAAATAAAAACATTTGTAGGAAAAAAAAAGAAAAAAAAAAATCAATGGTTACCAAAACAAGAAAGTATATATTGATATCGTCATCAGAATAGCTTTGTACTGTCCCAAGAATGATATATATATATAAATAAGAATAAAACATGACTTTCTTGTTTGTTAATCAAATACTGAATATTTAAAGGTCAGTTTTGTTTCATCTTTACACATTTCCATGTAAACCTTATCCATGAAACTTTTTGTTCTAAGATTTATTTTGGGACAAGAAGGCAGCTGGACCAGACAATTGTAACAGAAATGCTGACAGCCTTATATGACTTTGGCATAGACAAGATCACCGAAATAACAAATGAAATCAACAACACCAGGGATATACCTGAAGACCTCAGCAGATCTATCTTCATAGCTATGCCTAAGAAAATGAGTGCAAATGAATGCGAACTCCACTGAACAATAAGCCTAATGAGCCATGTGACAAAACTCATTATCCATGTTCTAATGAATAGAGCGCACAGCAGAATCAGCCCAAAGATAGGACAAGAATAGTGTGGGTTCGTTAAAGACACCAGAACAAGGAATGCAATATTCATGCTCAGAATGTTATCAGAAAGAGCGATACAGCTGCAGAAGGATGCGTACCTATGTTTGATAGACTATGCAAAGGCTTTCAACAAAGTATGCCACAAGGATCTGATGGAATTGCTCAGCAACCTCAATATATTTGAGAAAGATATCAGAATAATCAAGAACCTACACTGGCAGAAAACAGCATGCATGCACATAGGGAACAAGTTCAATGAATATACAAAAATAGAATTGGGTGTAAGGCAAGGATATGTCTTCTCATCGACCTGTTCAACCTATACAGTGAGGCAATTCTGAGAGAATTGGAAACCCTACTGGGATTTAGCATTGGCAACCACAATCTTAACAACATAAGATATGCAGATGACACAGTACTAATAGTAGACATGGAAAAGAAATTACAAAATCTCCTACAGAAGGTAGTGCTGGAGAGTGAGACTAAGTATAAACTACAAAACAATGTATGGTCGTCAGTAAGAGCCCGAAATGCGATTTGAAGTTTGGGAACATTAGAATCAAGCAGACACGGAAGTGTCTGAGAGGTGTCTTGACAGAGGACAGTAAGTGCAACACAGATCCGTAGGCATATTGGGATGGCCAAGGACACATTCCAAAAGCTGGGCAGAGTATTGCGAGACAGAAGGATTTCTTTGCTAACAAAATAGAATACTGAACTGTTACGCGACATCTGTCCTTCTTTACAGCAGCGAATGTTGGATGATTTTCTCAAAGATGAAGAAGAGACTTGAGGCGACAGAGACGTGGTTCAACAGAAGGATGCTAAGGATATCATGGATCAAGCATATGAACAACAATGAGGTCTTAGAAAGGTTACAAACAAAGAGGAGGCTTATACTTAATATCAGGAAGAGGCAGTTGAAGTTTCTGGCACACATAAGGATGGCCTGGAGAATCTGATACTCAAGAGTAGAATAGAAGGAAAGAGAGACAAGGGAAAGCAACACAGGATATGCCTAGCGGACTTAAGTAAGTGGATAACAGAATATGGTCTGGGGAAGGAATCAGAGGCAAAGAACTTGTTGAGAGTTGCAAGGGATAGAGGGAGATGGGGAGCTATGATTGCCTACATCCTGAAAGGACATGGCACATTAAAAGAAAAAGATAGTTCTACATTTATATCACCATTAGCTGATAGAGTTAGTATTAAGTGATATAAATATAGAATTATCCAAGGATGAAAAGACCTTGTTCCAACCAAGTGCTTCAAAAAATAAAGAAAATAAAAAAAATATTGTTTTTTTATTTGGTTGGATTTTAGGAAGTAAGTGAATCCAATAACTTTTCGGCACCTCCTCATATATAACCACTACATTCAGTGTTATTTACAAAAATTTAACTTGGTTTGGCACAAGTTCAAATGGAGATAAGGGATAGATAGAAGGATGCTGTAAAATCTGTTTACTTGCTAGCCTGCCTTGAAAAGCTACATTAACTACATCAGCCACCATTCTACAGGTAATGTTGGCAGACACCCACTCAGGGACATTTGTGTTTGTTCAACACCCACAGAGTCCATCTGTGGTTCATACCACAACTATACGAAGCAGACCTTAGTTACAATTTCTGGAAGAGAGCATGTTATTTGGCATGATCCACAGTCTGAACAAGGCCAGTAAGCTCAAACCCTCTGTCAAAATGACTTGTGACTTTGTGCTTGCACAACCACTGACAGCTCCCAAATAGTTCTGTGTACCCAATTACACACACAAGGCTTGGGTCAACCTGTGGTATGGTTTTCAGTCACTTTCCAATGGTGCTGAATGCTGGGATCTCCTCCCAGATCAATAATAGCAAGAAGTTACTTTCCTGACAAATCAACCATGAGATTTAAACGAAAGCAAAGGTTCTAACCACTCAGCTACGCGCCCATATATAGAAACAATAACTAAAAACCTTTAGCACCTTCAAAGAAAAGGATGCGCAACATAACAGAATCATAGACTTGTAGCGGACCCCTCGAGCGCACCCCCGTATCACAAAGCGGTGATGAGATCACAAGAGGCCCGCTAACATTTTCGAAGACGTTAAATCTGACAAGATGAAATAACATAGACGACAGAACAAGGATATATAAGATATAAGCTAATTTATTCTAGAAAAGTAATAAAGAAGTAAAGGTGGTTGGAATGGTAGAGATGCAGATGTTCCGGTGCAGGCATTGATGGTCGAGGTTGGTTGTTACAGGTGATCGCTGCTGGTCATGCAGGTGGTCGCTGCTGGTCATTGCAGATGATCGCTGTTGGTCTTTGTAGTTTGAGGTTGATATTGGTCATTGCAGTTGAAGTTCATGTTGGTCATTGCAGATAATCACTGCTGGTCATGGTAGTTTGAGGTTGATGTTGGTCGTTGCTGGGATGCCAACTTGACGTGTTGGGAAGGAAAGAGGAGCTGGCATTGCGATGTTGTTCGGGCATGTCAAAGGTCCAGTGCCGGCGTTGCGTGTCTGCCGGTCAAGTCCAATATTAGTAACCTCCTGTAATAATTACAAACGTAGTGTACGGGAAGGGTTATGGATGACGTGCAGGCAGCCAGTAGGGACGGAATGCTAAGAGTCGAACATTGGCAAGGAGCCAGAAGCAAGAGGCGAAGTAGAGAGAGAAAGCTAAGTTTCCGCCAGAGAGGTAAAAGAACCAAAAAAATTTATTTTAAAAATCTTGATGCAAAAGGACTTTTATTAAACTTTTCAATTTTTGATTCATAAATATAATTTACACTTATATTACCTAACCTAGAAAAAGTAATGCAGAATTTTAAACTATTTATATATTATAAATTATCATAATTAAAATAAAAAAAATAAAAAAGTGAAAAAATGAAAACAATTCTTGTAAAAATTCATTATTCATTAAAAAAAAGAAATTCTTTCTTAGAAAATAGTGTCCTTAATAAATCTTATTTATAAAAGCAATTAAAGGCTTTTCTAATTAAATAATGTCATAGTTTTATTGCATTTTTTATTTTACGATTCAGAGCAGATTTTTGAGAAATTATTGGTGAAAATATTTGTTTAGAACTAGAAAAAAAAAAAAAAAAAAAAAAAAGCGAAATTTTAACTATTTTTTCACATTTTATCCCCTGAAAAACTTTTTTGAGTCATTTGCACCAGCCAATTTTACTTTTAAATGAAAGAACATATTGCTTACTTTCAGAAAATATCTGGTTTCATTGGGTTCAGATCAAAAGTTTCCTTGATATTTTGTTCAGATGATGACAAAACAATCATTTTTCAATATTTTACCTTGTTTACCCCTATAAAAGTATGAAAATTCATTTTTTTTTTTTTTTTTTAGAGAAAATACGCTGACAAAATAACTTTTGCGATTTTTATGATGATTTTTACTTGGGATAAAATGTTTTTACCATTATAGACCTGAATTGACTTTATTTAACATGGGCAGGCTATATGAACTCTCATAGTGGTTGCTGTGGAGGTCTGCTAGGAAAGTTGGTTCACTGTGTTGTACTAGACAATTTTTCTTGCTAGAATTTAACCTATATATTTATAAACCTACCATTCATCCTTGCTTTGAATATTGCTATTACATCTGGTTTTATACTCCTACTATATATTTAGAGATTCTTCATAAAATCCAAAGGATTTGCAATGTTATTGGTTCTGACCCGGCATCACTGACTCAGTCACTTTTCCACTGCTATAATGTAGATTCCCCATGCCTTTTCTATAAATATTTTAATGATAATTGTTCTGATGAACTTAGTCTTAGAGGTATCATTGTCTTGCTTTTGATGAAATGATTGAAAAAAATATTTAAAAAAAAAAAAATTTCCTTTTTTCATTAAAATGGGACTAATTTGATATGCATAGCATGACAACTCCAAGCACACTAAGTTTGTAAAAGAGCACTATAAAATTGTTAGGTTTGAAAATGTGGAAAAAGAGGTGTCTGTTATTGAAATAGTGACATAATTTAAAGAGATGTGAAATAAAAAATGATCATCACACATGAGAAAAAATTGTATCTTTATTAAAAAAAAAAAAAAGATTAAATTTTGTTTACATACTAATTTCATCAAAATAGCAGTTGAATTTGAAGGAAATATCACTATTTTGACCTGTTTTGGGGGTGTAAACTTCGGATAATCTTTTTTTTTTTTTAATATCGAAATGTTACTGTTCAGTCACCAACAACATTGTATTACAGCTTCGGTACCATTTAGATCTTAATTTCAATTTACATAAGTATAAATCATGAAAATCAAGAGTTGGAAAGGGTGTAAAAAATAAACAGAACAAAATTTTTAACAAATAATCAACAAATATTATTTAGAAATAAAATATGAAAAATATTTTTGCTTTCAAAAAAGTGATAAAATTTCATACTTGAAAGATAAGCAGTATTTTATGTTGAATATTGTAAATAAATCAATGAAATATTGATAAATGTCTGAACTTACAGGTCAACTAGAAAAAAACAATTACTGACCTATGAACAAACATTCAGCCATTGCCTGTTCCCATATGAGCAAAATTATATTCAGTTTTATTTTTTCTGGTCCTGATTAATTTCTATTTATTTGCCATTGAAATTGGACCAAAACATTTTATGGAATGTTTATTGCAATAATAAAGTGGAAAATACACAAAAGATACAGACACTGAAAATGTAAATGGACACAGCAGCCATTTGCCTTTTACAAAAATAAGTTATTTTTTGATATTTACCAAAATGATCAAAGCCACAAGTATAGGACATCCAGTAAAGATCAAACTTATTACATTAATAATGGCTTGCAAAGAATGACTTGTTAATCATCACTACTTCATGGCAAATCACTTTCAGATTATTTTTTTTAACTGTTTCAATCTTCAGTCATAGTGATTGCATTTTTTTTTTTTTTTTTTTTTTTCGTTACTAAAAACAAAGTCCAGAAAATTTCTTCCTGTTTCAACTCAAAAACCTAAAACTACGTTAGAATATTTTTTTAATATGAAGAGGTAGTCTTAATTTTAGGAAGAGAAATCTTTCAAAGTAAAAAAAAAACTTTAAAATAGTTTATAAATTTCTCATCAACTTTATAATATCAAAGAAAACAGTAAACATTTATCAAGTAGAGACCGTTCCACTTACTTGTTAGTAAATAACACAAACAGCAGTCAGTAGAAATGATAGAAACAGAAGAAAAGTATTGATTTTTGAGTCTCATACAGATAAATAGTCCTCATGGCAAGACATTTCTCTCTTGACAGCACATTCTTAAGACAAAAATACAGTAAATATTGTAGAAAGATGTTGATGCTGCAGTAAAATCACAAACAATGAAATAAAACTTAGATCAAAATACAATTCAGACTTGTTTGGTTTGAAAATATAATTTTTCAATTAAGAGGATTAAGTTTAAAAAAAAAAAAAAAGAAAAAAAAAAGAATAAAACTGAAGAGTCAAAACTGTACTAGTTTAATAACAAATTTCTCTAACAAGGAACAATGAAATTATAAAACTCTAAATAATAATCTAGTTTTCTCAACCTGAAAAATGAGAAAGTACTAAAAGGCCCTATCAACATGAAGAAATAATCAGTGGTTACTAAAATACAGTGGTGACAATTCATTATAAAAGAGAATCCCCCACCCACTCAAAAAAAAAAAAAAAAAAAAAAAATGATTAAAAATTCTTATTGGTGATAGAATAGTTTTCAATAGTAAAGACAGACTAAAAACTCACTCAGAAGTTAGACCTCCATAATGAGGAAAATATGGTCAAGAATTGCATATGTAACATCGAATATTGGAGAGAAACGATCCACTTAAAAAATTGTTTTGAAGAATTATTAAATTGTAACCTTGACAGCACCAGAATATGTAGTATTGTATTTCCTTTTATATACTCAATGTCAAAATCATAAGCTATTAATTTTATGGCCTATCTTAGAATCCTGGAAGAAGTAACTTTTGGTAGATCCTTTCTGGGGTTAAAAATAAACTCTAGAGGTTTATGTCCCTACTTTAATAGAAATGTCTTACCTAATAAGAATTGTCAAGCTCTGTCTGTGCTCCAGACAATGGCCAATGCCTCTTTTACAATATTTGAATAATTTATTTCTGTCGCCATCAATCTCCTTGAAAGGTATGTTATTGGATGACCTTCTTGTGATAAAATTGCTGACAGCTTGCTTACTCACATCCATAGTTAATGTAACCTCTTTTCTGAAATCAAATATTTTTTTCAATGGGGTTTTCTGCAAGTAGCACTTTTAAATCCTTGAAAACTAAGCTTCACCTTTGAGTCCATCTGAACTCACTATTCTTTTTCCACAGTTCTGCCAATGGTTCTATTAAGTCGCCGTATTTTGGTAGATATCTATTATAAAAATTAACAAATCCTAAAAAGGATTCTAATTCTTTCTTATTAGTAGGTATAGATACCTCTGACATTTTTAACTTTGGATCTAGTGCAATACCATCTTTTGAAATATGGTACCATAAATATGATATTGTATCATAATCAAATTCACATTTGTCTCTGTCATTCCTGCATTTTTTAACTTGTTCAACACATGTTCTGTTTTTGGTCTTAATTCATCTTTAGTGACAAATATCAAGGCAAATATCAACCTGATAAATAATCATATTATTAATTTCATTAGTTAACACATTTCCCATTGCACTCTGAAAATGGCATTTGCTGTTTTCATTTCAAAAGGCATTTTTGTCCATAATCCTATGGAGGTGTTTATTGTAGTAATTTTGTTACATTTGTTGTCAGTCTGTATTTGATTGTAAGCCAATTTTAAATCAATTTTTGCAAACCATTTCATGTCCAATAATTTGGAGATAGTGGCTTTGATATTAGGAATAGGAAAAGAGTCCAAGCATATTTTATAATTTATGCCTATTTTAAAATCACCACATATTCTTAAATCCTTGTCTGCTTTTTGCAAGACTACAATGGGAGAGGCCCATCGGTTGCCATTTAGAGAAACATGCTCCAAAATTCCCTTCTCTACCATTTTCTTTAACTTAGCAACTACCAAAGGTAGAAGAAGGAATAAGTAATTTACAAGACTTAAAATAAGAGGGGATACTATTTTCATTTAATTGTATACTCACTTCATACCCCTTTAACACTGCTATTTTTTAAATTTTCTGATCTACAGTAGTGATTAATTTCGACATGTCCACCTTTAGAACATCTATACTTAATAGTCCATTAATTTTTTTTTTACGTTCCACTACTGTAATAGGAATAATTTCAAATTGGTCACAGGTTTCAAATGTTCCACTGAAGAAGAACAAAGTTTTATAAAATATCAAATTGTCTCAATATCAGATTACTTTATCTCAATTTTGGTTTACCCATTTGTTCCCAGAAATTTCTTGGCATCTGAATGACTTCACTCCCAATATCCACTTCCATTGAAAATGTCATACAATTTAATTAATTTTTCAAAAGAATTCTTTTCCCAAAGTCTTTGTCTTGAAAAAAAATGTCAAATTCTTTTTTCCACTTTTTCTATTTTATTTTTTCTTTAACTTGCATACTGAAAATGATTTTTTCTTTGAAAGTTATGGCCAATTTTTCCAAAAGCAGGGCACTTTTTCTGTCAATTTCATGCTAATCCTAAATACAGTATTTATATTTCTTGCATTCTTTTTCATACTGTAAGTTTCATTATGTCCTCAGTAATTTGTTTTCTGCGTTCATACCCTCCTCATCATTTCATGATTCATGAAATTTTTACATATTTTGGACTTTCATCAAATTTTATGTCATGGGTTTTTTTGTAGGTCCCCTGTGAATATGCGGTATTGTGGTATATGCAAGATTGAGAGGTGATGGATGAGTTTTTGTGTTGAATGAGTAAATTTTAATGAATGAATGGGTCGTAATTGTGATTAATTAGGACAAGGATAGCTAATGAAAACCAGCGTCTCCCCATTTCCCCTTCGGCCTTGTGCCACAATTTTGTATTTATACAGAATAAATAATCTGAGGTAATGAACAGTAGATACGTGTTGTTGGACTTACGCTACACTGCTGGTTGAGGAAGAATTAGGGAACTTTATTACAATCAAGAAGAAACTGACTGAACTATTTTCTTTTTAACTTTGCATACAAATTGAAAATGATTTTCTTCTGCAGTTATGGCAATTTCTTTTCAATGGGGGCATTTTTTTTCTGTCAGTTTCATGCTAATAGTTACAGTATTTACATTTCTTGCATTCCTTTTTTATACTGTACATTTCATCATACATTGCTTCAGTAAAATTACACTTTTTAATCAATTCCAGTTGTTGTATAAATACCACACATGCAGTTAGAGACAAATTACTAAATTGTAATTGTTCCAATATTTTATATTTATGAAATGTACCAGTCATACTTTCAATCAACTGTAATTGAATAAATTCATCCTAAATAGTCAAGTATTGAGTTACAAGTTTCTCAAATTTGCAGAATCTGCTAGTTTCTCTTAATCTGTGAGGATATTTAATAATTGGTTCATCTTGTTTTGGTTTAATGGATATGAATTAGTTTTTTTTCTGCTATGACAAGTTTCCTTTTAGATAGTAAACTTCTTTTTATAACTTCTAAAATTTCAATGAAAGTCATATTCGCTGATTGTTTCTTAGTTTACTATACACTTTATATCTCTTCTACTTAACATATACAAATAGGTACAGTCCTATTTACCAATCAACTACATTTTTTGTTGTTTTTTTGCCAAGGTTTTTCATTTCTATGAATATATCTTTAATATATCAAACATATATGGTAGGCTTAGCAAAATTATTGAAGATTTTATTTTCTATATGAATTATATAGAAATTAAATAAATTTGGACCAAGAGGTGAACCATAATGTGCATAAAAAGGTACTTCTGTAATACAAGATAGAATTGTTGTTCTAATATTAGGAGTTGAAAATAAAGAATCTTTATTTATATTCTTTGTATAACTATAGTTTATTTCACAGGGACACTGGTAAACAGTCTTTCAACATCTATCAAGGATGATTAAAAATAAAACAAATAGTCCTTGTTTGTGTAAATTAAAAAAATAGTTTGGTGATTATAGAGAAAAAAATAGAGACGATCTGATGATGACTAATGATGTGCAACTGGCAGTCATGGATATAGTTTGTATCCACAGTTTATATCTAGAAACACTATTCCAAATAAATAGAGCAAATTTTAAACTGATATATAAGAAGCTATCAGTCTGACCGACTTCCCAAAATCTGAACAAATATAAAATCTTTTTTTAGAAGAATCCCTTACATGAACAAAAAACTTTTCAGCAAACCCTTGTACATAAGTTTAGTGCAAAAGTCATTTTTCTCCTGACATTTCTCTATTAATTTATGTCCTATCAGTGAAATATTGAAGACAATCATTGCTCTCAGTACCTTCATCACCATCAAGTACAAACGGGCAGCAAATCAAAGATTCAAGACACAGAAAGATAAGACTTTTATTACAAAAATACCAAAATTTCCTCGGAAATGAATGCACAGTTCTTCATAAGTGTTCTCTAAATTACATTTACCAGTAGTAGGCAGAAAGATCACCTCCATTACCCTTTATGAATAATATATAAAACTAAAATTCATTAGCAGTGAAAATTAAATTATACTATTTTTAGCACAGAATAAGTAATGATTTATAAATGTGTGAAACCAAATTGGGTAAAATAGTCTTAACTGCTAAGTACTAAGATATTTCTTCAGTTATAAGCTACTAGAAAGTAGTAAAAAGAATACAAAAAAAAAAAAATTCAATCGCTTTCAAAACACAAAAAGGAAAATCAATGAGACATTTCATATACGAATTTTATAAACGTAAAAAAGTAGCATTTTTAATTAAACATTTTAAAAACATTACAAATTCTGAAAAGAAAAAAATCTACCATTCTCAAAATTTCCAACAATTTATTCCAACCAACAAGATCAGCTTTAAGTCTCATATCAATGAATAAGGGAAGGAAACTTTTCGGTACAATGAGCAAATGAGATTGGTGATCATTAACTAATGGGCACAGAATAAAGTTATTTTTAGTAGATAGTGTATAAAGATGAAATCTTAATATAATTTTCAGATATTCAATAGAGGAACAGAGAAAATATTGGACATGAAAAAGAAGTATATAACTTAGATACACTGCACAAGAATTTGTTTTAAATTTCCCAACAGATCATTTCATCACCAGTTACTTACAATCAACTGAACAATATATATGTATAAACATATATATATATATATAAATACATATCTATATATATATATATATATATATAAATATATATATAAATACATATCTATATATATATCTATATATATAAATATATATATAAATATAAATATATATATCTATATATATAAATATAAATATATATATAAATACATATCTATATATATATATATATATATAAATATATATATAAATACATATCTATATATATATATATAAATATATATATAAATACATATCTATATATATATATATAAATATATATATAAATACATATCTATATATATATATATAAATATATATATAAATACATATCTATATATATATATATATAAATATATATATAAATACATATCTATATATATATATATAAATATATATATAAATACATATCTATATATATATATAAATATATATATAAATACATATCTATCTATATATATAAATATATATATAAATACATATCTATCTATATATATATATAAATATAAATACATATATCTATATATATA
>OZ010577.1:5742773-5797773 GCA_963932145.1 Acanthosepion lycidas
CTCTTTCCAAAAAAGAGGAAGTAAAGACGAAAAGAAAAAAAAACAGAATTAAAATGAGGCTTGTGGGTTTACTATGATTAACCAATCAAATATGTGGCCTACAGTAAAATCCAATCTAACTGAAAAAATTTATATAGGTCATGACATGAAGTTGTTTGCATATAAATCCTAGACAATTTCATTTGCGACTGATACAAATGATTACATTATTTCATAAAATATAGAGAAGGTATGACTTTCAACTTTCACAGGAAGTTAAGGGGAAAGGGGTAGGGGAGATAATCTAGGATAATGTTAACAAGTTCTATGCTTGGTCATCTTCCTACATAGAATTTTGTAGTTGATAATTAAAATAATTGAAATACAATTGCTATTGTATTGTGTAGCGATTTTTAACATGTTTTTTGTTTTAATCTCCAATAATAAGTAATAGCCCTACTCTGTATTGAGTCCTCTTTTAAATTAAATTACGGGCAGTGGAATTATACTCCATTTGTTCTTATCTTCAGTATCTGTCTATATTTCTGAGATGAGGTATTAGGTTGGTGCAAAAATAATGTCGTTTTCTCACATATGTTACTTTTATATATGATTTCTGAATTAATTCATTGATATATATAGCCATGTTATATATCATTTTGAAGCGCGTTTTTCGCTCTATCGAATTGTGTTATTCGTTATCGTTCTCAATCTCTTCATTCATTTTTTTGCAGGCTTTTCGACAGCATGGACAAAATTCAATTCCGCACGATTTTCTTGTTCCAGTTCAAACTAGGTCGAAAAGCTGCCGAGACAGCTCGTGATATCAATGATGCGTTTGGCCCAGGAACCACTAACGAACGTGTGGCACAACGGTGGTTCAAGAAATTTCGCAATGGTGACGAGAGCCTCGAAGATGAAGACGGTCGCGGCCGGCAGACTGCGGTTGATAACGAACATTTGAAAGCCTTAATTGAAGCTGATCCTCGCAAAACCACACGAGAAGTTGCTGTTGAACTCAAGGTCGACAACTCAACAGTCGTTCGCCATTTAAAGCTAATAGGGAAGTCAAAAAAGTTGGATAAATGGCTGCCGCATGAATTGAACGATAATCAAAAAAATCGTCGTTTTGAGGTGTCTTCTACGCTCTTTCTGCGCAACAAAAACGACCCATTTCTCGAGCGGATTGTGACGTGTGATGAGAAGTGGATCCTCTACGACAACCGGCGACGTTTGGCACAGTGGTTGGATGCCGGAGAAGCTCCATAACACTTCCCGAAGCCGAAATTGCACCAAAAAAGGTTATGGTGGCTGTTTGGTGGTCTGCGGCCGGTCTCATCCATCACAGCTTCTTGAATCTGGGCGAAACGATTACGGCGGAGAAGTACTGCCGACAAATTGACGAAATGCACCAGAAGCTCCAACGTATGTGCCCGAGATTGGTCAATATGAAGGGACCAATTCTCATCCGCCATATTCATCGGACCTCTGGCCCACCGATTATCACTTTTTCAAGCATCTCGACAACTTCCTGCGCGAAAAATGCTTCTAAAGCCGAGATGATGCCGAATCGGCCTTCAATGACTTCATCGCTTCCAGAACTCCGGATTTCTATGCTAATGGGATAAATAAACTTGTTTCTCGTTGGCAAAAATGTGTCGATTCTAATGGTTCTTATTTCGATTAATAAAGTTTATTATGAAAGGAGTTGTGATCTTTTGAAGTTGAACGTCTAAAAACGACATTATTTTTGCACCAACCTAATATTATCTACACTATTTACATTATTCGGACTATTGTCCTCATCTTTGTTGCCATATTTATCATAACTCACACTGTCACTGGATCTAACCAACGCCATTATCCACTGTGCCATTTGTCCTTAAGGGCATCTGTGTATGAATTTCAGGGACAGGACCCAAGGAGCTGTGAGTTCAATACCTGGTTAAGACAGCGGAGAACTTGGAGAGGTGAATTAACAGGAGATAACTGATAACCGACATCCATTAGACATGGTACATGGAACTAGAACAGTCTACCCCAGCGAGCGAAATAAAGGGTTCAGTTCGACATTCCAACCACCCGAAGAAGGCCGGAGCGCACAACGGCCGAAACATTGTGATATATATGGCGACAAAGATGAGGACAATAGTCCGAATAATGTAAATAGTGTTGTTTTTATCTTACCTGGATATATATGTTACTTTGCGTTTTGGACAAAATAATTTGAATAAATTCGTACGAAAGCTGAATTAAAATATTCATAAAGTATTTTGTAATAGTATAATGTAAGAGCATAATTGAAAGTTTACCTGTCACAATAATTCTTACTAGGTGATCAACTGTTGCAGCCTTATGGTGTGTAATTTGAGAGTCATCCTGCCAACCTCGATGACACTACGGATCAAGTTCTTTGACATTCTGATATTCATAGACTTCATGACGGCGCCAGAAACGAGTTCAAAAATTGGTTCTCACTAAAATATTTTATTGGTCGATAAACATTCTGAATATTTTGCTGTTGTCAGTATTTTATAGTTTGTTGGAACTTTCTGGATTCGACCATTTTTTTATCAGAATCAATTTAGTAATTTTGTGTCTAACCTTTGAGGAATGAAAATAGTCAGTTATGAATACAATGGAAATCAGTCATAGAATTAAGCGGAATATATTTTGATTACCGCCAGTTTTCTTTTAAATTGTCCATTCCGTGTGAAAACTTTCATATAAATTATTTAAGAAAAGTGAAAGATTGATGAATTATGACAGAAAATCGAAGTTCATGTTTGATGTAGTGTCAGCCAGCATTGCTGTCCAAAATGAATGACAAGCAAGAACTCTTCTAATGTGCAGTCTGCAGAGAATAGATCTCTTCGAATTGGTGTCATTGGATAGTCATGTGACATCAATAGTCCAGACTTGTCTTTTCTCTCCATCTCTCGGACATTAACTGCTCTCTCTCTCTCTCCCTCTTTCTTTCTCTCTATCTTTCATTCTTTCTCTGTTTCTACCCAGAAAACAGTTATATTTTTTAACTATCTAACAATCGTGACTGCCTGAGCAGTAATTTTGGCGCCCCATACTAAAAGGTCTTTCTCCTAAATGTGTTATATTTTACCAGAGATAATCGGCGAGACGAGTTCGAATTTCGACTATTTTCACTTTCGCACAAATACACGTGCGTCCATCTCTTCTGCCTTCCAGTTTTAGGTTAAATGTCAGGGTAGACATGTCTCTTTGTGCGTGGCTGACAACCAGTCTAGGAGAAGGGTAACTTTTAAAAGCAGCAAGCACATCACTTGAGGACTACCAACAGAAGAAATATCTAAAATTGATAGCAGATGTAATTCGAAGAAAAAATAATAACTTAATCATGATGCTGATATTCCACTCTACTTCAGACAAAAAGCGAGGAAGGAAACCCCTATCAATACTTGAGAAACCCATTTTTCTGAAAAAATTATTTAAAGAGAAATATTTTATAAATTTCAACCGAAAGCAGTAATGGCTGATTGGTTAATGAAGGCAAATATTTCCTTGTAGGGAAACGGAGCTAATATTATCATGTCGTCCTGGTGACACACATATTATGCAGTTAATAAAAAGATTAACTGCAGTGTGGACTATGATCTCAACTGAAGTCGAATAAAAAAAGAGAGAAAATTACAGCCTAACAATTATATTTCAAACGAAAAAGAAAATTATTTCTTATTTCAAGCAAAGCCTTTAATTGTTTTTTATGTATATGCTATGGACACAATTGTCTTAAGAAAAATCTTTTTAGATGAATAATGAAATTTTATATGAATTGTTTTCATTCTTAAAATACTTTAAGTATAATAATTTATAAAGTTTTAAATCTTTTAAAATTCTACATTAATTTATAGCAGTTAGGTGATATTGTTATTAAGTAAAAACTACATTTACTAATCATAATAAATTAAAAAAAACATACAGTTTATCGACCCTGAGTATTTTGATAATTATTTCGAATGCGCGCGCGCGCGTGTGTGTGTGTGTGTGTGTGTGTGTGTGTGTGTGTGTGTGTGTGTGTGTGTGTGTATGTATGAACATGACGATTTTTTAAAGTACGGACGTCCATACAAGACTATATAGCGAAGAAAACGGCGACTTACCTCGTCAAACCAAGCGACAGCGTGTCGCGTGTATTCTACGACGGAAAAAGTGGCGAAAAATAAAATTACTTACCAAACAGAAGGGCACGTATTCCGCATAACATGCTGAAAATGGAATAATTGAATTAAAGAAAAAAACAAGTCCGTCGCAGGAATCACTATAATAATAAAAGTATTTTGATATGCAAATTAAAATTACGGAACATCCTATCCCTGCTGTCGACGAATGAAAAAAAATAGGTTCTGCCGATAAAAGCAGTTGGTGTTCTCGATTCGGGAGCTCAAAATTCGGGCAGTAAAGCTCGTAGCCCATGTACTTAAAGGTTAGAGTGTTGGTTTTTTGAGTGAGTTGGACAAGCTTTTGGAAATTGAACTGTTTTTGATTTTATTTTCTAAAACCTTTTTAAATTCTTCAGTTTTTAGCTTATTTGTGTATTTTTGATTCTTTTCGTTTTTGTTTATTTCCTTATTTTTTTCTTTTCTCTTTCTTTCATTTTTGCCCTCCCCTCTGTTTTTGTTTTCATTACTTTGTTTTGTATTTATTTGAATTATCTTTGGTTGTCCATGTTTTTCTTACGTTTTATTTTCCGTATTATTTTCTGTTTATCCTTTTTTGGAAAGACTCAAAAAAATTTAAGTCAAAAGAAATACAGTTTTATTCGTTTGGTCGCGGTCGAAATGGCCGACGACACAAACGTAAACATGACTACACCAGTGGAAGTACTGCCGGTGCAAACCCAAAGTTTGTCACCTGCGAAAACAGGCCTGGTCCGAAAGTGGACCAAGGAAAAAAAGACTCTGCGTATTACGAAGAACAACGGGTGAAATACGAAGAGTATGTAAAAGGGAATGACTTTGTAACAATCCCGGAGGCCTTGAACGCTATCAAGGTTAAAAGTTATATCGCTGCTGACAACAGATGTCAAGACCCATAGACTCATTGGAGTCAACAGAGACAATGTGGAGGATGCGTTGAAGACCCTCAAGATTGCCCCCAAGATGTTGGCCCGCAGAAGTAATGCCATGTGGGACATTCTGCTTGGTTCAGAGCAAGAAGCAAAGCAGCTGGCCGGGAATATCTTGTCCACAGCAAACTTGCGGCTCCAAACGGAGTATATGGGGACAAGAAAAACCAAAATAACAGTTCACGGCGTTCCTGTCGACATTCCCCAGGACAGAATGGGAGCGTTTTTTGCAAAGTTTGGCTAAGTGGAGGAAGTGAGTGCGGTCATAAGCAAGTCGGGGATAGCAACGGGAGACATGGTGCTCCAAGTGGTCCTCGACAGAGACAACTTTCGGGACATCCCAAACGTGCTAACTTGCCGGGATAAGAGAATGCTGGTGGTGGTGGAGGGTAGGAGGCCGTGTTGTTGGTCGTGTGGTGCGGTCGGGCACATGGCGAAGGAGTGCCCCGGGAAAAAGGACCAGCAGCCAACAAAGGAGACGCCATCAGTAGCAGCAGCGGCAAAGGTGGCACCAACGAAAGATAAGGACACGCCGGGAGCTTGGACTGAGGTGAAGAAAGGGGGGAAAGTGGCAACTCTACCCTCTCCCCCAGTGCGACAGAAGGGGCAACAACAACAGAAGCCCCAGCAACAGCAATTAGAGACGCCCCACCAGCAGCAACAACAGAAGCCCCAGCAGCTACAACCTCCTCAGCAACAACAACAGAATCACCAGCAGCTGAAACAGCAACAAAAACAGGAGCAGCAGAAACAGCAAAAGGAGCAGCAGAAACAACAACAAAAACTGCAGCAGGAGCAACAGCAACACCTCCACAAACAGAAGCAGGTGGAGAAAGAAACATCAATGGAGGTGGACAGAATGCCTCCACCGCGAGCTGCGTCCCTGAAAAGAAGCAGAGAAGAAGATCCAGAGGAAATAGAACCAAGACTTTTTGGTCGTAGCAGGGCGGAGCGAAGCATGGAAAGAACAAGGCGGCACTTCTTCCCTGCTTCGCTAACAAGATCTTCCAGCTCCCCCAAAGTTAGGAGCGTCCCTTCTTCCCCTTCCCGTGCCCCATTCCCCTCTTTCCCCATTACACCCCTAAGTTCACCTGATACTTCCCCGCACACGTCTACTTCCTCCCCTCCCCATCGTGCAAGGGAGAAGAAAAAAATGAAGAAATACTTCCCGGGTCCCGATGGGATTTGTAAAGTGGATAAGGAGGAGGCCAAAAAAGGCCTGTCTAAGCAAAAAAGGGAACTTTTGGGGCGCCTGTTTAAATTTGAGGAGGTAGATGGGAAGTCGGTGGAAGACCCACGAAACTTCACTAACGCCCCGGGAGTCATCACCGTCGTAAGAGACACTGGGGCATACTTGAAAGTGTGGAGCCATATAAATGAGGCTCAAGTAGCCTACCCTAAAATAAGGGTGTGTGAAGAAAATAATGAAGACTTGAAAAAAATGAGGGGTTCCTGTTCTGCTCCATCCCTCTTTGTATAGAGCTATTAAACTAACATACCCCACGGACACTGGCGGTATTGTCCTGGGTGGTCGTATGACGACCGAGTTGGGTACAGGGAACCTGGGACATTCCGTCGGGGTCTTTACAGCTGCGGATTTCCACCCCGTATGTGAATGTTAATTCTGTTTTTTCTATTTTACAGGACTTAGAAGATGTCAATTAAGATAGCTACGCTGAATGCAAGGGGCTTGAGGGATCGGGGTAAGGCTGCCCGCCTGCTTCGGGACCTCTTGTCCTTTGGTGTGGGTGTTGCCGCGATCGAAGAGACCCACTTTGTTTGCAGTTCCGATGCGTGTGTGCTGGAGGATGACTGTCGTCTATTCAGCATATGGGGACCGGTTTGCCAGAGGAGTTTGTTTGCTTGTCAGACGTACTCTTGATGCGAAGGTGGAACTTGTGCATACCGATGCCGAGGTCCGGTTGATTGTGGCCGATATTGCCGTGAAAAGTGGTTCGTTCCGAGTCGTTGCGGTTTATGCGCCCAATGACCAGGAGGAGCGGGTCTCGTTTTTTCGACGGTTGGGGCCGTTCCTGGTGGATTCAACGCGCCTAGTTTTAATGGGGGACTGGAATGCCATCCTGGACCCCAAGTTAGACAGGGGGCGGTGTGCTAGTGGGAGAAGGGGCGATCGTAGCCTGGTTGATCTGATCGACGATTATGGTCTCGTCGATAGATACCGGGTCGATCACCCCGGGGGGAAAATTGTGGACATGGACTTTTAATTGGTCTTTTGAAGAGGTAGTTAGCTACCTTGACAGAATGTTAGTTAGAAGAGCCGACATAGATCTACTAGATTGTCCCACGTTCCACTGGGTAGGCTATTCGGATCACAAACTCGTTTGTGCCCGGGTGGCGTTAGAACATAGACCTAGAATGGCTGGTTACTGGAAGTTCAATCTGTCCTTATTGGACAGACGGGACTTCCAGGAGCAGCTAACTAGACTAGTGCAGCGGGAGCTAGTGGGGGCGGTAATCGGGAATAGGTGGTGGGAGCGACTTAAGTGTAGGATTAGGTCTTTCACCACTGATTTCTGCAAGCGGCTCGCTCTAGATAGAGCTGAAAAGGTGAAGACGCTTAAGGCTAGTTTTTCCCGGGAGATAGCCTTAGCTAAGGAGGCCCTGGATCGTTCGAATAGCGAGCGCTACATGGGCCAAGTAATTAGACATAAGTTAAGCAAGATGTCTTCCGAAGCGGTGAATATGGGCGCAGATCTGCGCAGGGAAGAGGTCCGTCAAGGTGGCGATCGTTACATTCGTGAAGTCAAATCCCCGGAGGGTCGTACTCTTCGGGCCACTGACATGTGCGAGGCATTTCGGCGACATTTCGAGTGCCGGTTTACCAAGGAGCCTGGTCTCTGTGAGGAGGAGTTTCGCAGCTATTTGGCTGACTTTCCTCGGCTTTCGCCGACTGAAGCGGCTAGCTGCGAGGGAGAGATCACGGAGGGCGAAGTCTACGCGGTATTGAAGAAGGTCGGCAGAGGCAAGTCGACCGGTCTGGATGGTTTGCCCTATGAATTGTACTTGAGGCTGTCGCACATCTTTGTTCCGATTTTGACTGCAGTGTTCAACAACTGGTTTCGGTCGGGGTCCATCCCCAGCCGGATCGCCGGATCACCAGGGGCGTGATCACTCTGTTGAAAAAGGGCAAAGGTGGTGGGGGGAAAACTAGATGATTACAGGCCCATAACTCTGCTAAACACAGAGTTAAAGATTTTGGCCAAGATCCTGCAGGAGCGTTTGCAGTCAGTTGCCGAGTCTCTGTTGGGGCCTAAGCAGACTTGTTCTGTGAGGGGCCGAACAATTCAGAGCAACCTGCATCTGATCCGCACGATCATAGAGGGTGTAAAAGACGACGAAGAAGCCGCGCTGATCAGTTTGGATCAGTCCAAGGCATTTGATAGGGTCGACCATCGCTACCTTGCTACTGTCCTGCAGGCTGCTGTATTCGGACCCAACTTCTGCCGCTGGATTAGCCTCCTGTATCGCTCCCCCAGTGCTGTGGTACAGGGGAACGGAAGGTTGTCGGACGCTTTTGTACTGTCTAGATCGGTTCGTCAGGGTTGTCCGCTGTCGCCTCTCCTTTATGCTTTGGCGTTGGAACCTCTCCTTCGCCGGCTGAAGGACGAGACCGGCAGTCCGGCTCTACGCGGAATCGCCGTTCCTGGAGGGTCTCGAGCCAGGGTTTCCGCGTACGCCGATGGCGTATCTGCTTTCGTGTCGTCCCGCAACGACATTGAGGCGGTGCAGAAGGCGATTGATCGGTACGAGAAGGTGACAGGGGCCAAGATAAACCGCGACAAGTCGTCCGGCTTGCGGTTAGGTGCCTGGAAGGGGTTCGATCTTCCGGGCCGCTTCGGTTGGACGGACGGTCCTGTCCGCATTCAGCTGGAGAAGAATTGGTCTGAAGTACGAGCAAAGGTCGATTCTGCCGGTCAGACTTGGAATCGACGGAGGTTGTCCGTGAAGGGCAGGGCGAAGGTGTGTGTTACATAAATTTTCCCCCTGATTCTTTATCGATTGTCCGTACTTCCTCTCTGTAAGACCCACAGGCAGGTGCTCGAGCGATCTCTGTCCTCCATTTTATGGAGGGGATGCGGGAATCGGGTCGACAGACGAGTCTGCACTAAGCGTCTGTGTCAAGGGGGGCTGGGAATGCCGCACCTGATGAGTC
Source organism: Acanthosepion lycidas (assembly GCA_963932145.1). NCBI lineage: Eukaryota > Metazoa > Mollusca > Cephalopoda > Sepiida > Sepiidae > Acanthosepion > Acanthosepion lycidas. The sequence goes on from OZ010577.1 coordinate 5,752,028, forward strand.
ACATCCATGCCTCTAGGCTGGCGTTCCTCCGCCGCCCATTGACTGGAGGAGATCCGATGCTGGAGGATTTGCCAGACTGTGAACGGTGTGGCCTTGGCTTAGAGGAAACGGCTTCGCACGCCTTCTACCATTGCCCCCGGGTCCGCCCCTTATGGGACCATGTCGGCGAGCTGACGACTCGTCTCGCTCCCGAACAGCTTGTGTCCCTCGATCGCGCATACGCGTGTGACAATGTGTCGCCCCCGTATTCCGAGGTGAAACGGATGGTGTTTCTGACGCTGCTAGCCACGGCTCGAATGGTGATTTGGACGACGCGAAAGGAGGAAGTCTTGCGAGGCAATCGTCTTATCAGGATCTAATCCGATTCTTTGAGCATCAGCTCAAGATGAAGATTAGATCGGATAGAAAACGATTGCATTCGACAGTCTTTAGCGAAAGGTGGGTAAAAGAGGCGAGCTTGGTTCGTGTAAACGGGGCTAGCCTTGATTTTCTCTTCTAGGTCAACTTATGGCACATCGGGGTGGCTTCCTGTGGAACCCTCCCCTTGGTTAGGTTAGACATGCTTCAGTGTACCTAGTTAATGTGATTAAGTGTTGTTCCTGGCCTGTATCCCGGCTGCTCTTTGGTTATGATTCAAGTCGAGATTCCCAACCTCCCCAGTTTGTTTGGCCCCCATTTTTCATCTCGACTGGGTCAGCTTTATATTTTTCCAGGTCCGTATAATATTTTATCCCTTTTTCCCCCACTCCCTTAGCGAGAGAGCCTCTTGATTCTGTCCTTTGGGCCGAATACAGCGGCCTCTCTGTTTTAAGGGTTTGACGGTCCCTACTAACATCAATTACGTTTAGTTTGTATTTTGTGTTAATTTTAGTTTATTATTATTAGGTTCATCTCCCTCCCCTCTCATTGATCATTATTAGAATTTTAATGTATATTGTTTATTATCATACAAATTTTTATGGCATGGGGTGCGTTTTATAGGTTCCCCTTGAGAGGATGCGGTATTATGGTGGATGGAGGATTGAATGGTGATGGATGAGTTCTTGTGGTGAACGGGTAAATTGTAATGTATGAAAGGGTCGTGAGTCTGATTAGCTAGGTATAAGATAGTTAGTGTTGACCAGACTTTACCCCTCCCCTTTTTCGGCCTTGTGACACAATTTTGTACGTAAGTATGAAATAAATAATGCGCAAAATTCGGGCATTTTTGGCTTCGGCGTTTGTTAGAGAGTGAGTTATTTTTCTGACTGGTTACACGCATTGTGATTTGAGATAGTACCGGCGAATCGAGTTTTCAGCATTTCTTTCTGCCCCCGATATTCGAGTCTGGACTTACAGTGATTTTTCTTTGTGTTGTGGAAGTAATCTGCGACAAATACTTCCTTTGCTTTCAGAACGCCTACAAAGACATTATCAGAAAATAAGAGCGGTAATTATACTAAATTTAAAATTTGTTTACAATTTTCTCAACAAGCGTCTTCGTAAATAAGACTATAAAGTCAAAATACCTAAAATTCAATAAAATATTAGATTACTTAAAATATTTTCCTAAATTTTCCTAAATTTTCCTAGATTAGTCAGTTAAAAAGTTATATAAAAAAAACATTCACGTTGTAGTCAAGTAATTTTACAGTTATGTGTCCTTTACTTAAAAATTCCAAACATTAAGTTATCGACAAATCTGTCAACACCTCATAAAAACACCAGTCTCTGTGTAAAAATGCTTTCCCGCGTTAATTTAAACTAAAAGTAATATTTGCTTCAATTCAGTTTAATTAAACTTTAAATTAGTTAATCTTCTTCAAATAAAGTTTCATAAATTATATTTTATTTTTGAGAGAATTTTTAATAAAGAGAATTATGTTGTGTTGATACATTTGTATATCTGGACTATTTTAGCGATTTAAAAAATCATTCCTTTCGGGTTATCTCCTCGAAATTTTGTACACTTTTATATTGGTCCTTGTTGTTTCTTTACATTTTTTAGTTTGACTCATACTCCGAGTCTGCCATGTTTGTTGTGGGCATTTCAGGAGACACACGTGTTTATCTCTCAACGCGTACACCGGCCCGCGATAATTCCAATCAATGTAAATTCGGTTTGAAATGCAGTAGTTTTCTTATTGGAAATATCAAAATTAATGTATTAGATTGGAATTAAAAATCAAATGCTTCTAGAAAGATTTTTCATTTTTATAAGGTATCACTTTTTTCGGAGGTACCTATTTTTATGCCTTCTCCGAGAAAACGTCATACAAATGAAAACTAATTTAATATCCTCTCTAAATGGCATCACATTCTTCAAATAGCAACATATAATTGTTCAAACTTGTAAGATAAAATCTTGTAAGATATTTTAAACTGGTCAGTAAGAAACGTTTACCAACCCTATTAAAATTCCGTTTTTTTGTGTTGAGTGCAATTAGGTCAAACGTCTACATAGTTTTCTTTCATCCCTCATACTAAACTCCACCTATCTCTAGCTTTTAAGTCAACTCTAAAATTAGTATGCAACCAGCAATTACGCCAAGAAAATTAAAAATTCCTCACGATCCCGAGAAGCGTGGGTGGAGCTGTTTGGGCTTCGTTGAGAAATTGTGTCAAATTGGAAAGTAAGTAATTTCCGGCGGGGTAGTGGGCCTTTTAGTCAGAAATAGGTTGACAAGTCAGGCCTAGAATTTATGCTCGAAACAATATCAGATGACAAACACACTTCCTATGTTCTGTCTCGGAAGTGGAAAAAGATTATTCCGGATTCGCGTTTATATGTCTTAACCTTTGTATACAAAGAATGAATAACACCCATTGGTAGGGGCGATCAGGGAAGTAGAGAATACTCCATTTTGTAAGGCTATCAGTCTCGGAAACAAAAAAAAAAAAAAAAAAGATTCTATAGCAACGCTGTTAGTCCGTGTTAACGTTTCTGTGGTGAACAAGAGGAAAGGCTTTGATGATAAAATACAATCTTCACAAAACGAAAATCATTCAATTATCGTTTTACTTTGAATGCAAATAGGACAGCAGGTGTTATAACGGACAATATTATGCCTCCACATAAAATTATATTACAGAGAAAGTATAATATTTAATAATGAAAACATACGTACATATATACACACACACAAATTAACCATTTTCATTCAATCCTTCGATTCTTTTGCCGTTGTTCAGAACTTGCGAATGAAGCAATGGTTAATTTACTGACGGTATATAAAATAGAAACAACAAAAATCACTTTCGATTGCCACATAATAATTACATCACTTAGTCATCCGTAATTTCCTTCCCTAAAAATTCAGCATTACTTTATCTGTGTACACATTTTCCTGGATAGATCTCTGCCTTTTCTCATTGATGAAGTTCCTTAATGAATATTAATTTACACCTCACTTTTCACACACACAATATATATATATATATATATATATATATATATATATATATATAGTGCAACCTTGGTTCTCGAATGTCTCACATGACGAAAAAATTGGTTTTCGAACAGAAAATTCGAGATGAAAATGCCTCGGTTATCGAACGAAATTTTGTTTCTCGAACAACATTGCCGAACGGAGTTTACTCGAACGGAATAATATCTGAGTCGACCTGCGTGTCGTATACATTCGTGTGCTATGCCGTGCTTTTCTTTTCCAATTTTATTGTACTGTGACTTTTTTTTTCTCTACATTGAATCCTGTTGGAAAAATAGTTTCGGTTTACGAACATTTCGGGTTATGAACGGCCTTAAGGAACGAATTAAATTCGTGAGCCGATGTTTCACAGTGTGTGTGTGTGTGTGTGTGTGTGTGTGTGTGTGTGTGTGTGTGTGTGTATGTATATATGTATATATATATATTAGCTTAAAAGCCGCTCTGTCTGGCAGCATTTAAGCTAGCTCCTGCGGAGGACTCTTGATTAGGCCTTTGGCTTGTTCAAGAGTTTGAAAGTCCCTAAGTCTTTGCATATTCTCAGCATTGGAAGGTCTCGCATTTATTATATAGAAGATGAAACTATTGAAAGTTAGATAGTTGCGACGTTTAATTAAAAAAGTGTAACACACAGACATTTTCGCATTTATATATATATATATATATATATATATATATATATATATATATATATATATATATATATATGATATAATGATATATATATTTTTATATATCAAGATCAATATTGTGGAAATTGTATGACAAAGTGGAAAAAGTTTACTTGTGACGCGTTTCGTCCTTCAGGACATTATCGGACTAAATTTGTTATGTTGGTACGACTACGCATGCGCCCGAATGTAGGGTCAAGGGGATTTTGAATTTTTTATTTTTTTTATTTATATCTAACCGAATTTATTTAGTCTTTTTCTTTTACTTTCCCACACTGTGATAATAACAGATCTACCAGAAATGGTGAAATGTTTTAAGAACCAGAGTGTATAGATATAAACTCCTGTATTTTACGGCCAATAAGTGAAGCAAAAACAAGTAAGAGACGACTACAAATAAATGTTACTAAATTCAGTAGATACGAAAAACTTTTTTTTTTACAATTCTGTACAAACACGACTACAAAATAAATAAGTGTTTTCTGGAACCTGATTGGATAGGACAAGTAACGTGATCTGCTTTTTACGACATGCGCCCGGTTGAATTTCAGATGACCTGGAAATAGGTCAGGGCTCGGGTAACTGAATACATTCCTGCGCAAAACTCAGATAGGATTCATGAGCGGTGCACCGTTTGTCAAATAGCGATAAAGACGGCTCGCCAGTCGGTGAATGACACCAGTGAAGAATAGTAAGCGACCAGATCTTCAGCGCTACACTGAATGAAGGACAGTCGGCAAAAGTCAGCGAACCAGACCTGAAGACTTACTTGCGACAAATCATTTCGAACAATCGAACTATTGATCTCTTCATGGCACCAACAAAGAACATTGATTTTTGATATATAAATACATGTATCTGACTATATAAATATTACTGCCATATTTAGTTTGGTCTTCTTCCTTTTCTGCGAAGATCATTTTTTCGCGTTGCATAAAAAATGTGTAGTATTTGTGGGCACGACACTAGGATTTTATTTTTCCTCCTAAAATCCGGGTAGACCCCACAGGCGCAAATTTACTCTAGATGTCCTTGCGATCAGTCTACTCAATTGACATTTACGTCGTAATGAATTGTTTTCTCCTTTGATCAGAGTAGCATTTTTTTTTATATCAAACTTGTGATCAGTCTCATTACGGTGGGCAACCAACGCATTTGACGTATTGTTTTGTAAAATTTTCCTTTTGTGTTCATATAATTTTTTAGTTAGATTCCTTGAGGTTTCACCTACGTATTTATTGTGGCAGTTATTACAGGCGATGGAGTAAATTCCTCCTTCAGGTTTTAGCTTAATTTTGAGTTTAGATAAATTATTTTCGATTCTAGATGTGATAGCGTTAGTTGGTAGGATAATATATTTTTTATTCATTCGATTTTTTAGGAGGGGCCGTATTTTTGTTTTGGAATATATTATGGGCCTCTTGCTTCGCACTGAATATAAAATAATTAGGGCACTGGAGAAGTTTGAAAGTATTTTCAATGTATTTCTCCTCTTCATCTAAAATCTAAGTAGAGACTGATGATTATGCAGGATTTTATTTTTGTTATTATGATGAGCAGAGACATTTATTAGGTCGGTTTTGTTGGTTGATTTCTGGTAGACTCCGAATTTTAAACTGTTTTTAACGCAATGTAGCTTGATATCTAGGAAGGGTAAGGAATTTCGTAACCGATAGAATCCAGGTAGAGATCAATATCCAGGACAGAGTAAGAATATAAAATGCTCAAAGGCTAATATTCCATGGTTATAATTTATTACATTGAAATCATAATCATGATACAATTCATCAGACCTACATTTTTTGTTATTATTATTATATATAAAAATGCAAAGTCCAATCTAATCTTTGTTTGACGGGGAATGGTAAACTATCTTCTCACAGATGAAGAAGAAACTTGAGGCTACCGAAATGTTGTTCTACAGATAAAATATATGAGAAACGAGGAAGTTTTAAAGAAACCAATGCTAATAAATAGAAACAAACAGCCGAAACTTCGAGATCACATAAGGAAATATTGCTTAGAGAGTTCAATACTCACAAGGCATACTGAAAGCAAGAGTAACTGTGGAGAAACAGTGAGCAACCTACTTAATGAGTTTACGCGAAGAAATGTCAGAACAAAAGTCATAAAGACAAAAAAATAGATAGTAAAGAAGTTAAATTACATAGAGAAACGGGAAGTTGTAGAGAGCCATGATCGCTTAAATCCTGAAGGACATGGTATATCGAAGGAGAAATCGACAGAGGTTATTTTGTTCATATATGATATTTTCTGTTACCGGTTTCTGTTGCAGAATGTTTTCCAAATTTTGTAAACGTCTTGCTACTGTTGAATGACTGCACAAGCCAAAAAAAAAATTCAAAAACAAAATTCCGAGAGAACGTCTAAAGCATCCTCCCAGATCGATTCCTTCCAGTTTAACTCCTCAAGGCTTTCTTCCGTGGTCAACTTTATGTTGAATATTCTAGGGTTGAATTCTCAAACTAATTTTTCACATTCAATGAGAGAAGCGTGCTAATATGATGTACACAGAAAGTCTTTCAACCAAAAAGACTGCATCACTTGTTTTGCTTTATACACTAGAATATCTTTTTCAGTAGCAGCTACTTTTAATGTGCAAAAAATCTATTTGCTGTGTAAAAAGAAATATGCGAAAGAACTTATTTCTTTATGTGTTTTTATATTTGAAGTTATTCTCGACCTTTCCAGACAATACCTGATATCCCTGCCAGTTTCTAATATTTCTTTGAAAAATTATACTAAGAACTTTTATAACTTTTTATATTATGCGTATTCAGAAGAATATTTCTTGTTTTGTAATGAGTTTAAGAGTGTGCACATTGTGGCGCGGTTATCAACGCGGAAAGTGAAATCACTGGGTCGAGTTCAAATCCCAGCCTAGTCTGTTGCGTTCAATTTCTCACTAATACTCTTGAAAAAGGTATGAATCCATCTCTTCCCACCTCATGGATAGACTTGCCTTGAGTAGCAGCTAGTCTAAGAGAAGGACTACTCCGTGATCGAATCTGGAGAATGCAACAGGAAACCACTCTTATTTTTCCCAATAAGTCATGGTAATTCAAAGAAAATAAAGAAAAGAAATTTGTGCAAAGAGATGATCGCCTAGCACCATGGCATTAAAAATTATTTAAAAAGCTGTTTTTTTTTTGGTTTTGTTTTTTTAAATTTTTATGATGTCAACAGAAGATGTTATCTGCCATTGGATATAAAGAAAAAGTAAAAATAAATGACGGATTACTATGAAAGGGACAATGATATTAAGTTTAGTCTGGCACAAGACCATAAGTATGGAGCACCGGATGAGGATAAAATGTATTACAGAATAATCATCTGTAAGGCGAGCTTGCTAAACCTGGTTCCGTGGCAAGGTGGCTAATATTTACAAATTTGGGCTACGTATGGTATAGATACAAATGTCACCCAGTAAGTGTTTAATTGATCCCAATCAATCTAGCAATTTAACTTTTTGATTGTTCTAAGTACAGTGATGTACACCTATAGTGTCTAAATCTGACACAAGGCTACAAATCTGACGCACCTTGTTAGAATCAAGCTCACTTAAAGTTGTAATAGTTTGTAGGCTTAATTTACTATCCACTGCATGATGACGATTAGGCACTGCATAATGGCGATTAGACAAGAGAAGTTTTCCAATCAGCTATAGTAACGATGAGGTTTGTACTAGAATTGGTTCTTAATTCTTAAAAGATGAGTCTGGTGAACCTGGACCAGTTTGTAACCGTTTCAGAAAGTTCTTCATTTACAAATTGGTCTTTTTGCAGATTTGATCGGTTTGCATCCATTTTTGTTGATGGGATCTTGTAATGTTTCCTTAGATTGGCTTTTGTTGTCCTTGTTGATATTTCAGACAGAAATGTCAGCAAAGATACGAGAGGCAAATTGGAGAAAATATGAGATTTTGATTACAGTCAACATTCAACCTACAAAGATTATTATCCGAAAAGTCATCAACAATTAATGCTTTAAACTAGGCCTGCACAATTAGAAAATGCGAAGGGGCAGATTGTTCACAGAAAATTAGCCACGGATAGCAAAAGTGAATGTTTAGAGCAAATTACTGAGTTAAAAAAAAAAAATGATACATATGCACGAATGCTTCCCAAAAGAGCGACGTCTTAATCAAAATAGTTTTGGCCTCTACCTTCTTTTAGATTTTCCAACATTTGTTATTTATCGTATATTATTTATTCAGATAAGCACTAAAAATGCTCTATTTTGAAAATCCGTAGCAAGTCACAGTTGGTAGTCCGCGGACCGTATAATATGCAGGTCCGCTTTAAAGAATAACAGAATAAGTAAATGAAAGTGAATAAAAGAATAAGAAAATAAAAAAGACAATTTTTAAAACTCAACCTATTAACTGCTAATGGCGGAAATATTTGGTTCAGTTAATGAGTTAATTTTCTGTTTTAAGTCATTTTTAAAAACATCGTAAAAATGAAGGGTCTTCGATAAGATGAAAATCAGAACTACAACAATTCATTTTATATTCAGTATTTTCCAGTGCACATCATCCTAAATTTAGTGTGAAATGCAATGGAATAAAATAAAACTGAAGAAAATTAACTCGGGCAGATTTATAGATCGTAGGTTTGGGTCGAAACCGAATCTTCATAGGGTAATTTTGAAGAGCAGAGTTTTAGGGTAAATATTAGTCTTAATGGCCACAAAATAGAGTGCGTAATGTTATAATCGTAAAAATTTCACGGATAAGTTAAATATTGCCCAATGAATATTCATCACTTAATAAAAATTGTTTAATTCGCACTATTTTGGTTAATAAAAAATTATATGATCCTTCATTTCATATTTAATAATATAAGTTTATTTTAAGTTATTTTGTGAAAGTATATATGAAATAAATCCGTTACAGCACTTTCCGATATACAATGTTTCTAGTGAAGGTGATTTCCTCTCCTTCGACCATGAGTGGATTCGTTTTCAGGTATCACTTTAACACACACAAACTGTTCATTGCCCTTGCTCTTCAAAACGCTAGGTAAAGCTGACCATGAGTGAAGCATGACTGTGGCAAGTGTTTGCCGCTGTTCTTTATTGATTATCATAGAATAGAACAGACGAATCGAGAACTGGATCCGTTGTAGAATGAATGGAATTTTTAGCATCACTTAGATGAGAGTACTGATACCAAGAATCAAACTTAAACCGAGAGTGAGATCCACTTATAATTGACGTTTCGATGCTATGTTCATGGAGCTGAAGTACTTCCAAGCAAGTTTCGTTGCATAGACCTTGTGTTATAGAGAGGTTTCTAAGAAGCATAATAATTGCTCCAACTTAAGTTAAGGTGAGTGGGAGGCAATTCCAGAAGGTGTAAGAGATTCTATAAATAGTGTTTATAAACTCCATGGAATAATTTGGGGCTTCTTCATTATCAGATGTTACAGAGTCGGTGCTTAGATGTTGTTTTAGTTTCAGTGGGCAATTTGTTTGGAATTTCTTCATTTACTACTAAGTAGTCCGAACTTTTAGGAGATAAGATCACTCTAGTTTTCATTTCTTCTGCTGTACAATTATCAAATATATCAGATACCAAAGAATTGTTACATATACATGCCTCAGGAATATCAATAGTATCTTCTGCGAGATTATCAAGAGAGCTTTGAATAAATCCACTTCCAAGTTGTATTAGCCCCCCCCCCCCGGAAAATCTTATTCATTTGTGCTTGTTTTCATGTTTTGTTTAAGTTGCATTTGATGAAAATTATCCCATATGGAGGAGCGTTCGAAGCAGACATCAAGTCCAGCTGCAGGAGGAGCTCTGGGAACAATTGGAAGAACTAAAATCTCCTTCTATTACGATAATTTCCCACCAAATATTCTACTACTATTCATAATATTTCTTAAACAATTATCTATAGCGTTCAAAGCATAAGCTGGTATCATTGAAGCTTTGTCAATAATGAAGGCTTTTACTCGCCTAATGTTTCCTTGATCAGAATTTGGTAGAATATTGCACACGTTTGTTTCAATCAAAGGAATTGGAAGCTTGAATATACTATGAAAGGTTTTACCACCTTTCATGAGTGTTGCAGCAATGCCACTCCAGGCAGATATACTTATTGGTATATTGTTATTGAACAAAAAAGTTTAAGCTGACAGTTAACAATACACTTGAGAGTTGAAGTGTTTCTTGTGTGGCGAATTTTCAAACAATGGAAGAGGATAATCGGTACAAAGGAAATCTAGTCAGTTGGAACTATGCTACAGACACATGTACATTAGACTTTTATTTAAAAATAGAAGCGATTCTTCTTTATTTTTTTTACATAAAAATCTAATTATATACGTATTCGAAAAAAAATAAATTAAATTAAAAAATGTTACTAGTATAAAATTTTTATTTCTATTTAAAAAAAGAATTTTAAAAAAATGTAAAATTAAATGTAAAACCGTCTAGGTGTTTTTTGTTTTGTTTTTTTTTTTGTTTATTTACACGTCTTTTGAGAAAGGTGTATTATTTGTAAGCCGGACGGTGTGTTTAAAAAGAAAAAAGCTGTGCGATTTTTATGACTCTTTAGGATCAGGAATTTGCCGCCAAAATTGTTTGCCAAACTCTGATTTTCTTGTGTGAAATTGTGTAAAAATTTATGACAATTTTGGATCAAGTTTGCCGCCAAAATTGTTTGCCAAACTCTGATTTTCTTATGTGAAATTGTGTAAAATTTATGATCCTTTCGGATCAGGAATAGCCGCCAAAAGTGAAATTTTTGAATGGCCTTTTTCATATATTGGCCAATGAAAATTAAGTTTTCGAGACCCGTAGAAATTCTGGATGGCCCCAAGTCGAGCGGACTTTTTCAAATAAAAGAGAGGGCATTAAGAAACGAAATCAGTAGAAACGAAAAAATAACGAAAGAGAACCGAGGCAGAGATCTGAGACGACACGCTGTTCGCAGACCACTTAACACCCTCTCTCTACATTGACCGGCAAGTGGGCCATAAATCAGCCTTTCTTCAAATACCAAAACCAACTACCAAAACCAACATTTTCCAAAACCAATCCGGCCTGCTGTCAACGAAAATTCTTCAAAGAAAGGAGGTGGGTGCTTTTGTGCGTTCTGCTAAGTGTTGGTCTCTCTAAAAACTTTATCCCTTTTTTGTAAAGGGTCTAAAAACTTTATCCCTTTTTTGTATTTTTGTAAAGGGTCTAAAAACTTTATCCCTTTTTTGTATTTTTGTACAGGGTCTAAAACTTTATCCTTTTGTATTTTTAAAGGGTCTAAACTTTTAAAAAACCGGAGTTGGACTAAACAATTAATTTCATAGCTTGTTTCTGTGGGTATTTCCTTTTTAGAAATCCCAGGAAAATATTGTTATCCTGCCGTGTTAGGCGCACAGAAGGAAATTTTTGTGCAACCTTTCTTGTTCTTGTTCGTACCTTTGTGCTTATTGTAAAATAATTGTACAATAAATGTTTTTTCCTGTTTTTAAAAATTCAAATGTCTTTTTTCCTCAAAAATTAATATCCAGTTTTCTCGACTGGAGTTATCGTGTTAACCGAATGTTAACGTTAAAATAACCTGCAAAATTTTGCTTTTCATTTTAAAGAATACATTTATCATTTGTACGAAAATTCAGTATTTACTGCTGAAATTGACAAAAATTCTACTTCGACGTTAAATTCCCAGAGCATTTCAGGTCCCAATCGGTAAAATTGCCTGACTTTAAATTTTAAAATAAATTGAGGTGTATTTGCGGGAAGATGGAGGAACTTAATAGACTTTTTAAAAAGAGGCGTCAGTTGAAGGGAAGAATTGAGAGATCTATAAACGTGCTGAAGGCCAAAGAAAATATTGTAAAGGCCCAGCTCACTACTCATGACCAAACGATATTTAAGTGGTTGGAAACCAGGGAAACGGTTACTGAGCAAATAGATGATATCTACCTCGATAGTAATATTGAAGAGTCAAGAGTCGGAGGATTACTCCTTTGAACAATTTCAATGTGATACTGTGGAGGCTCTAGCTAAGATAGGTGAACGAATTACAAAAGATAATGAAAGTGATGTTGTGAAGGTAGATGAGGCTTCTAATTCCGGTACGTGTTCTTTCGCTCCTAAACTTAATTGTCCCAAATTTAGTGGTAAAAACTGTGAAGACAAGTTCGCCTTCAAAAACTTTCTTACTCAATTTTAAAACTGTATCGTAGCGGTGAAATGTAAAGCTATCAAGTTACAATACCTAAGAGGATATCTAGCAGATTATGTTCTGCAGATTATCCAACATTTAACTATTACTAACGAAAATTACGATGTCGCTATTCAGTTGCTAAAAGAAGAATATTAGGATCACGAGTATATTGTGAACGAAATTTTGAAGCAAATAAGCGAAAATAAGCCTGTGCTGGACTCTGAATTTGAGGGAGTCAAACAGTATTTAACCAAGGTTAGAGCAGACTTGTTGGAGTTTAAAAAGACTCATTCGAACTAAATTTCCTCGAAAATAACACACCGGGAAATAAATATGTGAGCTATACTATTTTTTCTAGGTTGCCCAGTGTTATGAAAAAGGAGATCATTCGTATTGCTGGGACTAATTATCCTTCTCTGATGCATATTTTTGGCAACTATAACGAAGTGATCAAAACTCTCGCCATAACGAGATTTAAGTATAACACTAATAAAGAGGTAAAGATAAGGTATCAAATTTAAACAAATCTTGTTCTGCGTTGCAAAATTTCAATACCTATGTAAAAACCCCAATTATATGTAAGTTTTGTGGCACTGAAAATCATTCTAGCACTTCGTGTCCAAAGTTCCCTTCTCTGGAATCTAGATTAGCGAAATGTAAGGAAAGAAGTTTATGTTTTCTTTGCATGAGTCACAGACATGGGAGCCAAGAGTGCATTGCAAAAAATAACGCCTTACCATGGGAATGTAAATTTTGTAAATCCAAAGGACATGTCTGTGCCCTTTGCCCGCTAAAATTTAAGCAAACTAAAACTCTAACCACCAATATGTGTTACAAAAACAGCAGTAAACAACAAGATTTAATTTTACCTATAGTAGCTATAACAGTCTTTAACGGAAACAAACCTTATAAATTCAATTGTTTGGTGGACACAGGAAGTCAGAGATCTTATTTCTCTCAATCTGTGTTAACAAAGGTGAAAGGCGAAAGGGAATTAATTCCATCTACAGAGTTTAGCGTAAAAACATTTTTAGGAACCAAGCAGAAGAAGCTAAGAGAAGTAATGTTCGATGTTGGCTTCAATGATTTTCATCGCTCCTTGCCTGTTCTGGTTGATGATGATTTTGATATTGAATTTAATCTTAATGGGTTTCATAACGTTGTGGAAAATCTCATAGGGTTGAACTACAAATTGGCGGCCAATTTTGGGGGAAGTAAAGGTCCCATTCCAATTAATGGTCTTCTGGGTGTGGATTTAATCCAGTTTATGGGACCCATGCAAATGATTAAATGCATGGATGGATCCGCTTGGCAGACTCTTGAGGGGTAATTCCATTTGGGAGTGTACAAAACTTTTTGACTCCTAATCAAATGGTTATTTCCAAAACCCGTAAGAGAGCTACTGAAGATAATTTCTGTAGGGTAATTTCTCAGTATTCTTCTTCCCCCATTACACATGTGAATTTCGTATTAGAACCAAAAGGGGGACACGTGGATCCTTTTGCGGAAAATTTTAATGAAAAAATGAGAAAATGTTCAGTATAGAGTCTCTGGGCTTGCCTAATGAAGACCCAGTTAGTGATTATGACAAGGAGAAGATTGAGCGGTTTGAAAAGTCTATTAAACACAAAGACAATTGTTATTATGTGAAGTTGGCTTGGGATGAGGATAAAATTAAATCTGTCCCTTCTAACCATGCTGTAGCCCTTAATGTACTAAATAGAGTAGTAAAGAAGCTAGAACAGCAGAATCTCTATGAAGAATACGATGAAATATTTAACCAGCAAGAAGAAGAAGGGATCATAGAACAGATAGATGTTGCTCCTGATAAGAGTGAAGGCCACATTTGGATACCTCATAGACCTGTGTTTAAGTCTGAGGACCAAACCACTACCAAAATAAGACCCGTCTTTAATTGTTCACTTAAGACAAATGGGGCCCCTTCATTGAATGAAGCAGCCTACCCTGGTATTAACCTCATGGGAAACATGTTGGAATGTTGATGTTCCGTACCAATCAATATGTACTTCTTGCTGACATTAGGAAGGCCTTTCTTATGATAAAGCTTGAAGCCGAAGAAGATAAAAATAGGTTTTGTTTTTTATGAAAAAGGGACAAAGTTTGGTTTGTTACCGCTATACCACCATAATTTTTGGATTTGTTGCGAGTCAATTTACCTTAAATTATGTGATTAAGCATAATGTCAATAAGTTTCCCAAAGATGAATGCACTGAAATGTTGAAAAAGAGTTTTTACCTTGATAATTTGGTAAAAACTAGTAATTCTCCGGAAAGGCTATTGTATCTTTATCAAGAGTCAATAGACAGAATGAGTGCAGGAAACTTTGATTTGAGATCCTGCAATAGTAATTGTGAAGAGTCGAAAGCTCAAATGAAGAAAGATGGAAATTTTGTTGAGCATGGTTGCGAGTTGGAAAAGGTATTAGGCTACAGATATAATCCTTCTAAGGATACTATACAGGTTGCTAGTAGTTCTGTTAATGAGCATGCCAAAACTAAGAGAAACATCTTATCACAAATTTCTGGCATATATGACCCTTTATCTTTGTATTTACCTATTACAATTAAAGGAAGAATGCTTGTTAGTGAGTTATGGATTCAGAGAATGGATTGGGACTAGTTTATCCAAAGATTTGATTCAACTGGACTTATTAAAATTTCCCAGATGTGCTGTGAAAACATATCCTGCAGACTTGTACATATTTTGTGATGCCTCCAAAAAGGCTGATGGGTTTGTGGCTTATTTCGTTCAGAATGGGAATTCTACTTTAGTTTTTGCTAAGGCAAAAGTAGCCCCTTTGAAATCCAAAACCTTGTCCACTTTAGAACTGCTTGCCGTATTCCTGGCAGTCAAGTGTTTGGGAAATATTTTGGAGATGTTTTCAAATATCTCCATTAAGAATACCTTCGTGGCTGTTGATGCCCAGATAGTGTTGTCCTGGTTACTTTCCAAAGATGCTAAAACCAAGAATCAATTTGTTAGAAACAGGCTAAAGGATATTAGTAAAATAGCTATGGAATTAGTAGGTAAATATTCCATGCCCCTAAAATTCAAGTATATACATACTCTGCAGAATCCTGCTGATTTAATTACCAGAGGGTTGTCCTTTGAAAAATTTAAGTAAAACTTTGATTTCTGGGTTTCTGGACCTGAATGGCTGAAGAAACAGCCTGTTACTTGGCCTGTCTGTGGTTTGGATCGTTTGAGTACTGACAACAAAGAAATTGTTAATTCCATGGTACTGCATAACATGGTCTCAGCACATACTGAAAATCCCATTATTCATTTCAAAAAATTTTCAAAGTTAACAAAGCTAATCAGAGTGATATCTCTGATATTTAAATTTGTAAACAGACTGAAAGGTGTTGTCGCAGACCATACCGAGTGCGCTAAACAACATTTGATAAAAGTAATGCAAAAACAGTCATTTGAAAAAGAAATTAATCATCTTTTACAGCCCCGAAAAAAGGAGGCTCCTGATTTAGTTAAAAATTTAAACTTATTTTTGGATAAAGAAGGAATTATCCGTTCAGATGGCAGAATAGGTAAAACCTCTGCTTTTGAATATGAGACAATTTATCCTATTTTGCTTGCTAAAGACAATCACTTGACCAAACTTATAATCAATGACTGCCACGACAAATGTAAACATTTAGGCATCTGCCACCTTAAATAAATTGAGATTATCTGGATTCTGGGTTCCTAAAGCTAGGCATACAGTGAGAAAGGCTATTTCCGAATGCTACTTGTGTAAAAAATTTAACGCCTTTTCCTTTAGATACCCGAAAATTACTAATTTGCCTAAACACAGAGTGAACCTTGTCAAACCCTTCCTTCATACGGGAATTGATTATACTGAACATGTTTGGGTGAAGGATGATAAAGACGCAAGTAAAATGTATTTACTTATTTTTACTTGTCTGAATATACGAGCTGTACACATTGAACTTGTCAAAGACATGAGCACTCATGCTTTCATTCTTGCTTTCATCCGGTTTACCAACATTTACGGTATACCCTCTCATATTTATAGTGATAATGCCAGATCATTTAAAGCTGGATGTAACCTTCTAGAGGAAGTTTTTACTTCTGACGAATTTGAATTTTTATGACTCTTTAGGATCAGGAATTTGCCGCCAAAATTGTTTGCCAAACTCTGATTTTCTTGTGTGAAATTGTGTAAAATTTATGATCCTTTCGGATCAGGAATAGCCGCCAAAAGTGAAATTTTTGAATGGCCTTTTTCATATATTGGCCAATGAAAATTAAGTTTTCGAGACCCGTAGAAATTCTGGATGGCCCCAAGTCGAGCCGACTTTTTCAAATAAAAGAGAGGGCATTAAGAAACGAAATCAGTAGAAACGAAAAAATAACGAAAGGGAACCGAGGCAGAGATCTGAGACGACACGCTGTTCGCAGACCACTTAACACCCTCTCTCTACATTGACCGGCAAGTGGGCCATAAATCAGCCTTTCTTCAAATACCAAAACCAACTACCAAAACCAACATTTTCCAAAACCAATCCGGCCTGCTGTCAACGAAAATTCTTCAAAGAAAGGAGGTGGGTGCTTTTGTGCGTTCTGTTGGTCTCTCTAAAAACTTTATCACTTTTTTTGTATTTTTGTAAAGGGTCTAAAAACTTTATCCCTTTTTTGTATTTTTGTAAAGGGTCTAAAAACTTTATCCCTTTTTTGTATTTTTGTAAAGGGTCTAAAACTTTATCCTTTTGTATTTTTAATGGGTCTAAACTTTTAAAAAACCGGAGTTGGACTAAACAATTAATTTCATAGCTTGTTTCTGTGGGTATTTCCTTTTTAGAAACCCCTGGAAAATATTGTCATCCTGCCGTGTTAGGCGCACAGAAGGACATATTTGTGCAACCTTTCTTGTTCTTGTTCGTACCTTTGTGCTTATTGTAAAATAATTGTGCAATAAATGTTTTTTCCTGTTTTTAAAATTGTACGCAGTGGTTTGTCTTGTATCTTTAACTCGCGCTTACTAACGGCAGCTATCGTTTCTTCTGCCAACTAAATTTTGTGTCTGCCACAAGGAGTTGGTAGGAGAGTGAGAAAAAAGAAAGAAACAAACAAAATTTTTATACTACGCCTAGTCGCCGAAACGGTCGTTAATATCCATTTCAAATGGCGAGATAATATCGAAAATATTTCACAATTTGATATCCATGAAGTTCAATAAAATCAATTTTATAAGAAAAATCTTTAATGAAAAACAAACCGGCGAGATCGGATTGTTTACACGCTGAACGTTCGCATCCAATTATATAAACTTACGATTCTGTCAGATGGGGCCCCAATAATATTTAAAATCGAACTGAAATCCATATATCTACCGGTTATTTATAGGGATTTTTATTTCGGTACACGTGTCTTCGTTTACTCTCCCTCCACAAAGGCTGCCGCACAAATTGTCTGCCCTTTGCGTGACCGACACATACGGTAGGTACAACAAGCGTATTAATATATAGATGTTCGTCTTATTGATCACAACATAGTGTGCGTGACGCTATAAAATGTCCGTCTTCATTGATCCAAAATAGAGTGCGTGACGCTAAATGATACAAAAAAGACAAAATGACCATTACCTATTGTTACTATTATTTTATATTTAAATATAATTTTATTTTAGTGAATTGATTAATTTAATAAAGTTACTTTTTATCCCAGCATATTTTAGATGTTCTATTCTTCAGCTATTAAATTCATCTCAGCTAGTACTTTTAACTTTAATATATACTGTATATTTTCGTGTATAAGGCGACCTTTACATAAGACTAAAAGTTGGATATATTATGTTATTGTGCTAATTACAAGTGAGGCGCTGATAACTTAATAAGCCTTAATGATGACAGTGAGTTTATGTGTTAGGCCCAATGGTGTTGAGCATGTAAATCGGAGTGTTTTTATAGTATCCCTACGCCATGATATTACACTGGTTATGTGTAGGGAAATAGTCCCGAGACACTGCTACATCACCCTCAGCAGAGTTGTTGTTATGATGGTGTTAGTTAATTGTTTACTTATCATTGTTTGTACCTTGTTGGCCCGTGTATTTTACGGCCTGTTCTGGTTGTATTTGGCCTATATGTGTTGCTTGTGTTGGTTTGTTTTTTACTTTGTTATGAGGTGGTATGGTCATTGAAATGACCCTGATTAACAGTGGCTGTTGTTTCCTTTATTTGGACTTTATTTCGTCTCTTTACTAATGTACGATCTTGGTTCAGTACATTTATTCAGTACTTTTGTTGGTTTCCATTTCACCGTTTGATGGTCTAGAGTGCGAATGGTTTGTCCTGCGGCCAGTGGTGGTTGGTCCTTCACAGTTTTGTATGTTTTCTGCTTGTCCTATCTGGGTTTTTTTTTAAACTCTTCACGAATGTGATCAGAGCTGGGGAAACTTGAAGTTGGGGTCTTTGAGATTACATTTGTTTTCAGAACACACTGGTTTAGTAGTTTGGCTGGGCTTGGAAGGTTGTGAAAAATGGGTGTTGCCCGTAGATACAGAATTGCTAGGTCGTAATCTCTTCCCACCTGTTTAGCCTTGAGTAGCGTCCTTTTGACAGTTTGGATCTGTCTCTCTATGAAACCGTTCCATCTTGGAAATATTGGCGAAGACGTAATATGATCGAATTGCCATTGTCGAGCAAATTTTTTGGATGTTTCACATGAATACTGAGGTCCGTTATCACTGACTACTCTAGTAGTATTCTCTGTTTCATTGATGATATGACCATGTTTCTCGTGCTCTGGCCTGTCATTTTTCGAATGATGGGGAATTTGCTGTAGTAATCAGCGATAATGAGGTATTCATAGTCGTCGAAATGGAACAAGTCGGTACCAACTATTTCCCATACTCGACTAGGGATGTCATGTGGCTGGAGAGTCTTCTTTGCTTGCGCGGGGAATTTTTCCTGACACATTGAGCATTTCTTGGTCATGCTCCCTATATCAGTGTTTATTCCTGTCCAGTATACAGTATTTCTGGCTTGAAGACGTGTTTTTTCAACACATTCATGGCTGTAGTGCAGCTGGTCCAGGATTAGTTTTTGTTGGCTTCCAGGAACAATAATTCTTGGTTCTTTCAGTATGATGCCTTCATTTATACATAGTTTGCCTCTGTATTGACCAGGTAAGGGCGTTATTGCTGGTGGTAGCTCTTTGATTGAGTTTGGCCATATCCTGTTATTATGATCTTTCGTAGTTGTTCAAGAACTGGATCTTCCACGGTTTCTTGTCTTCTTTCACTCAGAAGGTCACTACTGAATCTCACCAGATCAACTCTGATATCCAGGTCAATCGTGCTTGCGTTTTCAGTACTGGGGAGACGGCTTAGAGTGTCTGCTATAGTCATTTCTTTTCCAGGCACATACTCTATGTGTATTCGGTACCCCTGTAGTTTAATCATCATCCGTTGTAGTCTAGGGAGCGAGCTGGTTAATGGCTTTTGCAGTATCATGACCAGTGGTTTGTGATCAGTGAGTACTCTGAACTGACGCCCATATAGATATGTGTGGAATCTTTGAACTCCAAACACTATTGCTAGCAGTTCCCTTTCTATGTATGCATATCGTTTCTCTATCTGGTAGGAATTTTGATGAATATGCAATTGTTTTTTTTTTGTTTGAATCAGTGCAACTTCAAGTCCTTTCAGACTTGCATCTGTTTGCAGTACTAGCATCTCATTCATGTTGAAGTAGGCTAGAGTTGTCTCTTGGCTGATTTCTGTTTTGAGTTTTTCAAAACATTCATTATGATGTTCTTCCTACAGAAATGCCGTTTTTTTTCTTTAGCAGACCCCCTCTCAGTGTATGTGTTTTGTTAGCCAGATTTGGGATGAATGGTGACAAGTAGGTAAGGAGGTCTAAAAGTTCTTGCAGTTCTTTCCTACATGTTGGTGATGGCATGTTGCGTAGGTCATACCTGTAGTGTATGACGACTGCTAATTGATTATATAAAGTTGATGTTTTTGGAAATGTCGTTACTTACTGTATCCTTAGAAATTCAAAATAAACGAAATAAAACTGATTCTATATCATATTTATCCTATACACGTCTCCTAAAATGGAAACCATTGTTTGTTTACGTTCTTGTGACTTCTTCTTCTATATCTAAACAGTTACAAACAGCCTGGTGTACTAATGGCCATTTACTTATACTTCATCGACAATCACAAAATACCGTTTATAACTGTACGATAATAGTACCTTGCACTTTCAACATCCGTAAAAAAGGATTTTTATTTGAAAAATAAAGGTTGTATATAATCCTAAATTGTGTTATTTAACGCCAAAATGATAATGAATTTTTAATGAAAAAATGAATATTATGTTATCCTAAATGTTATTACTGCTGTAATTAACATTATCATGATGATCATTGAAAGTTTAGCGAAAGATAAAGGTTGCTGTGAACGTAATCATAAGTCGATGTTTACATTTTCTCAACAAAGTTTGCATGGATACAAGTTGATTTCATTGATACGGAATTATTCTTCATATAGGCAATTTATTATGAAGTTATGTCAATAATATATAAGGTAGAAATAGTTTTACTTTTATTATCAGTTTATTTGATAATCTGAATCTTTTCATGTACGTTATTGGTTGTCACACTAAGGCTGAGGTTAGCCTACCGACAAACATAGCCCAGAATTTAAAGTTTCTTTTGTTAGAATTCAAGTGATAGGGGAAAGTGGAGAGCCATAAACGCCTACGTCCTGAAAGAACACGGCACATTAAAGAAGAATTATAGAACGATCCCCAATTTTTAAGGGTGATTTTTGGAATTTAAAGCTCGTCTTATACGTGGACATACACGTTAGTTGTGAGATTTTGTGATTAGTTATTACTATGATGATAATTGCTTTTAGTTTCTTCCATTTCTTAATTGATTTTCATCCCAATATTTTCAGTTTCAGCCATCCCCAAGATACACCGATGTTTTCAAGTTTTTCAAGGAACCCACTTCGCATAACTCATACTTTGAATCTCTAGCCTTCAAGTGGACTAGGTAAATTTCAATTCTTAGGAGAGATAGATCAAATTAAAACAGATACAGAAGAAAATCTGGGTGTTATAGAGATAAAAACGATGTGAGAAAAATAAGACAAGAAAATTATTTGATTGGACCAAAATATAATAACATCTCATCAAATAAAGAAAGGAAAAAGTCGACAAGGAAAATTTTATAACTGATCTTGTAGTTTCCAAGTTTTGATAGCTAAAGGCAAGTATAAAGAAAGACATCGATAGCAAAAAACAGAAAAAAAAAAAGATATATTATTAATATTAGGTTGGTGCAAAAATAATGACGTAATAATGTCGTTTTTGACGCATTTTTTAACGTCAAAAAACGACATTATTACGTCATTATTTTTGCACCAACCTAATACATTAGACCGTTACATACGTAATCTAAAAATAAGTCTTCGTTTTCATCAGTTCCTTTTTTTAGTGTGTGTGGTTGGCCATGTCTACACATTGGAAGAAATAAAATGGAAATCTTGTACGGAAGAAACAAGAACAGCAGAAGATAAAATGTCTGACAAATACCATTCTTTAAGCTTTAATAAAAGAATAGCGGTGATGCTGAAAACATGTAACTAGAGAAAAAAATAATAATAAAAAAAAAATTGGAAGGATTTTGATAAAAAAACAAAACAAAAGAGAAATTGCTTACCCTGGAGACAGATTTGTCGATGGTCATTTTATGAGTTGAACCAGAGAAAAGCTAAAAAAAGAAAAAAAAAAAAAAAAAAAAAAAGAAGAAAGAAAGAAACTAAATCATATTCGGATAATCATTGAATGAACATATTTGTAGATTGAAAACAAGTCGGACACAGGTGTTATTAATGGCGATTATTTTAGTTGGCAAGGACGCTAAAATTAGATTTGAAGAATTCTGAATATTTTATTAGACGCACAACAGTGTTTAAATGTGAATATTTTTTAAAAAAATACATATAAATATTGATAGATAGATAATGAACTTACGTCTATCTGTATAGATATATTTTGATAAAAATAGTTTTAAAGGTATGCTATATTGATGGTCAAAAGTGGTCAGGGATACAGCGTATGTAAATATAAAAGTGGCCACTGAGGTCAACACCGAGTAGCGACAGTGTTTCATGTTTGAACGAAATCTTTAGGTAAACTTCATGCATTCGAGCATGAAAGAGAAGAGACTGTTGCCGCTCAGTGTTGACATTATTGTTCACTTTATGCTCGCACGCACACACACATTATATATATGTGTGTGCGTGTATATATATATATATATATATATAAATATATATATATATATATATATATATATAGAGAGAGAGAGAGAGAGAGTGCGAGCGAAAGAGAGAGTACAAGTGTTATATATAACAATTTGCTCTTCAGCTGAATTGAGCTCTTAGCGCCACTGGCGTATTTCGTATAGAAAAACGTTCAAATTTCACTCTCTGCCGTGCGACGATAGCCTAGGGGTAGGATCTCTGACTGATGACAAATCGGTCGGGTTTCGATCCTGAAGCAATCGGACATCTAGCCACACTGAAGAGTTGTAATACAGCGAAACAGTCTGCGAGTTAACTGAAAAGTGTTCCATTTAACAATGGCAGAATATTCATATCGTCAGTAAGCAGATATGATTTTTTGCATAAGATCGCTTGAATGGTAATGGATGCGAGGCTGCACGGCTGTATCAGATAGTGTTTCCAGACCGAAGATAGCGGAGTCATCCAACCTTTGGTGCTATTTATCGTCGCATTGCTGAAACAGGATCCGTGGCACCACAAGCTATGGAGCGAAGAAGACCAAGATCCGCTCGTACGTTTCAGCACGAAGAACACATTCTACAGGATGTCGGAGACTATCCAGGTCTCAGCACACGCCCTTGTCTGTGTTTAGGTGTGAGGAACCCTCTTCCAAAGTCTGTAAAAGTTCTTTGATATACCCTATATATATATATATATATGTGTGTGTGTGTGTGTGTGTGTGTGTGTGTGTGTCCACATTGGCATGTTGACACAGAGATGACCTAATAATTACACAGGCTGACAAAGGTGGTGCCACAGTGATCTGGGGAATCAAAGAAAACCTTAAAGAGGCCAACAATCAGCTAGCCGAAAAAACCACCTACAAAAGCCTACCCACAGACCCTCTCCCTGAATACCAAAAAGCTCGCTAAATATGATGCTTCATAACAAACTAATTGACAAGGAAACATACAGAACACTTACAACGACAAACATCACACCTGTGCGCTTCTATCTCCTTCCCAAAATAAACAAAAACCACAACCCATGGAAGTCGGTCATTTCATCATTTAACTGCCACACGACCAAAATATCCAAATACGTAGACCATTACATACAGCCCCTAACGAATGAAGTAAAATCCTACATCAGGGACACAACAGACCTACTAAACGGAATTAATCATATACAGTGTCAGAAAATGCTAGAGTAGCGGACCGTTGGGTTTACGTGTTACTAAATTAGGAACATGTGCGTTTATCCCCGCTGAAAGAAGGTCCACTATAAGAACATGGCGGACTCAGAGATTGAATCCACGATAAAGAAGTACAAAGAAAACCAACAAGACCGATATATATATATATATATCAACAAATATATGTATTAAGCAACAAAACTTACAATGGGCATAGACATTAACATTTGTGTTTATGTGTGAACGTAAAGAGTTTGTATGTTGGTGAATGTTCGTACGTACGTGTATGTGATGTTCATGGCGTCTCCCACAAATGGGAAAACGTAATCTTCTGCGAGATCTTACATTGTAGATGTGTTCGCTGAAAATGAAGAAATGAAAACGAACGGTCAAGAAATCGCCCAGTATTTATAGTGTAGGGAGAGCGTCCCCTAGTGAACAATTAGGAAATTAAGGAGTTAACTCCGACAATACCCTCCCTTTAGATTGAAAGTTGCAGGAACGAAAACTTTTAATATGTAAAAAGTTATAAACTGAATAGGGAAAGTGTCCAAAATAGTTGACGCATGTTGAAGGTGAAGATGTTATTTCTGAAATGTTATCAGATGAAAATGTTGTGAAAGTATGTGCATTGTCAGTGTGCTGAAATTATATTCGAAGTGAATGCATCGCACAGTCTGAATGAATATGTGTCGACGAAGTGCACACATATCTTCAGGGTGAATTGCTGTTAGCCGACGCTGTTGTGTTTAAATGCCTGCTTTAATTTCAATGCTCCGCGTAAATTCAGTAAGTTAAGATGCGTATTCGAGTAGTGTGCTGTAGAATGCATGCGGATTTATGCTGGAGTGAGAGCATCGTGGCGAAGTTGAAAAATTTGCGTATTTGTGATAACTAAGTAATATTTAGTGAATATCGTCAGAAAATTTTTATGTGAAAGTTGCATCTCGTAGAATGTATTTCAGGACAGTGGGTCGTCCGAAGAATGCGTCGCGTAGAATTTAATTCTGGACAGTGAGTCGCCCAAAGAATATTTCACACTTAATCTCTTCAGCGTAGAAAGCTTTTGTACGTTAAATGCATGGTAAGCAATGTTGATAAGCAGTGGTATGGAATGTCGCATGTGGTGTAGAATATATGAAAAGTTCATGGAAGTTTTGAATATTGTCCTTGTAAACTGAAAAGAAAAGGTGAAAGGGAACGAGGCGAGAAATCGCCCAGTATTTACAGTGTAAGGAGAGCGACCCCTAGTGAACAATCTGCAAATTAAGGAGGAGTTAACTCCGACACAAGTCTAGTAATCATGGATGTGAGATCACTTTATTCAAACATCAAACAGATTGAAGCCCTTAAAAAAGCACTTAGTAAAAGAACAAAATAAAAACCCCTCCATAGAAGTAATTATAAAAATTATGGAACATATTCTTACATTGAATACTTTCGATTTCAATGGAAAACACTACCGACAAGTAAGAGGATGTGCCATGGGCACCATTGCAGCTTCATCATATGCCACAATCTTCATGGGAAAATTTGAGGAGACCCATATTTATCTCTTCATTGGTAACAACTGCATACTCTATGCAAGATATCATCAATGATATCTTTTTCGTACACCCGGGCAGGGAGGAGAAACTCACTGAATTCCTTATGACCCTAAACACGGTTCACGACTCCATTAATTTCGACCACGAAAAATCAACATGATCGGTAAGATTTTTAGACACCCTCGTCTAAATAGATAAAAACAGAAAATTACAAACGACACTACACACTAAAATCACCGATACCCACAACTATCTACACTTTAAGTCTTTCCACCCTCAACACCTCAAGGGGAAGCTTCCCTATTCACAAGCACTTAGACCCAGAAGGATATGTTCTAACAATGAAGAACTAAATAAACACTAAAAATCTCGAGTATCAATTCACAACACGGGACTATAAACAACACATAATGAGGGAACAAATAAATAAAGCAATTTCCACACATAGAAAAGACACTTAAAGCGTTTCTTTGGTTAATACTGGAGTCAGGTGCCGTCGAGCATTTGAGTATTCTGTTGTTTAAAAGGCAACTGACATGGCCTGTCTAGCGTATGTATATAAAAATGATGAAAAAAATGAATATTTACGCTATTTACATTTAGATTATTGTCTTCATCTTTGTTGTTGTTATCACATTTCGACTGTTTTTTCTTCTGTCCTTCATTAGATGTATATCGATCTGGGTAATCTACAGAGAATTCTGAACAGAACACTATTTAATCTACAGGTAGATTGTTCCCGTTCATGTCTAGGGATATATTGTCTTGTTCTTATTTTTAGTACTGCTCAGTAATTGCTTACCCGTTTCCACTTAGGTCCAAGTACACATTGCCCGTCACAAGAATTGAACTCTCAATTACTATGTCACCAAATTCGTGAACCAACGCTTTAATTAAATATATCTGTTAAAATGAGGTGTCAGTGTTATTTTCATTTTGGCGCAATTTAGACGACAATTTATCCATCGCACCCTGTATATATACAGGGTGTTCCTAAAGTTTGGACACAGTAAATCTCGTTGCCCCCACAGATTATGATTTTGTCGAGAGAAGAAAGCATTGACTACTTTTTCTGGTGTGTGCTAAAGGAAATGTACTTAACGAAAAATCACAGCAAACCTGATTGAACGCATAAAGAGTGAATGTGTTAAAATTGACGCCAATGTGGAGTTATTGCATCGATTTCACGTGAATCTTGCAAAGCGCAACAACCTTTGCATCACAAATGATGGAAATCATATTGAAAATGTTATTTGTTAATATTCCAATTCAATAAAATTGTTGTTGAAAATTTAATTTCTTGAAAATATGTATTTTTGCCTATCTCTCCTGACATTAGCGATACCCTGTATATGTATGCATGCACCGATCAATGTATACATGTTCCTCTGTGTGTTGATAGAGTCTTTCTTTCTTTCTTTGCAAATCTCTGTTATTTGTTAATATTCAAATTCAATAAAAGCTGAAGTACTCACACTTCGGATAATTTATATTTGAATTTTTAAATGAAACCAGGAAAATAATCGGAAATATTGAAATAATAGACAAGAAATCCTGAACATTTCTTGGTTCTAACCAATCTTTATATATATATATATATATATATATATATATATATGCGACTCTCCCATCAAATTCGACGTATGAGGGTCAAGCAGATAAGTTCCTACGAAACTGACAGCCCGACACCAGCACATGAGATTTGATTATAGTGGTGAATGTTTTGTGCAGAACGAACCACACATTTTGAAGGGCCGGATACAGAGACTTGGTGCACTACATGCCACAGGGTCCGGTCCCCCAAACGACCCTCCGTAGGTTTTGAATTCAGAGTTGTCTTTCTCCTAGACTAGTTGCTATCTAAGATTATAGAACCCAGTCTGTCCTTCTATTTACCGATAACTGGAGGGAGAAGTGGATTTATACCTTTCCCACGGGTATTAGCAGGTAAGTGAACGTAATGGATTCGACTGGAATTCGAAGTCGGCTCTCCGACTCCTCAATCCACATATATATGATTACTATGTCTGCCAGAAGTTTTGAATCTGAACATGATCCCTTTTACAGTGATTCTAAATTATTCTTTTATTTCATTGCCTTCATATATATTTCGTCGCCATCTTATCTATTTGCTTGACTGGCATCGACAGAAAATATTTTCATTTCTCTTGATATTTTAGTATGATTTTTTTTTTTATTTCCGATGTAATAAAAATTGGAATCAATTGTTGATGAAGATCAAAATCGGAAATCGAAGTCTCATCTTGTTATCGGATTGTAACAGATTCTGCTGCACAAGATCCTCAGATCTTATGCAAACGATGCCTACCATAACGAGCGATCTTTAATATGAAAGTCTAATTTTGTCCTGTTGAATGTTGTCGCGAGGAGGAAACCCCTTGAAAACGAACAAACAGTCTAGAACTTATGTGGTAGTTTGTCAAAAAATAAAAGAATAGTTTTGAAGAATGTTAGTCTGAAAACTTTTGAAACTCGTAGAATCAGAAAGAGTTGAAATGTCTAGGAAAAATAATGAGGAAAGAGGGCTTGGAGAATTCGACACTCATAGAACATATTTAAGGCAAGAGTGACAGAGGAAAGCAGCAAGTAACTTAGCTATTGTTTGTTTGATTTTTTTATGGTTTATCAACCTTTCGTGGTTTATTTAAAACGGAAATATATATTTGTGAGTGAATATTGCATTAATTATTTTTAGAATAACAATGATTTTCCAGATACACGTCCTACTATTTAACCTATAGAGGGAGATGGATTTCTATCTTTTTCCAAAGGTATTTGCATGTAAGTGAATGCAGAATAACCTGACAAGTGAGGTTATGTAAATGGGTGGCAGAACAGGGAATGGGTGAGATAATGAAAGACACCTTACTAAGAGCTACAAAGGATGGGAGGTTGTGGAGAGGCATGATTTCCCAAGTCCTTATCCGATGCGGCGTATAGAAGATGAAGAGTAAAGGAATGATTAAAACACATTCCTGTACATGAAATAAATGGCGGTTTAAAATTTGCAGAAATTTACCGAATTCAATACAAAAATGAAAAAAAAAAAAAAAAAAAATATCCCCTCCAAATATTATACACACACATATATATATATATATATATATATAGGAATAGAAATGAAAAAAGAAAACTGAAAACAGCTGCGCCTAAAATGTACAGACAACAAAAAAAGTGCTCAATATAAAATTCAAGATCGAAAAATGCTAAAATACCACTTAACCAACCAACCTTGCGACCCGAGTTTCGACCGTAAGGTATCCTCAGGTAAATGAAAGGATATATATATATATATATATATATATATATATATATATATGCGTGCGTGCGCGCGCACGTGTGTGTTCAGGTAAGACTGCAACTGTGTAGCAATTTTTGACAAGTTTTTGATTTAATATCCTAAAATTATATATATACACAAATAAAATAAGAACGAATCAAGTATAAATTCAAACGTTCACAACATATGTAGCGGTTTTGCATATGTTCGAATGTAATATCCTATAATAAAGTATATATATATATATATATATATATATATATATATATATATATATATAAAACAGTGTAACCCGGATATAAGAGAGATTTTCTCTGGTCCTAAATTAGAGCCTGTGTTAATGTATATATATATTTATATAAGAGAAACCCGGATATAAGAGACTTATCATCCGGTACGACAAATCTCTTATATCCGGGTTACACTGTGTATATATATATATATGTGTGTGTGTGTGGAATTAATACATAAGTATTAAGTAAAAGGTTCGTCACTTAGCTCATTGTAGCTATCTTCAGCATCCCGACTCCAGAGCTTCGATGAGGGACTCGTTCGCTCACTCGTCAGCGGGTGTCAACAATTGACTGCATATACTTATGGATTTTTACTTTTTGTATGCACTTATACTTGGTGCAATTTCTTTCATAGTCTACGTGTACGTGAGCGCGATCGTGCGCGTGCGCCCACGCGCCCGTCAGGGGCGGATATGCGTACGTATAGAATGTCGTGGTTATTTTATGTACGCTTGATGTGGGTATCATTTTTAAGGAATAGTTAAAGTGTATTGATTCCATGTTGATGTAAAATAGTGATTTGTCTTTGAGAAAATATAATATCAGAAAAGAATACCGTGAAAAAGTGATCCAAATAAAATACCAGCAAAAATGCTTAACTGATAATAATTTTCAAGAGTTAAGGCAAGAGCGATATCAAAGATAGCATGAAGCCCCAAAATGTTGTTAGTGGGATACTGAGATAGAAGAGATTTTAAGGTAAGCTGTCTTTGCAATAACGTTCTCTCTCTCTCTCTATATATATATATATATATATATATATATACATACATACACACACACCCACTAAACACCTTACATCATTAATTGAGGCAAAATTTATGATCTGTTTTAATCAATAGATTTTTAATCCAGTTAAGTATTTTAATTTAAAATTTACTTTTCCATAAAATAAAATTTATGTTAAATCTTTCCTCAGGTAATATATTTTACTTGTGGGTGTCTATATTTTCTAAGAAACTGAAAAATGATGTATTTCACATTGAAAAGTAATTGAAAAAAAATAAAATAAAATAAAAAAGGTCAAGACTTGTGAACATTAGAGAAAGTACAGAGCATCTGTATTTCTCTTTACAATTTCATGTCTTTTCCTACAAAAGATTTTGGGAGACACTACTATGAAAACAAGATTTGCAACTGATAAACTCTTTTACTAGTGTTTATAGCATTCTAGTAATACTAGTTTATAGATAGACACAAAATATAACAGCAGATTTTATGCAATTGCATTATATTTTCTTCATTAGAGTTTTATCATTGCAATTAACTCTTTTGTTGTATGAAAGAAAGTCAAAATAGCCAATTTAACAAGAAATAAACTGGCTAAGTTGCTTTACTATATTGTATGCATGAAACACACACACACAAACAATGTATTAGAAATCCTGATTTCTCCTCTTTACAATTGAGCCACTACGTTTTTATGTTGTTACCACAGGCATGGTTGCTTATTGGCATCAAATAATTCCCCCATATATCATAACAACGGAATATCTCTTCATCCAAGCTGAGATAACGGTCTATGACCAATTTAAATACTATAGCCAATAAAGGATTCCAAAATTTATTCTCTTTAATCAATTGCTGGATTTTGAGAAGCAGGCCAGGTTGAGAACTTTTCAGCACCCCATTGCGTGTTTATCGTCGGGTTGCTGAGACAGGGTACGTGGCACCAAAAACTATGGATTGAGGAAGACCGAGATCCGTCCGTACCTCTGACAAACAAAGAACACATCCTACAGGCTATCAGCACATGTCAAATGGTCCTAGCATGTCGTGTATCTCATGATGGGTTCATGCATGTGTAGGAGTAAAAACGGAGACGATTCACGTCTCAGCACACGTCCTTGTCCGTAAAAGTATTTTTGATACACCCTCTGTGTGTGTGTGTGTGTGTGTGTGTAATATATATATATATATATATATATATATATATATATATAAAAAATGAAATTATTGAAAGTTAGAGAGTTGTGACGCTTAATGAAAAAAGTGTGACACACAGACACATTCGCATTTAATATTTTATATGAGCAGCAATAATTTATCCAAACAGGTTTTGTTAAATTCAACTGACAGTCATTATCGTTTTTTGACGTATTTTTTAACGTCAAAAAACTACATTATTACGTCATTATTTTTGAACCAACCTAAGAAACAACCTCCATGAAAGAAAATAGCGTTCTCCACAGGAGACAGTATTTTGAAGTATACATAAAATGCATACAAAATAATAACAATAATAATACATGTAAATTTGGGTTCTAATGGTCTAAAAGGGCTAGGATATAGCCAACAAAGAACAGACAACATCCAATTCTTGATAATGACTGAAAGGGTCAAAAGTACTTGAACAAAAGCACAAGATAACATCAACTCGGAACAGTTTATCCAAAACTTTAAACCTAATGCACATCTTATTCAAAAGTTGGAAAAACAGACTGTTCTACTCAATGGTCTGTTACATGATTCTCAAGGGCCTCTTAAACCATTGGTAGATTCTTCCTGTCAAAAGGGGTTGTCTTCTCTATCCCTTTATGTCAATTAAGTCCAAATATCAAGTAGTTATTGTATGGGTCTACATTGATTATGAATGTCCAATGGAATTTATGGGCTTCTCATTGGTCAGCTGGAGTTATGTGATGAGCCAAAATTATAAAACCTGATATTTTACCTCCAAGGGAAAAAATATATTCCTAAGATTGAAAAACTGTCATCTGATGGACAAAAAAAAAAAAGAAAGAAAGAAATAAATAGCATAAGCTCAAACCAGTGGGTCTCATAGAAAAAAAGTAAAACGAAATCTGAGATGCTAATTGACCATTAGAGCAACAAGAATGTATCTGATTATTTTGAAAAAATAAAAAATAAAACATTGCTGAACCGGAAGACGAAAGTTTTAGCTAAAGATATCTGGAAAAAAAAACAGAAAATACTACCCCCCACCCCCTGCAAACTAAAAAAATGTAAAACATGGAGCAAACAGTTCTGCTTATGAAGCATGTTATTTAAAATATATAACACATAAATCAATCCAAATCTAAAATAATTTAAATACTTATATATATTATTAGTAAGAAGAGAACAATAAAAGAACACTTAATTGATATTGGGTGTCAGTTTCAGTTCAAATATTTTTGTTTCCGGAATTTTAAGTTCGAGTGTTCTTAATGACAGGCAAACAAAGTTGCCGAAGAATGTGCACAAAAATTGGTTGTTCTTTCTGTCGCAAAATAAAATATAGAATTCCGGAGGAATGTTTGTGTTCCTTTTCCCCTTGGTTAATTGGATTGCATCCGAGATGAAAATAAGAGGTTTTCTTTGTATCTATTAGGATACAATATTCCTTTATTCTTTACTCATTAAATAGACCCAAGATCTCCGGGGAGAAATTTCCTTATTTACTACACAACAAGTAATGGAATAGGCTTGTGATTGTATTTCTCATCCTTTACGATCACATGACGAGAATCTATTTTTCTCGCGAACTGTTGTCGTCAGAAGTCATCGGGAAACTAAAACTTACATTACCAAAATCCTACTTGGTAATGTATGTCACGTGAGTGTAGTTGACCGATTCTTACTCCATTTTTGGTCATTCTGTTTGTTGTCAAGCAATCCCAAATTCCCTTCAAGTGACACCAAATTCTTTTCCCGTCCTTTCTTCGCTGAAACATGACTCAGGTAGTAACCCTCCCAAAAAGGAGAAACACAAAGACATCGGGTCTCTTGTTAAATTGATTGTACGTCTAATTTAACAGTTACCACTGAGGGCCATGTCACTATATATATATATATATATATATATATATATATTTTGTGTATATTTAGGCAGCAATTTTTCATTAATGCATGTTTCATTAAATAATATGGACAAGTTATGTCTATTTATCTTAAGTTCCTTTTATATTGTCTGATAAGCTTAATAACATTATCATTAAAAGACGAAACGAAATCACCATATTGATACATGTTTAAATCCAATCTAAGCTTTCGGCTTACATAAGCCATTATCAAAGATGACAATTACATTTCAATATATCAACCAAACCTACCAACATAAATTCATGTACACTTCACTACAAAAGCGAATGTCCATGTTACTACAAAATAGCAATTATAAAAATACTAATACATCGTGCAGAAACTAATTCGTCTACAAAACAAATAAAATGTTTTCTTAGAAGTCTTAATACTAATCAAATAGAACATAATACTGCTTCAACTAATCCCAAACATATTAATCTCTTATATCGTAGTCAAATGCATAGTAACTATAAACAAGATGAAAATATACTAAAAAATTAGTAAATACTAATATATCTACAACAGATCCTAGCAAAAAATTAGGTTAATCATATACTACACTAAATCTAGTATATCCAACTTAATTATTCGCAATTATTCTTTCCCCCTCCCCGTTAGCGATTTGCAAAAAACCAATATAGTTTACAAATTCAAGTGCCCTTTGAGAGATTGTATCTCCAATGGATTAAATAATATTTATGTTGGTCACAACACAAATTCGCTTTCACAACGCTTGACTCTACATTTGAATGATAACTAACATTTTTAGGCATTTAAAACAACATGCCTGGCCGCGTACACAATTCCGGAAAATCCTTATGGAAAACAACTATACTTAAACATGAAAACAATAAACAAAAACTAAAAATTCTTGAAGCTATATACATAAAACAGTTGAAACCTAACCTGAACAAAATAAACTACGAAATCTCCACAAATATTCTTAAATGCCTATAATTGATAACAGAAGCCATTGGTTTATACCAACGGCATCCCATACTTAATACTTCTCGTTTTCACTCTCCCGTGGTCATGTGTGACGTCACGAGCTGCGACGCGATTTTCACTTCCGCGTTTCGTATACACGAGTTAGTCGTTGCTTTGAAATTTTTCATGCAACAAAATCAGACTTATCATTATTGTTTCGTCCGTGTATATATTGATATATTGAAAAGTAATTGTCATTTTTAATAATGGCTTATGTAAGCCGAAAGTTTAGACTAGATTTACACATGTATCATTATGGTGATTTCCTTTCGTCTTTCAATGATAATGTTATTAAGCTTATCAGACAATACGAAAGGAACTTACTTAAAATAAATAGACAAAACTTGTCCATATTATTTAATGAAACATGCATTTATATATATATATCTCCTACTAACTTTATGAGACATTGAACTGTATTACTTCACATCCATGAACTTGCCTGACATTTCCGCTAACATGATGAATATTTATGAGCACCTATACACGAAAACAAAAATTTAAAAAGCCAATGACATTTTTGCTATTGTATATAAATATTTATACAAAATAAAATCCTTACATTTTCCTTAATAAAGTCCCTCAGCGAACGAAACGCGTCAGTTAAGATAAGTTTTCCTTTTGTCTCATATATATATATATATATGTATGAAGAGAGAGGACAGACAGAAACAGAGAGATATATAGAAAAAAGAGCTAGATAAAGTAAAGCATATACAAATATGCAGGTCTATATAGGAAGTTATCCTTTGGCACAAAGTGATATGAAGAATGTGATAGAAATCCTATTATTCCCTCCTCTTTTCCTGCCTGGCTTTCAATCTCTCAGACTCTGCATATCCTTGTTATAGTTTTTTTTTTAATTTAGTTCCCATGTTTAATATGTAATTTTGTCAAAAAGAATTCCCTAGATACAAACCAACCTTTTGTCAATACCAAAATCATCAAAAGATCATTTTTCGTTCTGTTTAAAGAGAACATTGTCTCAGAACCTGTTTCTTTATAAAGACGTTTGACCTGAAATACAAAATAAAAATTAACTTTCTATTGCCTTTTCATCCCCTTTATAAATAATAATCAGCGAGATTTTTAATATAAACTAGTTTTCCAGTTGTCTATCACCATTTGTTTATCTCTATCTGCCTGTATAACTAATGGTGTTATCCTGTCCATTTCTATCTTTTTCTTTTATGTTGTTCATATCTCTCTCTTTTAAACGTATACTCTTCATATCTAGTCATATCTATTTCATTTTTTCCCTATATATATATATATATATGTATGTGTGTGTGTGGAGGTCTGTATGTCCGGATTTGAGGTGGAAAAATAAAATCCGAATGACATGCCCCCATTTTACAAAACAAAATAATAAACAACGTGAGAAAATTATCTTTTCAGAAAAAAAAAAGAAGCTAAATATGAGAATAATATTTATAAAATAGATAACATCTCTAACTCCAGTTCATCGAGGAGTGACACCAATATCTGTGTTATGTGTGGTGTAGTTTGTCCGTACACAGTTTTTTCAAAGTTGTGTCGGACATAGTATTGTCGCCTAGTAATGCGCGCATTTTTCCTTAGTAGCGGTGGAGGCTTCGTGTGTTCCAGGTTCAAATTATTGAATAGCCTTGTAACCTTCTCTCGTCCGATTTTCCAATACGTCTAATTATTGCGTTTTTCTAATGTGTCGTTGGGCCTTTCCTCTGGCATGTAGTCAGGTAGATCAACTACTTCTGTTGCGACATCTGCCGGGAGTTTTTTTTTTAATATGTAGGCATATCGCACGCTTTGCAATGTGATTTTCTTCGCGTTAGAAATTGCATTTAATTGCGAAAACCAGGTTTGCATGTTCGTTGGATTGTAAACAGGTAAGTTTACCGTTTGTACGTCTTCCGTAGATTGGATGATGTTGTTCGTATCGATTTTCTAAGTTTCTCGATTTTTTCTTTTTAACTTGTGTTGGTTTGAGTTGAAATATTTCTAGGACGAAATGTTCTAGGAACGTCGGCAGGTCACAGTTTTGTTTGCAGATGATTAAATTTGTATGTTCACATTGGAAATATTTTATGACGATGGGTCAACAATTATTTTTAGATTGTTCTTCGTCATTGGTCACAATTTTTGTGGGGTCAGTCTACCAGGATTTTAGGAGGAAAAATAAAATCCGAGTGTCATGTCCACAAATTACAAAACAAAATAATAAATAACGCGAGAAAAATATCTTTTCAGAACAAAAGACCAAGCTGAATATGACAATATCATTTATAAAGTAGATACATATATTTACATATTAGAATTCAATTGTCTTTGTTGTGGCCATGAAGAGACTAATACTTCGAGTGTTCAAAGTGATTTGTCACAAGTGAGTCTGCAAAGTTCAAAATGATATGTACGCCAATATGTGTGTGTGTGAAGCACACGCAAATGAAATATGTGCGTGACTGCTGTGTGCGATAGCAGTAATTTTAAAAACACAGTGAGCAGAGAGAGGATACAAGACTTACTTTCGTCGTAGCGTTGTATGAGGAAAAATCATCGCTGAAATACGCTACGCCATGGTAATGTGTGTCATTGTTATTAATCGAAGCTGGTCTGGTTCGTTGATTGTTCCATTTCAGATCTGGTCCTGACTTTTCCGTTTCAGAACTCGCTGTTTCGTTAAGATCTCTTCGTGCGACCGTGGCTGATGAAACGTTTTTATAGCGAGTCGGTGATCGGTTCACGAATCTTATCTGGGTTTTGCACGGGAATGTACTTCGTGACCCAGGACATAACCTATTTTCAAGTCATTTAGTCTTCAACAGCGAGGACGTCGTAGAGAGAACATCACGTGACTTGTTATATCCAATCAGGTTCCAGAAACTTTTGGAACCGTGTTTACACATATTAGGTAAAAAAGTATTTCCTATATAGTGAATTTAGTAGGATTTATTTGCAATCGTCTCTTACTTTGTGCTTCACTTATTGGCCGTAAAATATAGGAGTTTATATCCTATACATACCTATGGTTCATCTCTCTTTCAGTCTGTTCCTATCTATATCTTTATAAGTATGTAGCTATCTGTGTACACACACACACAAGTATTGTATAACATGTTGTAAAGACAATGTTGATTGGCTGACACAGTCAAGACATTATCTGTAAAAAGTATGTTGATTGGCTAAGACAGGACCAATACATTTGTATATACTTGAAATAAAGATAGTTGCTTGAAGTAGCTACAGGCATGTTTTTTCCCCTAGCCGTAAGACCACAATAAGGATGTCTGATAAGTCTGTGTACACATATATTTTACATTGAAATGGTAGTTTTTTTTTAATAAAGTCTAACAAGTTTTTTTAATGTGCCATCAACTCAACTCTTCCCTAGTTTTGCATATCAACCAATTATTGTCAACGAACAATAAACTTGCTTTAGTTTGGTAAAAATTATCGCTAAATATAAGATGCCTATTCCACACTATTGTTAATGGTTAATGAAAAAAGCAATAAAAACCTTTGTTAGCGATACAGTAGGTACAAGCATGTTTTGAGAATGGCGTTTATATTTCCAAAAGGAGACTTTCAGATGAAACAAAAAGAATTTTCTGAATCTGTAGAAAAATTAAGCATAAACTGGAAAATTGTGGTCGAGTGTTTAGAAGATATTTTAAAAATCCTGAATCTGGGAAAATGTTTATTACATGAATGGGAAGAAACATTTGTTAATATGTGAATATTTCTAGCCTTGCGCAATGCAAAGAAGCAATTTTTGAATAAAATAATCATTTGCAAAGATAAGTAGACTGGATAGCGAGAATTCAAAACGAGAATGTAACGAGAGGTGAGCGAGAGAAGAAAAATTTATTCTCCCATTTTCGTTTCTGTCGTTATGAGCATTGTTATATCCATAATATAACAACACCGATATTTCACGGACGTAATGGAATGGTTGAATTGAAAAAAAATAACAAACATGCTTAGTTGTCAGAGAGTTTTATAATGCTACGTCGTACACAAAATTAGATATATACACATATACACGTTTTCCACGCAGAGAAATTATAACATATATGCAACAACAAACGGTGGTAAGAAGGGGAATCTTACTTGTAATATTTCCCGGGGCGGGGGGAGAGTGAAGTTACGGCGGTTGTTTTACGAATCTTGATAGGCTATGCGGTTTTCCCTGTAAGACCTACCCTGTGGGCCAGGCATGTCCTTCGTCACTGGGCTCTACGTCCTAACTGCTCGATCTATCTCATGACGTAATTCACCAGCCGTCACGTGATCCATGTGTGTATCTCAACGAAAGGGAGAGAGTCGCCATTTGTAACTCAACAAGGATAATCATGTCTAGAAAAAGGACAGGTTTTCTTAAGTTGAATGGAATCAGCTAGGAAAATTTTGTGTTTGATGGGATTAAAAAAGAGAAATTTATAACATCAAATAATAGTCAAGACATCAAAAACATATATACCATTATTTTCAACGGTACGAGTAAACTAATTTTGTTGACGTGTACTATTTAATGGTGCAGAAGCATCGGCGTTTTCTCAAACAAGTGATTAAGAATGAATGCACAAACCACTGTGTACAATGAAAAGCAACATATTTTATAGCTTAAGCAAACAGAAAAAAATACAAAAAGGGGTGGATGAAAGTATATATAGATATGTCGTTATATGTATGTATGTATGTGTGAAGTTCCTGTGAGATATTTACATTTGGGAAGAGCTTTATCTACTTGTTTGGTAGATATATATATATATATCTGTGTCGTCAATTTAATTAAAGGAATTGTATGCCGTGTAATAATATTATTTGTTGTCCAATGTGACATGAGTTTCATTAGGGACCAAAAGGTCTCTCAGATGGCAATGAAATGTTTTATCACTAAGGAAGCCATCTTGTGGGTAAAGAAAGAGACGCGAACGCGACTTTTTCGTCCTTTTCTTATATACTGCTTTTAACGCCATCTAGCGGTCGTTAGTCTTGGCAGACAAGTATAAAAGAGATTAAAAAAACATTACAACGAAAGCAATTATTAATTTGTTTTGTAAAATAATTCAGATGTCCTCATTGATGAATTTACGGCTATTATTAAATAGTCAACTTATTTCGAACCTTCAAGCAGGAAAGAAAAAATTTGTATTCTTCCAGGAAATAAATAACATGAACGTAATAAACAAAAGAATCCAATTTTTGTCCGAATTTTTGAGACGAGAAGTTATTATTTATATTCGGACTATTGTCTTCGTCCCCAGGTTCTATGGGACAATGATCTAGTGGATAAAAGCGTTGGTTTGTAATTTTGGTAGTATTGTAGTCGTGAGTTCAATGCTTGGGTCGGGTAGTGTGCATTTGCACTCAGTGGAAACTCTCACTGCTCTATCGTTACTACGATGGAAAGTGCTCGGGCGAACTACATTCCTGGGTTTCCGCCAGGTCTAACCATCACGGTTAGGACCCACCATGTCACTTACATTGTAACCAAACCACTGACACACCCTCCGTATTCCATCGGTGAGAAGATCCACTCGAACAGCTTCTTCCCACAAACCACAACTCTGTGGAACCGACTCACAAGAGGATGTTTCCCCCGATCACTACCGTCTTAATCTGTTTAAGTCTAAGGATAACAGTTATCTCCCACTCCCATCTGTATAAACTGCCTCTTAGCGTAAACCTCTGCCATGTGCGTTCCCCGGGTCTTGTAAAAGGTGAACCTTTCTGTAAAAAAAAAAAAAAAAAAAAAAAAGTGGGTGAGCAATAACCGCCTAGACATAGGCAGTGGAACGAGAGCAGTCTACCACCGTAGATTAAATAAAGGATTCACTTCGGAATTCCCTGTAGGTTACCAGATCGATATATACCTGAGGATAGCCAGAGAACATAACTGCCGAAATATTTCGATAAAAACAAAGATGAGGATTAATAGTTCGAATATAAATAGTGTAAATACGGAATCCAGGCATTTGAAAAACCAAAAAACCAAAAAAAAAAAACAATTTTATAACAAATAACGAGTTAAAAAATTTAAAGAGTATCGAAGTAAAATGAGAGTATCGTGAGTTTGTAGATGTGTAGTAGATGTGATGCTAGACGATATTGTGGATAAGGTATAGGCTTAGTTACTGCTGATCGTGTTTGAAGGAGAGGGCGTATGTTTGGTGTCCATGTTTTTTTGAAGGGGGTCGAATTGCACGTCACACTCCCAGATGAAGGTTTGTAGTAAAAGAAAAAGAATCAATTATTTCCCAGAAGCTGTGGCATTACGGGTTAATTATTACTAATTATTAATAATTATTAGTTGATTCAGAGCCTTTCCATTTTTTGTTTCTGTATAATGACATCTCTTAATGTTGTAGGAATAATTTTCTTTCTTCTTTCCTAATGCGTAGGCATCGAAACTTGGCCGGTCATGGATCCTATGCAATATAGGTGAACAATTCAATTAGAAAAATTGAAAATAAATACAATGTATCTAAATACAAATTAGAGGCATGTCATAGATCATTCCATCTTAAGTAAATCAACAATGTTTTGCGGTAATTTATTTTTTGAACTTGATTTTTCTTGTTTAAAAGTTAAATAATTTTAAGTTTTTAACACATTCAAGATTATGGATAAAAAATAGTAAATTTTACATCGTTTTTTTTTTTTTCGAGACTTAGCAAGAGGAAAACAAATTCATAGATTTGTATAATAAAAGACACGGAATGACGTCAAAACCCGAATAAAAAAAAAAAAAAAAAAAAAAATTCTTTAATAATCAGTTACGCTTTGTTTAATTTGTAACATACAGGGTGTCCATAAAGTTCGTGTGCACTTTAAAAAATTATAACTTTATTTGTACTTGCAATAGAAATAATTTGTAAAAATGATTAAAGAGAAGTAAATCTATATTTTTTAAGGTTTTATTGAAATTTTATTTAAGTTCCCCACATATCCTCCATCATTACAATACGCTGGAAAAAAGGAAATATTTTTTAACTTATCTAAAAAATTTTTGCAAATTTTGTGGTAAAAAATTATTCAATAACTATATTTAAAACTAAGTTCATTAAACTTTATAAAATTTTTTACATATTTCTATCGTAAATACAAATAAAGATGTAAATTTTTAAAGTCCACACGAACTTTATGGACACCCTGTATGTAGGTAGGAAAAAGCAAATGTTCATAAGATAGTGGGTGTTACAAAGCACTACCTTTGGCCTCCTGATCAGGCCCCCCAGGACCAGTCGAGAGGTTCGAGGGTAGTAGGCGCTAGCCCTGGTGAGTAACAAAGTTTTCTTATTCAGTGTTAGAGAGGAGACATCTAACACGTCTGTACAGTTTCTTCTGTTCTCCTTTCAAAAATAAAACCTTCATTTCCGTTCTTTCTACTTTTTTCTAGTCGTCTTTATTTTTATTATTATAAATATCTGAAAATTAAATCCAACCTCATATATTTGTTAAACCCAGCAATGTTAACCACCACAAATTATTACCATTCTATCTTTTTACAATTGGAAATGGTTAATATTCTGTTAGTAATTTTTGTTGCTAAGAAAGTAAAATGATAACGTTGACCAGAAGTGGTCAAGGAGGCCATTGGTCAGAATGAAAAGGAATATAATCATCTTCAGATATCATCCTGACCAGGGGATATTTTTGTCCATACCTTCGAGCACGGGATCAGACTGCTTAAATTCAATAAGTTGTTCTGATATTCGGGTTCATAATCGCAAGAACCGAACCAAAATGCTGAACAGCATTATACGGAAATATTTTCAAGAATCAAGAAAGATTTCAAGAATTTGACCGAAAAGCTTATAACAGGAAACTAATGCATCTTACAACGTTACGATTTAAGTCCCGTTTCTATAATGTTGATCTACTATTGCATGAAAGAATTTGAAAGTAATCTAAGCCCCCACTCGCTGAAATAAGGCAGGAGAAGCAATGCTTTCTGATCATGAAACGTACATATGGGAAAAAATCGCAGCTCAGTGGAGAATTAACATCTTTTGAAGTAAAATTTTTCTATCATTTCAAGAATATGTTGCATTTGAATTTTTTCATTATATTTTATTTCAACTTTATCACATCATGAGTCCAGCGATCCATTAGGGTCGTATAATCACCATATGTACAGCAACATCAGTGATGTGTCTAGGGTAGTGTTTCTCAACCTTTTTAAGCAACAACACACCTAGGAGCAATTGAAAATATTATGGTACACTTAGCAAATTTTTAAAGGGTATACAGTTAAACGTTATGAAATAAAACCATGGATTTAAAAATAAAATACACACACCAATATGAACTAACATTATCTTAATGTTTCTATTCAACTATTTGTGCATAACCGAAGAATAGTGAAAAACTTATTTGAAAAAATAAGATTAATACTTCTTAATTTATTTAAATACTAACGCTATGAACTTATTCCCACCACACGCATACATATATTTTGTATACCGTGACAATATTTCGCGGCACATTTAAGAGGATAACGCGGCGCACGAGTGTGCCGCAGCACAGTGGTTGAGAATCACTAGTCTAATACAATTGGTGGAACCAATCCCTTAGCTTCTAGAAGACGAAAATGAAAGATATGATTAAACTTTTTTTTTTTTACTAGCATCTTTATCTTTGTTCTTCTTATCATAATGTTTCAGCAAATCTACTCTCGGATTTCCTCGGATGTAAATTGAACCTGATAAACTTCAGTTGCGAACAGAATCTTTTATTTATGTTTTTTCAGTAGTATATATTGTTCTTACATTTACTTTTTATCATGCCCAACATTAAACTTACGACCCCTTCGTTTTATATAGTACACACTGCCATTTAATGAACTCGAGTCTTCACTTGTATTATTTACATTATTCGGACTGTTATCCTCATCTCCATTGCCATATTGACAACGTTTCGGTCGTTATACGCTCCGGCCGTCTTCAGGTGATTTGGAATTTCAAACCGAGCCCTTTATTTCGTCCACCAGGGGGTAGATTGTTCTAGTTCCACGTTCCATGCCTCTTCCGGGTGTCTCAGTTATTTCCCTTTAACTCAACTCTCCAAGTTTTGGTCCACTACTGCTGTGGCCTGGTATTGAACTCACAACGACTAATCACTGGATCTAACCAACGTCTTTATCCAGGAGTCTTCCTTCACTTTTGTTAATCAAATATTGATTAATTAGAAGCTTGTTAATTAATTAGAAACCTGTTTTTCTTCATGGAGCATGATACGAAGTAACAACGAAATATTAACAAAATCGACCACATTTTCTCTTTTGTTAATCAACCATTTGACAAATGTCTTATTTTTGAGAAATGATTTTTATTCGTTCCATCATTCCTACTATTGTGTTGTTATTGTTGTGGTGTCCTCATTCTAATGAGGCTATTGTGGACTCATCCACTTACTATAAAGTTAGTAGGGAAGTAAGCCCTGGGGGGGGACTGAACGCTGGTCAACCGACACACACTCCCAAGTCGTGTAACACACTTCTCTTGTATTTACTGTTCAATACACTATTTATCTGCATCCTCTTGTTTTGTTATTCCTTAACCAATTACTTGGTCACAACAGTTATGCACTTGAATCCGAATTGCAGAATGGGCAACTGATTTCTGGCCTATCAAACTGTTCCTTACCTCCATTTGCTTTCTTGTCTACCAATCCTTTTGCGTGTCTCCTCAGGATGTAGTCAATCATGGCTCTCCCCTTTCTAGCTCTTAATAAATTTTTGTCTTTCTGTTATTTTCCCTTTGTAACAATCTTTTTTTCTTAATCACCAAATGCACTCTAGTGTTATCCCAATGGAATATGACACCATTTCTTTTAGCTAATTCCGGATATATTTTGTCGATTATTATTTTCATTTGGTTTATCGTTTGTTTTTTCAGAAGAAGATCCCAGTAGAGCAATTCTTTTCTATCCTACAGTATACACAGCCACACCTTCATTAGATGAACGCCTATGGTAGAACGTATGGTTAGTAGTAGTTCAGAGTTCGCTTATCCCCTGCGTTTCATATTGATGAAAAGTATTAACTTTTCATCGTACATTTTTTTGAAACTGAAGCATTTAAATACGACACAGAAATTTTTCTTTCACTTTACTTATTTGGAATTCACACATGAAAGCGACTGTCATAAA
This sequence comes from Acanthosepion lycidas, assembly GCA_963932145.1. Lineage (NCBI taxonomy): Eukaryota > Metazoa > Mollusca > Cephalopoda > Sepiida > Sepiidae > Acanthosepion > Acanthosepion lycidas. The sequence goes on from OZ010577.1 coordinate 5,795,871, forward strand.
CAAACTTTTTATTTGGATATTTTGAGCATATTGGCTTTTCCCTGCATTATATAAGGTTATTTCTTTATTTGATCGCTCTGAAATTTATTTGGTTGAACCGAGTTGTTCAGAGAGAAATCTCCATAACGAAGTCTAGCAACCCACATTTAACACGTTTGATAGCTAGCCCCATCTTCTTCATGAACTGCAAATATCTTTATTTTAGAGTTTAAGCCGCATTTTAAAGTGACCTAAAATAATTCTTCTTACAATACATAATTCTTTATATTATAAAAATATAACATGGGGAAAATGTTACTTATTTTTCTTCAAGCTTCAACATGAGTTCTCAAATCCATCGCATACCATACATATTATGTACATGATAATCTTTTCAATAAAGTGAAAAGAATTAAGTGATGAGTATTGTTCCTGGGAGGAACGTCTTCAGTCTAACAGGTTTTATCGATGGACTATATATATATATATATATATATATATATATATATATATATATATTATGAATGTACAGTCGAAAGTACTTACGTATTTAAGAAAGACTAAATACAGCTTATAATTAAAAAAAAACAACAACAAAAAAACAAGGATCATAACATTCATTGACTGGTTGGTAGGTTAATGCATATTTAAAAAATTTGTTAGCGAGGGATTTCGCCATTTCATATCATTAACTTTACTAATTTACTTTTTGTATAGATGATTCATTGTAATTATATAAAGTAAGCAACTAAAGGAGTATGCTCCCGGGGCATACTTGAGGAAAGAGTTCGATGCCATATTAACTGGCAGAATATTAATATTTCTAAATAGATACACGGTCAACGTTGACCGACAACAACTAAAAGTTTCAGGCGTTTTGTGAAATTATATTGTGTGTATATATCTGAGATGAGGTATTATGATTATTTACATTATTCGGACTATTATCCTCAGCTTCATTGGCATATTTACAACGTTTCGGTCGTTGTACGCTCCGGCCTTCTTCAGGTGATTTGGAATTTGGAACCAAACCTTATATTTCGTCCTCAAGGACACATGATCCAATGGATAAAGACGTTGGTTAGATCCATTGACTAAACCTAAAGAGTTGTGAGTTCAATGCCAGGCTACAGCAGTAGTGTACCAAAAAAATTGGAGAGTTGAGTTAAAGGGAAATAACTAAAACATCCGGAAGAGGTATGGCATGTGGAATTAGAACAATTTACCTCGGTTCACGAAATAAAGGTTTCGAAATCTGGGATTTCCAATTTTTCATTACTGCGATTGTTTTCTTACAATTTTGATAACTTTGAAATTTGGGAATAATCGAAATTAATTGAGAAATCCAGCGAAATTCACCCACGAAATAAATAAATAACTGTTTGTACGGAAAGTAAGGAGCTACGTACATCAAATTGTCTTTAAATTAAGTGGCAGCAGAATAATCTTTGAACTTTTAAAAGGTAAGCTTAAATATTAATGCAATATTTAACTGAAGCGAACAATTTTAAGTTTTTCTGTAGTTTATTGTTGCCTAGCTCATACGGCAGCAGTATGCCTCACAGAAAGAAATCTCTGCCAACAGACGACCAGATTGTAATCAAAAGCGCCAAGTGTGCAGCGAGGAACAGAAAATCATGTGCAAATGAAAACCCAGATCAAACGGCAGTCAGGAGAGCTTCCAATGCTGGGAATATACAAAGACTTAGAGGCTCTCAAACTCCTGAACAAGCCAAAGGCCCAATCAAAAGCCTTCCGCGAGAGCTATATAAGAAATACAATAAGCGTCGATTCCAATATTAAAAACGCTGAAGATAAAACTATTATTAGACTGAAATGTTCTTTCTAGAGACGAAACCCGTAACCTTGATTTTTTATCATTCGATTACATACAATTAGCATATTATATATATATATATATATA
>OZ010577.1:5820455-6040455 GCA_963932145.1 Acanthosepion lycidas
AAATAAGTGTCTACCCCTGTGAGCGAAATAAAGGGTTCAGTTCGATATTACAACCACCTGAAGAAGGCCGGAGCGTACAACTGCCGAAACGTTGTAATAAATATGGCGATAAAGATGAGGACAATAGTCCGAATAATGTAAATAATGTAAACTCGTCGTAGGTATTTCAATTTCAGGTACGAAGTCACTGATTTTTTTTTTTAGTTTTTTTTTTCTTCTTATTTACACTGTTTTTTCTTTGTTTTTTTCTTTTTTTAGAGAAATTTCAGTTTGTTTCTATTCTCATGAAAAGGAAGTCATCTGAATTCCATTCTGGCACCCGACGAAAGATATCCATATCTTGAGTAGGATTTTAATCCAATGGAAGCGGAAGTTGCCAACTCAAAGAATACAAATGTCATCAAATAAAAGATCGGTTGCTATTATCTCATTATTTTAGGGAAAGTGAACAAAATAGCGTCCACTGAATTGCCAACCATATTGTAGGTCCCTTAAGTTCAACTCTGACCTTATATCACTAAATGTGTCGAGTAGGTTATTGAAAATGTCATCAAAGGCAACCTTTTCAGCAGGGACAAATATTCCCCCACTGCAAAACAATTTTAAACATGTTGCCATTTGCAAAGTTCCCTACTCCCACCGAAATGTTCAAAGCAGGCATGAACCTCAGCCATACATTTATTGATGTAAATAACTGAACCGGTAAACGGGTTAGATAAGTTGATGTTTCGGCTGAGATAGGAAAAAAAGAATTTCAACATGAATAATTGATGAATAAAAATGAATTCATTTATCATTCATCTTTGACAGTCTATTGGACCAATATCCTATTGCATAAAACATTTGCCAGTCAATTAGTTTAGATGTGCAGGTAGCAGCATGAATATCAGCACGGAAAGTAGAAGCGGTGTGCAGAGTTCAAATTCTAGTCGAATTCGTTACGTTCACTTTCGCTTAATTACCTTTCAGAAAATCCATTTCTTCTCTCTCTATGGGTTAAATAGTTTCGAGTAGCAGCCAGTCTAAGAGAAGGATATCTCTGAATGCAAAACCGATTGGGCAATGGGGCTAATTAAAGAAAAATTCTTCTTGCTACAGAAGCAACTTGCTACTTGCAGCACCTAGCGTGGTGAAGCTGTGGACTTGAAGTGTCTTGTACTATACAGAGGAATCTAATGGCACTAAGAAGGGAGAAGTCTCGCAGAAGTACAATGATAAAAAAATAATTAATAATCAATCTATAAAATACATTGTGGGATTAATATGAATAGAATAGATAGCAAAATATTGTTACTTTCAATCCATTTATTATTATTGGTATTATTGAAAAAGGTTGGTGGAGATACAAATTTACTTTATCATAGCGATATAATAACAATTACATACACTCGTGTAAACTTGAGTGAATAAAAAAAGGACACGAGTCCATTTGAATGAAATCATTTTACCTACATATGAACAGAAGACATGGAAAACAAAAGTGAAATGTTGACTCAGTCGAAGTGAAGTTTCTTGGCAATGAAAGACGAGAGAAAATGAAAAGCTGGAATTAGGCGTTATGTCGTTATGAGAAACTGACTCCAAGTGATCAGTCAACTTAGATATCGCACTCCTAAGCAGACTGTCAGCAAACGCATTTCTTACATGTGTATATAGTCGATTCAAGGGCAGACAAGTTTTATAAAACTACAATATTCTTATTGCAATTTTTCGACACAGAAATTCGTATTTTAAACTATGATAGCCGCTGAATATAAACAACTCATCAACAGGTATAACTAAAAAAAATTATTGAATGTTAAAAAAATAACATCTTTAATAGAAAATTATTGAGAAGGGAAAACTAAAGCAACAGAGACAGAGGAAACCAAAGAATAAGGAATATTAACGCCAACTGATCCTCAAAACAAAATCTGAATTACGTTTGATGTTTCTGGGCGGAATGTTGAACGGTACCAATCTGTTTTGCTGTCATTCTTGAATTAAGAAAGCAATTTGGTTGTGCTCGTCCTCTGTACGATCACGTCCTGGGTATGACGATAAACTACATCCGCGTCCTGGGTATGACGATAAACTACATCCAACAGCAAGGCCTCAGATAATGTTTTCGGAAAAATAATGTTGCCAGCTATACGTTTTTTATTCCATACAAAATAGGCATTTAAAATTCATATAAACTGGATTTGGCATTAAATAACACACAGTGGTTGATATGCCATAAAACCCAAACAAACAAACAATCTGTACGATCGTATCCATGAAACAGAAGAAACCACTTTTCGAGACCAAAGTGGATATAGAGCGTATTAATGTGAGGTCACGTTACTGCTGATTCACTCTCTTGGGCATGTAATGTTCTGCATATGTGATCATGTAGTGAACAAAACAAGACCAAGATGTAAAAATTCAAATGCTAAGCACTGACTCATTGATTTTGTTAGAAATTAAAAAGACTAGAATTTACAAACTTTGCTTAACACACACGCAAAAGCGAAACCAAAACTAAACTCGTGAAATTTCACACCTTTATGCGAAATGTTTTCGGCCAATAGAAAACTAGGAAATATTTAAAAACAAAATTCAAATAATCTTCAATTCTCAGACACAAATTCTTTTACGGACCTTTTCGTGAGCCGACGCGAAGTTTGTTCGTCGTCCAATGGAAAGGCCCGAATCATATCCGGGGGTGAATTTCCAAGTGATCTTTTCAGACCCCACAAACAAAATAAAAGACGGGCAAGTTCAACCGTCACCAGAGAAGAGAAGAGCGTATTAACACGTCCCTTGACAAACGTCAAGCGATCGTTATTGTTATATCTACCTTTCTCCCTCACCTCTTTTATACTTGATAAACGAACGGAACATTTTAAGACTGAGCGATTACTTCAAAGACATTCCTACCCTACGATAACGCTCATACATACATAAACTCATTCTTGCAAGGACTACTACGAACATTTGTAGAGACCTTAATTGATTTATATGTATATAAATTTGTTGTTTCACTTTACAATTTGATTTTCTTATTTTATACCCCTCTTATGGCGGGCTATCTAATTAACAAGGCCAAATCAAACTGATCTGTTTCAACACTCATACACTTCACTATAACTGATAACCCACTATAATCATTTACATATTACACCCAACTATATTACCCGTGTGTTGAGCAAATAGGAGCACATATTAAGATTGCTGGAATTTTATTCATCACTAACGCATATTTACTGATAGGTGCTGAAAAGTTCAGAGCTCAAAACAAATTGTTTTTTTTTTTTTAATATCTTCTTGGTCGAATCGAGGAATTTTCAGTGATATGGATTTTGCTCGTCAATCTGCATGAAAACGTTTAGTTTCCACCGTACATGATGTCTATGCACTGTGGCTCATGATAGTCTTTTTGCTGTTGCGTTTTGTAAATTCTCTTACGGGCTGGTGTATGGGTTGAGAGCTAAATACGTGTGTCTCCTGAAATGCCCACAACAAACATGGCAGACTCAGAATGCGAGTCCACGTAAAGAAACAACAAGAACCGATATATATCTACAAGCAAATAATGATGTATTAACAGCAAAGGGTTACAAGTGACAAAGATAATGTGTATAACAAAGGAATCTGGAAACTTTTTGGTCCAAAGTATGTGAATGCGTGAATGTGCGTACGTACATGTGTATGTGTGGAGGACCGTGTATTTACGTGTTGTTAAATTAGGAACACGTGCGTTTATTTCCTGCTAGAAGAAGGTCTAACTACAAGAACATGGCGGACTCAAGTTGAGTCCAACCGAAGATGTAAAGAAAACAAACAAGACCAATATATATCAACAAATATATGCATTAAACAACAAAATTTACAAGGGGCAGAGACATCAAAATTTGTGTTTGTGTGTGAACGTAAAGAGTTTGTATATTTGTGAAGGTTTGTACGTACGTGTACGTGTGTTTCGTGGCGTTTTACCGCAAGTGGGCAGAACGCAGATTTCTGCGAGAGATCACATTTTTAAATGTTTCCACTGAAATGCAAAGTAAAAAGAGAACGAGGCAAGAAGTCGCCCAGTATTTATAGTGTAGGGAGAGCGACCCCTAGTGAACAATTTAGGGAATTAAGGAGGAGTAACTCCGACATACGTGTGTATTGTCCATGCGCTTCCCAAAAGAGAACGCGTTAATTCGTGAGAGACTTACATATTGACGGATAAGATCAGAAGAGACTGATAAAAAATTATCGCAGAGTATTTATAGTGTTGGAGAGCGTCCCCTAGTAACGGTTTCGAAAATTAAGAGGAGGTAACCTGACACTCTTATCCTTCAGGAAGCACTTTGAATATGTTTGGATACACATTTTCTAAGGAGAATGTGATTACCTCATCTACCTACCTATATATAGTGTAAACATAGGAATCTACACTACGCGGTGATTATGAATTTCATGCCTCAAGCGATCTTCAGGTCATGTGTCACAACTTTAACAGGTTTCACATAAGTATTAATCAATCCAACATTAGGAACAGACAACAAAACAACATTACTAAAAAGCCACATAAATGCATCAGAAAATTTAACCCCAAATAAGGATATTTACTATCACTACCTCGGACAAAAGAGGTAGGAAAATTTACAATAGGTCATTTGGAAAATTATTCTGAATTTAAGATTTATTAAATTATCGTATTACTCTTACTGATTGGTAAGAGTATTCAGTCAAAGGCGGTAATTAAGAATTATCTCCTTTTTAAACATCCATACAAAAAATATTGTAGCAGTTACTAAAATGAAAAAAAATCTATTAAAATAGTTGCAAATTTTTAGAAACAGGAGGTAGCGAGTTTTTGCCTTCATATCGGAAAAACGCATTCATTATGTTGGTATATATTACTAAATAAACTTACCTTTAAAGATTCTTTTTTAATGAATATACGTGATGACTTAATGAAAATAGTTTTACCGTTAAAATTTTTGTTATTAAGAGGAAAGATGAAAAGACTTTTTGATTATTAAATTTTATTTTTTGATCCTTCTTTTTTTCTTGCGTCAGCAGGGGACCATAAATAAGTCTGGGAATTTTTAGCGGCTTTTTACGGTGCAACTGGTTAGTTAAAAAAAAAAAAAAAAAACATAAAAAAGCGTTCACGTTATAATCAACTAATAATTTTTACAGTTATTTCCTACCTTAGAAAAAATTCTCAAACACAAATTAAGGAATGTGTCAACACCTCATAAAAACACGCACCTCCGCGTTAAAAAGATGCTTTTCCGCGATAATTTAAACTAAAAGTAATTTGTTTCAAATCAATTTGATTAAACTTTCAGTTAATCTTCCTCAAATAAAGTTTCGGAAAAAATATATTTTATTTTTAAAAGATTTTTCTATAAAGAGAATTATGTTGTGTTGACAGACTTACGCTTTTATTGAAAAAAAAAAAAATCTCATTCCACTCAATTTAAATTCAGTTTGAAATACAGCAACATATTTTTTAGGGATATTAAAATTAAAATAAAAGCTTGAAAGATTTTTCATTTATAAAAACTTATTTTAAACCATAGGGATCGCTTTTCTTTGGTGGGTACCTATACACTTTACATGCAAATATTTTTATCGGGAAATCCTAAAAAACCTAATAAAACAATGCTTTCTGAAGAAATATATCGCCGTAAAACATTTTGGATTAGTGTCTTCCACTCACGAATTTAAGCAAGGCAAGTAAAATAGTCATGCAATGACCCAGAGATTTTGATAACTTCGAAAAGTTATGTTGATTGGTCACAGTTATCCATTTACAGATGGTGATATCCTCACAATTAGCGATTCTACAAAAGAGGAGACACGTGTCTGTGTGTATGTGTGCGTGCATATATATATAGTGTAACCCGGATATAAGAGAAACCCGAATATAAGAGATATTTTATCTCGTCCCAAATTAGAGCCATACTTACCCTAACAAAATAGACCAAACCCGGATATAAGAGACTTCTTCTCCGGTCCCGCTAACTCTCTTATATCCGGGTTACACTGTGTGTGTATAAATAAAACGTGGATATTTCTTCATTCTTTAACTAAAGACATTATATAAAAATAGGTACTTCCACTAATTCGCTAAAAAATGAGCATATCATGATGAAAAAATGCCCAAGCTTAAAAACAAACTTTCGGTACATGCTCTCAAATGAATAAAATTATTTTAGAATGTATTTTTTTTTTTTTACTTTTTTTAGAAAATCTTGATGTTATATAATTTATATGTAACCTCCAATTATTTAATTTTATGAAATTTCGAGAAATTAAATTTTGACTCGTTTTTTTAATATTAGTTAAAAGCAAAACTTCTTGTAGAATTTAAATTTTGTAAAAGAGGACCCTCAGTTACCAAAAATCTGATCTGAATCGTAAAATATAAAAAAAATATAATCAGTAAAATTAATTAATGTAAAATCCTGTCTTTTATGCACACATACCACCAAAGTTTTATAAAAGATTCTTTGAAAAGACTAATGCTTTAAAATATTTTTTTAAAAGTAAACATTTGGTCAGTTAAATATCCCCCAGAGATTTTTTCTACATTGGTCATTTCTTGTAAAATAATTCAAACGTCTGTGTGGTAACCAAGAAACTTGATGTTTCCTATCAGCCAGAATAAGTTAAGCAGCTCCCATAATCCATACAACAGATGTTGAGGATTATTTATTTGACCAGCTACCCATACCCAACATGCTCTTACTTCCTTTCCCAATCTTGTAATATTTTTTCATTAAAGCAGAGATTCCATTAAAGATGTATATATGGAGATATATTTATCAAAATATCCGCTCTTTTTTTATTCAAAACGCAGGAGTTAAAGAAATAAAAAAGAGGACATTGCAGTCACAAGAAAAATTATATTTAATTCATATTGATAAAATAAGTAGTTGTCAAAGTAAAACACGTTTTATAAATAAAATAAATAAGAAACAAATGATAAAATAGAAAGTATTGGCAAAATAAATTTTATATTTGATAAAATAAAAATTATTTTAATAAAAAGAATTTCTGTAGCCAAAATATATATTTCGTTAGCAAAATAAAGTATAATTTGGGCAAGGAAAAATCACATTTAATTGATACTGAAATACATGTTTATGATACATTTCTAACCTGTTAAAATTCTTAGTTATTCAAATAAAAACATTTTGCTGTCCTGAATATGGTAAGCACCTTAGCCTTTTGATCACTGCATGAAAGTAAAAGGATAAAACATTATATAATGGAAAGTAAGCAGCATGCTAATATTTTTAATAGTATACTTTGGAAGATAAAACAAGTATTATATATTATAAAATACTGTATGACTAAATATCGTATACACTCGCGTATCATGCGACTTTTGAAAACCTAATTTTGAAACAAATTTTAAGGGGATCGCATCATACATGAGATTTAAAATTAGAGTATGTACTGCTGGACCTGGCTACGCCATTGACCAAGGCTATACATCCATTTGCTGTATTCAAAAAGTACAGCTATAAAATAAACATGATTTGATAAAACTGATGTTTTGCTTTACTGTATCCAATAATAAAGCATATTCACATATTAATATCGTATTATAAAACACAAAGCGAATATTCCTCTTTTCCATTGTTTACGTTTATAAGCTGTTTCTCGTTCGGTTGGTTATGACTGTATGCGTTTGCGCAATGAGTATAGCGTTACTAACGATACGTTTATCATTCTCTTTTACTTTTTAACTTATTTTACTAGAAGATGGTATAAAGAGATAAAGGAAAAGAGGTTAGTCTATTGTAATTTGATCTCTCAAAAGGAACTCGCATGATACCCGAGATAATTGACGAAATCTTTTTTTTTATAAGTGAAAATTTGGGAGTCGCACGATACATGAGACGGCGTGTTACACGAGTATATTATACAGTAAATTATCTTTTTTAAACTAAAGTTCGCCCAATAAAAAGGCCAAGAGCCACTCAATCAGACACCTCAGTTTTACTGAGGTGTGTGATATAAACACAAAAGGAGGAAGTGAAGATTATGATGATATGGACGAGATGTAAAGATTAACTCTAGACTTGAAGATGTTAAGATGGTAGTGCTCAGGGAAGCATCCACTCAGTAGTCTGTTCCAGAAAGCAGCAGTTATTAGGAAATAGCTTTCAGAATGGAATGCCTTTCTTACCAAAGGATTACATTGCGAATAGGGATGATTCAACCTGTGGATGTAGCAAGGTTTTGAGCTGGTGGCACTAAAGAATGAAGCTTGTCTGAATATTTGCCATGGAAGTATCGGTAGGCTTGTGATGTTGCGTCTGAGGGAAAGAGGTTGTATGGTGGGAAATAAGTCATCTCCCTCATATGGCCACATAAACAATTTTGAATGCTATCAAGATAGGCAAGTGAGGACTGGGCAGCTCTAGCCCAAATATGGCTGCAATATTCCGTTTTTGATCTGTTGTAAAATTAAAGCGCGGCAGAAGGAGTCAGGTATTTCCTGGAGTGACACAAGAAACCGACCATTTTTTTTTTCTTGTAGTTTTACTCAAGTTCCACTTGATGTCTGGAATATACTTGAAGCCAAACATATGTCCAAAGCATAGAGGCTCGTTGAGAGTTCAATCGTTCATCATAATTGGAGAAAACTTATTTCAAATAATCATTATTTTCATAATTTTACAAATCTGCATTTTCATTTCAAAATCTCGAGAGCCATTTAATGTAGGTTGTTACTGTTAAAATGGTATCATGAACAAGGGGTGTGATATGCATGAAAGGTGGTGGTGGTTGGGAGTGAATTTTTATGAGGATAGAGAGGATAGATAACGATTTCCCCTTGACTTGAAATGGTAAAAATTGTAGTGTTCATGGAAGTATCGACATGGCAGTTCATTCCACAAAGTATCAGTTCTTGGGGAAAATGATGGTTAGTGGTGTTGCATGGTGGGGGTGGTTTCATCTCGTCTTCTCTTGGCTGGCAATCACTAGCTGATTTGGTTCAGCACTGAAAAATTTCCAACACAGAGAATTTTAACTTAGCTAAACTATTTAACTTAACTATTTTAGTAATGTTCAATTCAGGATGTATTAACTATTCAGTGGGGGGTCATTCTCCCTTACTGGGGAGCCGTTACAGACATGAAAGTAAGCACATCTACATTACTTGACGTATAAGAACCAACTTGCTGAAAAATCTTTTCTATCATTCCCACACTAGCGCAATCAATCAAAATTGACTTCCTTATTATGGCTTCCATCTGACCTTGATGGTCAACCTATGGATGTCGGAACAGTGATACACTTCTTCCAAAAAATAATAGTCTGTTAAACTATTATTTAACAAGTGGAACTTCTTTCTTACTTTTGGAACTCGGAAGTAATGAGGATGTTTTAACTCCTTGGAAGTAACATGGCATATCCTAGCTATAAAGGTATGAACTGATGGATCTGAAGAATTTGGATACTTGCAATAGAAATAGCAATAGTGTAGCGATATGCTTGCGATGTTGCATCTATTGCAAAGTGTCTGCAATGTGAAGAATAAATCTTCCCTAACAATACTGCATAAAGGTTTTTTTTAATTCTGTCAAGGCTGGAAAGTGAAGAATGAGCAACTCCTGTCCAGATATGACAGCAATGCACCATTTTCCGTCTAATGAAACACTTGTAAAGCTAAAGCATGGCAGCAGGAATCAGGTACTTCCTGGAGTGATAGATTGAGCTGACTATTTTTCCCAGCATCTTTGCCAATGGATCGAATAGATGTATTCCACTGGAGGTCTGCAATAAACTTGAGACCAAACAGATGTTCCAGGCAAAGGTCATCAGTTAGACTACAAGCGTTCATCATGACTGGAGAAAACTCAATATCTTCTCTGGAACTTTATTAGCTTTGGCTTTTGAGATATTAAAAGTTACAACCTAGTCTTAGAGCTAAATCAGAAGAGAGATCAGCTGCCAGGCTCTGGGTCATTTTGACTTTTGGAAGGTTCAGCTATAAACTGAGTGATAAATGTTCAAACCCATTGAACTAATTTACAATTTGGTTAGTACCATTTTATAACATATGTAAATCGTTCAAAAAATAAAATGGATTTGAATTGTGCAATGCTGGATAGCATTGCTAGTACATACATATATATATATATATATATATATATTATGAAATGGATTAAGTCAGACAATTATTTAATATTGTTTCTGTTTATATGTTATTTTTATAGATACAATGTAAGTAAATGCATATTTCTATAAATTTTCTTGAATCAGGCTGGTAAATGTAATTAATATTGTTTAATTAAAAACAGAGCATTTGAATTGTATCTATAAAAATAATATATAAACAGAATATATGTGTAGAGAGAGAGATATATAGACAGAGAAAGAGATATAGATAGCAATAGATAGAGAGAGAGAGAGAGAGAGATTGATAGACAGAGAGACAGAGGGAGACAGGGAGAGAGACAGAGAGAGAGAAAGAGATTGATAGAGAGAGAGACAGAGAGAGAGAAAGAGAAAGAAAGAGATAAAGAGACAGAGAGAGAGAGAGAGAGATAAAGAGACACAGAGAGAGAGAGAGAGAGATAAAGAGACACAGAGAGAGAGAGAGAGATAAAGAGACACAGAGAGAGAGAGAGAGATAAAGAGACACAGAGAGAGAGAGATAAAGAGACACAGAGAGAGAGAGATAAAGAGAGATAAAGAGACACAGAGAGAGAGAGAGATATAGACACAGAGAGAGAGAGAGAGATATAGACACAGAGAGAGAGAGAGAGATAGACACAGAGAGAGAGAGAGAGAGACAGAGTTTGATTGGCAATGCATGGGGTAAATTTTTAGTGAATGTCATGCATAAAACTTTTTTTTTATGAATTATTTTCAAATAAAATCTGACTCACCCAGAAGAAGACACCATAAAATGATTAAACTGTGTTTTTCATGTTTATTATGGCAATTTTATTTCTCCATAAAATAACTTGTCTGGATTTTATATCAAACAACTTTTTTTTTTGTCTTTTTTTTTTTTTGAATAAACTCAACCATGGGATTCCCAACATTCCAGACTTAAATAAATCAATCAAAGTATTTCATACTCTTGTCATTAAAAACAAAAGGAAAATATCTTTTTAGGTGTATAGGAAATAAACCCTATTTCAAATACAATTAAATACATCCAATATTAAAACACACCTGAACTTTACTTTCTACCTAATAACAGACAGTATTACAAACAAGTCAACAAGATTCTACAGCACAAGACACACCATTTAAATTAAAGTCTCTATTTGTTAAAAATGAACACCACCACTACCACCATGTAAAATATTTGGCCAGAGAAAACTAAAGCCTTATTTTTCTCGTCTACTTTTGGAGAAAAAATTCTTATGAAAACCCACAGATTTTGACTTTCAATGAGCAGAAATATGACTGTCTCCAATCCAGATACAAGAGATGTGACTACATTACTTCCCCCTCCCCCCAGTGTGTGCTCAAAGAAACATGTGTTTATGTCTTCAAACAAATCATATCAAACAACAACTGGAGAGACAATGTATCTTCACTAATGATACAGCTTTTTTCTGTCGACCAACTACCCAAAGATTAACTCAACTAAATACTATTTTTTTACTCCTTTTTGATTCTTTTGAATTCATGGACATATGTTTGTAAAGATAAATGATTTAGTTAACAGGCATGAGACCATATTTTCTTTATTTTTATCTTAACGTTTGGGATTCGAATGTTTGGATTTTTAATATAAAATCCTGGACGACTGAATTTCATACTGATGTGACCATTTCAATAATGGGGATTTAAGCCATTTTCCAACAGGAAGTGTTTGGCATTCCTTGACCCAAACAACATTATTGTTGGTTGAAATTTATGAAATCTTTCTTTTAAAGTTTTTCAAGAAATTAAGTTTCTCAAGTGTTTTAAATGTTATAGCTCATTCTAATACTCATTGGAGTTTCCTTCCCAGCTTTTAGTTTTTGGTAATATGAAAAGTTAACAGCATGATTAGATCATTATTTTCTCTTAGGTGTCTAATAGAGAGTGGTGGATATTTATTTTTTTTGAGAAAAAAATACTTTTGACTCTTTAAATGATTTTTCCACCCCTTCTATTAAGACTTTGTTGTTTATGACATATTGAGAAAAATGCAGACCCCTTATTAAAACTCTCTCCTTGTATTAGGCACATCTGATACCCATTTTTATTGTTGTTGCTTAGAAGACAGCACTGCTGAGATGAGCAAGAATACAGTGAAAAATACTGAAGGTTTGCTGTCACTTGATCTTACAAAAAATGACTTTTGGTGTAAAGATATAAATATTAATATTTGAGGTTGATATGAATACAGTGATTCAGAGAGACTTATGTGACACACCCAAGCCCAATAAGTAATAAGTTTTTAAAAATAACCACACCATTTTTATAAAATTGAATGTCAAGTAAGATACAATCATGTTTTTATAATATTTACTAGCAGGCTTTGACTGCTCGCTATCGCTTTGAAAAGTAAGATATATTCATGATTTGAAATCTTTGAAACAAAAATTAAAAAACAAAAAAACTTTCATTCATAAATGGGTTGCAAACATGAAAGAAAACATTTGTATTTATTCAGGGAGCTAAATATTAGAATTTTAGCCATTTTTAAACAAATGAAACTGAATAACATTTAAAAGGTGTTGACAGAAAATAAAATACATTTTTATTTAAATGAATGAAAAACATAACCAGGTAATTTAATGAAATGTTGAAGAGGTTGCGGATATTCAATATATTTGTTTAAAGAATATGACTGTAAAGACAGAAGAAATTAATTAGTCTCAGGCTGGTTATAGTTAAGGAAAGTTTTACAAATAGATGTCAACTTGTTGAAGGCCAAGTAAAATGCAAATTTCAAACACTTTTCTGCACTATATAAGACAATATTCCTAAACAGAACTATTTTTGATATAAAAATCAAAACAATTCTTGAATAAAAGAACACTAATGAAGGACAGTTAATTAATGAAATATACTTTTTTTAAAATCAATATACAAATTAGTTAAACCTGAAAACTGATATTGCCTAGAAGTCAATAATATATAATACAGATATTTAGCCTTTAGTGTGTAAACCCCTCTTTGGAGGAGTTTCTAACACGTTTCTTTATCATCTCTCTGTTGCGTCTCTGTCCTTAGAGTCACAACTGAGGAAAATTATACTGAGAGGTTCCTGGCCCTGGAAAATTATGCTAAGAGGTTCTGTGCCTTCTCATTAGAGAGAAGGATTAGTGCATACACCTAGGCCAGCGCAACCAATGGTTGTGTGGGCTCGGGGAATTTTTGTTCCTTGCACTTTAAACCGACCTTGTGTCACAATGACCTCATGGGGGATCAAGTAAATATGCAGTCAGATACTTACCTGCCGCTGTGCTGGTGGTATCATGGCTTGGACAAGCTGAGACCATTAAAAACTGACCTGACTCAGTCGAGGGTCAAGTAAATACTGTGTAAATCCCTCCTTGGAGGAATTTCTAATGCCTTGATTATCATCTCTGTCTTTAGAGCTTCTCTGTCAAAGGACAGAGGGGCAACTGAGGAAAATAATACTGAGTAGTGCCCAGCCCTCTCATTACACCAAAGGAGGCTGAGGGGAATTTTTGTATACGCTCGGGTCCACACCTAAAAATAGACCTTGTGTCACATCTCATCCAAGTGGAGGGACAGAGTAAATACTGTGTGTAATTCCTCTCTTGAGGAGTACACACATTTGGATACTTACCGGTCACAGGGATCCCTCTCATGGCACCAGAGATTTTTTTTGTTCCTTGCCTTGGTGTTTGCACTCAGGTCCCACCTTAAAAAGAATGTGTGTCACATCTCATCTCAGTGGGGAGACAGAGTAAATACCATGTGTAAATTACTATAAAATAGTTTGTAACACATTTATTTATCATCTCTCAGTTGTGTGTCTGTCTTTGGGTAGAGTGTGCTCAGGGGTGCCTCCATCAAAGGACAGAGTTGCAATTGAGGATAATTATACTGAGAAGATGCCCAGCACTGGGGAACAGCTGCCCAAGCCCATGCAATCTCATTGCACTAGAGAGAGGAATCAGTGCTCCCACTGAGGCCAGCACAGCCAGTGGGGACCCAGAGAATTTTTGTTCCTAGCCCGGGTGTACATGCTCAGGCTCCTCACATTAAACTGACCCTGTGTGTCATGATGCAACTTTGTGGGGGTTTGACAAATACTAAATTACTGTAAAGTTGGCCCTTTTTAACCCCAGACTTCTGTGGGAGAATTGAGCTCTAATTTTGCATTTATTTATATAGATATTAATTTTGTGCATTCATAATGGAACTCAATTCTTTGACTATGAAAAATGCCAAATGAATTAATAACATGATAAATTTTTGTGACTTGTTTGATAAAAAAGGATAATTTTTCATGACTTTTCTAAGCTACATTCAGCTCAGTGTAAATAGGAATGAAAATGGACATAAGAAAAAGTTGAAATGTTTGGGCACATAGAATTTGTCTCATGTGTCATGTGCCAAAAAACATGAGAGAAAAATCTTCACTCATCAATCAATGAGAAGGCATATTTCTGCACACATGAATAAAGAAAAATGTATGACATCTTCAAGATGTAGTTGATCATAGCTCTCCACAATTTCCTATCCTTTGTTGTTCTAAGCAATATTTGTCTCTCTACCATCCTTCCTAGACTGTTCTGCCATGCATTTACACAAGCTCATTAGGTTCGTTACTCTCTACCCCTCTTGTCTCATGTTCTGTGAGTATCAAGTTCTACATAACCTCTAAACCCAGTAAACATATCACCAAGTAATTGATATATCAGCTTCAGTAATTAATATCATATGTGTTTGGTGTTTTGAGGCACCGGTTTCTGAATTACGATATTGCTAAAGGTATGGTGGATCATTTGTCAATTTGGTTGACTGCATCTTAACAGCTTTGGCTTATTTGGTGACATTTTCAGGGGAGTTAATTCACTGTCAGTGATCCTCTTCATTGAAGGCTAACTGAAACCCTAAACTTCTGATATGGGGATATTTATAAGATGTAATCCTTTTTAAAGAGAAGAAAAAAAAAATGAATTATTTGAAGCCTGGTGTTTTAAAGTAAGTATATGCCCAAGTCAAATTTTAAATTTTAGAAAATATGCCCAAAATAAATTGGGGATGGGAGGACATGACAGAAACCAGATTTTGTTTAAATTTCAGCAGAGATTTAATTTGCTTTAGACTAATGCTTTCAGAAAGGCATGAATCCACTTATCCCTGTACTCCACATTGTTAATGGATATTTCAGTGAAACATCACTGGAATATCATTTTTGACCATAAGAGCATTCATTAAAACAAAGACTAAAAATATGGGTTTTAACTTTCAGAAAAAAATATTTTTCAATACACAAAACAAAGTGGGTGTCTCTGTTGTCAACCCATTTGAAAGGTTAAATGGGTACGAAGTTATCTATCCTTACCTAAACATAATGAAAAGCAACTTAAATTTTTTAAAAGACAGCTGAAGTACTGACAACCAAAAATGTCAAGATCTAATATTCCTAACAATAAAACATCTTTGTCATGTGATGAGCAACATTTTTGTAAAAAGGGGTGCTTAAAAGTTCTCAACCAAAACAATTTAACCAAATTACCAAACACCCGAATATGGGAAGGGGTTTGTTTTAGTCAAGAACCTCTCAGTACCTCTTTGTATAAGCAGTTTTAATAATGGGAAAGTGAAAAAAAGTTTGTAAAAAATTTGCTGATAATATTTACATGCAAAGAAATATGACCAACAGATGTAACATCTGTTCTATATAAAGATGAGGAAGTTTTTTTTTTTTTTTTTTTTTTTTTTTAAATGACTAGCCTCGAGGCTAAGATAGTTGCAGTTTTCTTATCAGCATGGGAGCTGGTTCCTGAATTAAAGTAAAAGACCACATTTCAAATGTTGCTTTTCAAAACAGTCTTCTAACCTACATTTACACCTCTATTTTCTCTGGTACTATACTAAATTAAAAACTAGGAAATGTAAATAACACAGAATTCTTAATGGTCTAGTGGCTGAGATAGTTGCATATACCCATTAGCACTCTTTTTAGATATTGATATCAAAGATTCTGGCTACTGACACTATTTACATTATTTGGACTATTTTCCTCATCTTCTTTGCCATATTTATTACAACATTTTGGCTGTTGTATGCTCCAGCCTTCTTCCTCAAGGACACATGGCACAGTGGATAAAGCTATTAGTTAGATCCAGTGACAGGACCTAAAGAGTGTGAGTTCAATACTCAGTTAAGGCAGAGGGAAATTAACAGCAGACAACTGATAACTGATATCCATTAAACAGTCTACCCCAGTGAGTGAAATAAAGGGTTCAGTTCGACATTCCAACCACATGAAGAAGGCCGAAGCATACAACGGCCGAAACGTAATAAATATGGCAAAAAAGAGGACAATAGTCCGAATAACGTAAATAATGTATATAATTCCTCATCTCAGAAATGTAGACAGATTCTGGCTACCGACTTACAAATTTCCTCCTTAATTGGAAAATTGGTGCTGTACAGTCTTCCTAACCCCCAAATAAACTGGGATTGTTGGAACATTTCGACAATATGCCAGATTTCATATTGCTAGTTAATATTTTCAAAATAAATGCTGTCAAAAGTTCATGATATAAATATATATGATGTGAATTTCAGTTTATTATATCTGTTGTTATTAGAAATATTTATCATAGCCATTGTTATTCGAAATATTTATACTGAAAGTCAGTTCAGTATGTTGTGCTGGACAATTCTTCTTGCCAGAATCCTTCTTGCACATTTATAAATCTACCATTTGTCCAGACATTGAATACTGCTGCCATATTTGGTCTGATGCTCCTGCTGTATATTTCAAGTTCCTCAACAAAATCCAAAGAAGGGTCTGTAATGTTATCGATCTTGATTTGATATCTTGATCTGCAAAAGTGTTGAACACAGATTGCAGAACATTAAGAAAAAAATAGAAACTGAAGATGTTAGCAAGACAAGAATATGCAAAAGAATTGGCTTTAAGAATATCACAGAGTAATTTAAGAATGATTAGAAGAGTAATAGTTGAGTGGATTGGCCAGCAGGAAAAAAAGTAAATGAGAATTCAAAAAGAGACAAAAATGCAGAATATTAACAACAAAGTTAAAGATATGAAAGCAACCAAATTACCACCTTTAATTAAGCATCACGAAAAGAAATATATGAGTTGAGCAAAGAAATATGTGAAAATTGATTTCTCAACAGTACTTTAGTGATGAATGTAGAGCTACATTGGATGGACCTGATGAATGGGTTAGAGGCTGGATCCTTTTTACAAATGGTCAACAGAACTCAGAAAACAGGAAGGTAGAGTAATGCTTTGGGTTAGTATTATAGGCAGTGAAATTGTGTCCCTTTTAAATTATGTCCCTTTTAAATTTGGTGACTGAAGCAAGATAAATGCAGAAAATTATTTTATTTTCTTGGACAAGATTTCTTTTTAAGTGGTACATCTGACAACCAAGACATTTTAATCTAAAGAGAATCTTCATGCTTCTTCATATTCTTCAAAGCTGATCATTACTCACTTTGCCAAAAAAAAATAAAAAAAAGTTTCAAAGACACAGAATTAATGGAATGTCTCTAGTCTCTTCCAAGAGAACAATTCTGGTTGATCATTAAAAAGAGATGTATATGACAATGGAAAACAGTATTATATAAAAATCTTTGGAAAGCAATAAAAACTGCTGCAAATAATTTTCAAGTTAAAGCAATAGAAAAATTTTAAAATTCAATGGTTAAAAAAGTAATGAAGTTTATAGAATATGAAGTATTCAAATTTAATATATTGTAATGGGGGGGGGAGCTAGAGAAGAAAGACTTATTCTGCTATTTGTATTTCACTTGTTATCTGTGATATAATAACACAGTACTTCACGGATGGAATGGAATAGCTGAATGGAAAAAGAATGACAAACATACTTTGTTCTCACAGAGACTTTTATACTAAGACATACAGATATATACAACTGTCCCAAGATGAGAAAAATATAACAAATATATCTAAACAGCAGAGTGTAAGAAAAAACAAAAAAAGAAGTGTCTTACATATAATATGGAGATACTCCTCTGTCTGGATAAGCCATGTTTAGGACTCCAGATTCAGATGAGCCATATCCATCTATATTCCAAGTGAGAACATATTCCATGAATGGGAAATGGCAAGTCTTGGATTTCCTAAATTGAGGACTGTGAGTTGGAATTTCTTTATATATCTGGGAAAGATATATTCTGTCCAAATAAAAAAAAAAAAAAAAAAAAAAAAAAGGGGCACCATGCATTTGTAAGCTACAGGGAAAACAGACTTAGCCTCTGTTCAGACCACTGGGGGGGGGCACTGGCTAAAGAAAGCAAACTTTCAATTTGGCTGCTGCAAAAAAAACTGAAATTGACTGCCACTTTGGTTACTGTACGAAGAGATATTGAATATATAAATATAAGAATTTACTGAAAATTTAATACCAATCTCATGGGGCAAACACTGACTTGCATAATATAACATATATAGATATATAGAGAGACATTATATATTTATGAGAAATAGTCTGCTTGGTGTCTGAGTAAGTTGCATATTCGTCACTAGCATGTCCAGTATCTTTGTAGATGTTCAAACTAAGCCAGCCCTTCCCATTTGAAAACTGGTGCAACACCATTTCTCTACTAGTTGGCCATATACACTACTAAGCTGATTAAATCTCAATGTATATAAGAAAAAAAAGAAAAACAAAAGCTCTCTCTTTCAAAGATTTGAGCATCACAAACTTTATACCCCAATTAGATGATTGGCAAACAAATCTGAGTATATGTCAATAAGTAAAGGATACAGCTATAGAAATCTAGACTAAAATTTTAAATTCTAGAAGTCAATGAAAATTAAGTGATTGATTACTCACGACTTGTCAAAGAATTTAAAATGAAAAACATGCCTCAGTGAATATGAAGCACTAATCTCAAAACTATTCTGTCAATTCAGTAATTACTTTTTCCACCAAATCAGAAAAGATTAAACAATGCGTGACTATCAGAAGCTTCAGCAACTCAGAGGTGAAATTGTGTAACAATATAAAATAGCTCGACATCAGAATTCCAAAAGATAATAAAATGGGGGTTAAATATACGTCACAAGAAAATCATTTATAGTTTTGCTGATGTCGTTCATTAAGTGAAATGTTTAGAAATGTTGAAAATATACAACGCAAATAAAACAAAGTGTCAAAAATATTAACTGAGCTCATAATTTTTGATATGACAAAGTAGAAAATGAATAAACAGAAAAGAAAGGAATCAACCATTGAGACATAGAAGTGGTTTGAATTTCCCCCACATTTAATGCCTTTTTATCCCGCATGATTTTGTCCTCAGACTTGGAGATGAGGGAATGTTAATACTTGTTGCACTTCTAAAAACCTAAAAGATATTTTCCTGCATATGAATAGATGTAGCCATGTTTAAAGCATTAGAGACTTAGACATTTAGATGTCGTAATTTAAAAAAAACACATGGACATGGTCTCTGTAAAATAAGAAAACCGTCAAATCAGAATTAAGGATTCAACATTAGTCAATCAAACAGAAGATCGAGAATATAAAATCGTGTGCAAGTTGAGCCTATCTATACCAATATAAGCAGAGGAGAATCAGCATTTAGACGACAGTATATCCACAGAAGATAAACAACCACACTGACAAAGCAGGAACACATTTTCTTGAAATGTTGATGTTTTAAAATTCCACTCACAACTTGAAGACAAAGAATTTGACACAAATTGGATTAATTTATAGGTACAATCTTTGCATGCTAAAACCAAATACGTTCCCAGAAAGACACATCCTTTTTCTTTTCCACAGCATCAGTCTTCTGCCTAATAAATAGTTGTTATTTTTGTTCTATAAATCCAGGTTTGTGTTTATTCATGTTTCTATAGTTAGAGGCATTGCTACGTTAGGGCTGACAAAACAAATTGCAACTAGCAAATGCTCTATATATTCAATGAATGGTTAGGATACTTGTTCTTGTCTTTTCATCCCTAATGTTTTTGCCATGAAATTTGGATACAAATGGGTGTTAATATACAATGGATAGTTTCTATTCTAGCCAAATTTGTTTTTCCAATGATTTTTTCTTCAGACTTTGTGATGTATTTTTAATATTGGATATAAGTATCTAAGTATGTCATGCCTCAGTTAAAAATTATATCAAATTTTTGACACAATTTTTTTTATTTATGTTTAAATATTTTGAATTTTTGGACTTAAAAAAAGGATAACAACCTTCTGACAGGATGTATCAGAACAAATCTGACCTCATCAGAAATCATTGAAGGTAAAATTAGTGGCTTTTATGTTCTACATTGTAAGCAAACAATTATATTCTCAAAGTTAAATTGGCATGTGTTTGTAATTTGACAAGAAAAAGTTTGGTGAATGGTTGTACTGTTCTTCAATGCCAATAGAAGTCATCAGGTCATTTTAAATGGAAACGTTTTTTGAGTTAACAGAAAGCACTAAAAAAAAAAAAAAAAAAAAAAAAATGAAACAATTTGATTGTTTTGTTTGTAAGACATTGTGCAACAATGAAAAATGTTTTCAGACACATTCAAAAACTTCCTGGATTAAAATTGATTTTTTTCAGCTCTTTTAAACAACAACAAAATAACAATGGCCACAAATCACAGAAATAACAAGTTTCTGTAAGCAAAGCATTCTTATTCCAAAGAATGTTGCCACTGAAACATGAAATTAAAATCTATTCCAACTGATTCCTGGAGATGTTTAGCTGTACAAGTCAGTTGGCAGTTTCAGACAGTTTGAAGGCTGTTTAATTCTCAAATTTATAAGCATAAATAATGTGGATAACTACACAGGCATAGCTAGAGTATGTGTCACCTGGGGCAGGCCTTGAGTTTGCTGCCCCTCCCAAATACAACATATTGTACAATGATTCCCTTTTTATATTATATTTTATATTATATTGTACAAGGATTTCCTTATATATATATATATATATATATATATATATATATATATATATATAAAAACTATTAACAGGCCCAAAAGTTGAAAAATAGAGGAACGCATACACTCACAATTGAACTTCTGTCAAGGAAAATAACTTAAATTTATACGATAACAACCAAGATGTGTCTCCCTCACACTGCATTGCTGCCACATTGAAAGGATGCCCCCCGGGGACTGTTCACAGGTTTCACATTGTCAACAATAATAAAACAGCCCCGAATGTATCACTAGATAATGTTTATTGTTCAGCCAAATAACAATCATTTGATAGCATAGCCATAAGTTAAGTCATATGTTTACGGTTAAGTCAAATTTGAAAAAGGTTCTTCAACTGTGAGTAGTGTCCTGACATTAAAACCACTTTTATTTCAATACAGATCAATACAGGCAGATCCAAAAGTGTCACCCGCCCCCATGAAAGTGTCCTCCTCTACCTACACTACTGGACAGAGATCAGAACTATGTGTTGCCTGGCAGTTTGAATCTTGAAACTGAGAGTGACCAGGCAGTATTGATTCATTCTTTCTCCTGCTATATATATATATATATATATATATATATATAAAAAGACTCTTTGGTAAATCGAATAGAGTTCTCTCAGTCACTGTGTTTATCTAAAAATAAATACAGTTAAATTCATCTTCATGCCTCCCATGTACCAATGGCTTAGTGGTAGAATCCCTGACTGATGCCAATTCAGTTGGGTTTCGATCCTAGCTAGAGGCAACCGGAGGTCTAGCCACACTGATGAGCTGTGATACAGTGAAACAGTCTGTCTGTGGATGACTATATATATATATATATATATATATATATATATATATAAGAATGTGGTATATTTATAAATGAAGAGTGTTCAATATCAGAGTATCAATAGATTGAGACAGTGCCAATATATGAATCAACAATGTATGTATCCTGCCACAATGGAATCTTCAGACCAAGGAAAAAAGATTGTCAATTTTAATGCTTCGAAAATGAAACTGCTTTTAATCTTTTAGGAAAATCCTTTTTGCCTGTCAGCAGCATGTCTGATGCCAACCTCCTGGAGAGTGACTCATTGCACCTTTGCAGTCTAACATTTTTCACAAACATGAAATGGAATCCTTATATTGAATCAATTTCTAGATCTCCTGCTAGGAATGTTAGTTCATTGCATCGTACCAGAAAAGTTTTCTCACCAGAATCTATCTTGCATGTTTATAAATCTACTATTCAAGTATGCATTGAATATTGCTGCCACATCTGGTTTGGTGCTCCTGCTATATATCTTGAAATTCATGACAAAATCCAAAGAAGGGTCTCTAATGTTATCAGTCCTGACTGGCATCTCATAAGTCATTTTTCCACTGATGTAACATACAGTGCTGTTCGATAAAAGTGACTCACCTGATTTTTTTTACTAAATGTTCTCTTCTCCGATGAAATGAAAGTTGAGCTAAATTCAAAGGATAAGTGATCTAAAATCCGAAGAATATATATATATATATATATATATATATATATAATAAATATATAATATATATATAATATATTTATATATATATATAATATATATAGTAAATATATAATATATATATATAATATATTTATATATATATATATATAATATATATAGTAAATATATAATATATATATATAATATATATATATATATAATATATATAGTAAATATATAATATATATATAATATATATAGTAAATATATAATATATATATATAATATATATATAATATATATAGTAAATATATAATATATATATATAATATATATATATATAATATATATATATATATAATATATATAGTAAATATATAATATATATATATAATATATATATATATAATATATATATATATATAATATATATAGTAAATATATAATATATATATATAATATATATATATATATATATATATATATATATATAATATATAATATATATATATATGAAAAATATATAGAAAATAGGAAAGTACTTGTTAGGTAAATAATCCAAAGTTCTTTAGTATTTTTGTTATTATTTTTAAAAAATAGTGCTCGATACAAAAATATATGTGTATATATATTTCTCCAAATGAAAGAATGAACAGATGAAGTAAAAATACACAGTTCATAATATTTTTAAAAAAAATGCTCAATTCAAAATAGAACAAAATATTATTATAATATTTTTATTATAATAAATTACAATAGAAACATAGAAGGTTTCAGTACTAAGATGGTACTTCTTCAGTAGATGGTAGTTATCTACCACCCCTGAAGAAGTACCATCTTAGTACTGAAACATTGTGTAGCAATGTAAAATATTTTTATTGTAATTTATTATAATAAAAATTGAAGTCAAGTGTTTACAGACACCTTAACCAGAAATTCAGTTTCTTTTTCACAATTCCTTATATTTGATCTCAGTACTTCAAACAAAAGGTTAGGAAGGAAACCCCCATCAATACTGGAAAGAGCAATGGCTGATGGACTTGAGAAACTGATTTTCCTGAAAAATTGTTTTCAGAGAAAGATTTTATAAATCTCAATAATCTCAATAATCTCAGTATTACATGCAGTTTGTTAAAGGTATGCTAAATGTTTCCTTATAAGGAAACAGATAATATTGCCATTACTAAAGATTTCTTGTCTGAGGTATGTTTTGATTCTGACATTATTTCTTTATATATATATATATATATATATATATATATATATAATTAATATTTTGGTGGCAACCTTTCTTTCAAACATGTTTCATTGAATATGACAGAAGGAAATTTTGATGAATATTTTGAGTTTTTTCTTGTCTTGTGTTCTTAAATTTTTCCATTTGGTCGGGCCAAAGGAGTATGAAAATTGTCTGTATGTCTATTGTCCCAAGTGATTTGGGGCCACATCTTTAGCCATTTTCAAGGGGTTTATTGTTAAGTGGTCAATTTCTTTTCATGGTTGTCTTTTTAAGATGTAGTTGTGTGATTCCTATGTAGTAGCAGTAGTGTTTATTCTGAGCTTCATGAAATTTGAACTGGTGTCATTCTATTTTAATATATGTGTGTGCATGTGACTGTGTGTGTACACGTGATAAAGGAAAACAATATTCAATTAAAGATCAAGAAAACAAGTTAAATATAAAAAAAAACAGTAGAAATGCTAATAAAATCAATGGATAAAAGACTGATGAAGGTTATATAATGTTAAAGAGCCCATGAAAAATAATAAAAGAATTTATTCAGATATACAGGATATTGTTTTAATGAAATCTGTCTTTTTAAGGCTTTAAATTTTTATTTAGAAATAAATTTTACACTTTGCATAATAAATCCTGACATTCCCAATACAAGTTTTCAATATTTTTAAGGAAATTAAAACTAAAATTCACACAATATATCACTTATTGAAATTGTAAACTTTTTATATACACTGAAGATGACTGTCCATTTAAACAGCTTGGAATGTTTTAGAAAACTGGGCTTTTGCTGTAGGAGCTTTCATATATACTAATTGGCATCATGTGTGTTAAGTGAAGGTGTACCTGTGGATATATTTTCAGACATGCCTACAAACTCAGTGACTCTTTAGTTGATATTGTAGTCCTCTCATGCCGAAATTGGTCATCAGGTTCCTTCAGATCACCATGGTTACCATCTAGCTGACTCCTCACTTGTTAACACGTTGCTGGATTTGTTGCTGGTATTGTGATGATGAGCACAGTTCCACTCGATCTAGCTGGTATTTATCTCCTTTACACCTCTGCCACATTGTGTTTTTGATCTCAGAGGGGGAGAAGATTGCTGATGAAGTAAACTGAAGGGAAGAACAGGCCGACAGTGATGACCTACACACACACACAAAAAAGAATTCCTCGGAATAAAGAATTAACTCTGGTTAAAAATGTAACAATGATTTGGTTTATATATGATTAACCCTTTCCACTTAATGTAATAATCAAATGACACTGGGATCCTCTTTTGAAGTTTACAGCCTGTGTTAGTAGTAATTTAACATTCTAAGTTCTGCTCTTCATGGCTGGCACAAGGTCTTTACCAGGAGGTTTCAGTGAATGATATAGATTGCAGTAGTAGTGATATGGGGACTCTTCACTTGTTATCCAAACTTCCAGCGTATATGGATTCCTGTGTCAGGCCAGCGTAGGCTTGACCACGGTCTAGAGTTCAGTTATCTACCACCCTAAACATCAACCTTTTTCTAAAATCCCATATTTTCAAAATATATCTACTCAAGTAATTTTCCAAGTTTTGAAGTTGTCCAGCCCCCTTTTGAGAGTGGTTAAAGGAATCAAGTGGCCCCTTAACTCCAACTCCATTCACTTCTTATCTTGCACCATCACTTCATATAAGCAGTGCTAATCTCTCTCTCCTTTCTCTCACCTTGTCAGTGTCCAACCTCACTCAACCCACTCCAAGGGCTGGTACAACAGTCTTAGTGACGAATCTAAACTTTTAGAATATGTAGACAAAAAGGGGATTTCAAGTAATTAATCTTTCTTTATCAGCTTGTTTCACGCTGGTTGTTAAAGATGATTTCCCCAAGCCAGGGACTTGACCATATCTAAGATAATCAAGGCCAATCTCAATAATTGTTTTGTTCATTTTCAGTCATCATGGGTGGGAAAGAAAAGGAAAGAAAATATTTCCAACATTTTTGGTAATAAAAAAGCCTATCTTTCTCTGTTTATGTGTTTCTTGATCAAGTAGGCTACACAACCAGTTGCCTGTGGACACTCCTGGGATAGTAATTAATTTTTTATCAGCTTGTCTCCAAAAGAATCCAAATTAATGTCAGCCATAAAAATTTTGATGAATATCACAGAAATTAAAATGGACAAATCCATTCCCAAATCTTAAGCACTAGTCTTTATTTTTTAGGGTTATTTTTCTTCGGAGCGGCTGATTCAAAACAGGTATTTTTCCTGGCTCTTTGTCTGGAACAGTTGAGATGTTATTTCACCTGTTTTGCTTATCGGCAACATATATTTTTTTATATTTCCCAAGAACAACATCTTCAATGATACATTAATCATCTCTTTCTTATCAGCAGGAAGTGGAGGACTGATAGTCTTTGTTTTGCTCAATCTGACTGAATTCTGTCGACTTGAATTTGAATTTGATTCTCCTTCAAACTGTTTGTGATTTCATTTTATTATTTTGAAACATTTTTTTTTTAATACATTTTTTTTAATTATCTTAACTTTCCAATCCACTTTCCTGCAAATTTCAACAATTCTCATCTAGTTAGTTGTCTCTTTCTTTTTTCTTTCTTTCCTTTTTTTTTGTTTGATTAAGTCCATGGAGATCCATGTGTCACAGTATCATGGAAAAATCAAAAATATATCTACCTGGATATAAAAAAAAAAAAATTTATGGACCACCACAAATTTGGTTCTTCCTTGAGACCAATTTCCAAATGTCTGATATGCCTTGTTTATTTGTACAAACAAAAGTGCACAAGTATAAACACTAAAAGAGTAAATGTCAGTCATATATCCTTTAAGAAGAAAATTGGTTTCATCTTCTACAGTTGAATAGACTTTTGTAGGAAAATGGCAACTCACTCTTGGAACAACGCCAAAGGACCTTATGGAGATGTTGAAGGATACAGGTACAAAAACTATCTATATCCATAATAAATCAGGTAAAATGTGGACATAATCTGAAAGGTTGTTTAAAACAGAAGAAACCACTGCTCCAAAACTACCATCAAAATGTCACCAGTGCCTGATTAGGCTTACCAGGCTGAAGCCAAGGGCCTCAAAATCTAGTGGGCCCCTAGCCAAGGTGTATAATATTTTTGACGGTCATAGGTCTTTCTTATACATGCTGTCATAATACATTGTAGACTCTAAACAACCCTTCAGTAATTTTAAACACTCATCATCCTCAGCTTTACTCAAATTGTTTGAATTAACACTCTTCCATTTTCCTCTACTCATGAAAATGAGAGATTTAGTAGGACCTCACAAGTGAAATAAACTAAGGTCCTTCTTCATCTAAATATAGCTCTGAATGCCAGATTACATTTTACAACTGCCCATAGGGTAGAAGATCTTATTTAATAGAGAAATTACCACTCTTTGAAGTGTTTGGCCATAATGACCATCTTTATGTTTGCTGAGTCTTGCAATTTGAAGACTATTAATGCAAGCATGAAACATGCGCCATCATCATGTGAGGAGGAACTGATGCATTGCCACAGAAAAAAAAAACAATATCATAAGGAATAATCATACAGATATATTGAAACATCATCACATGATATCAGCCAAGTAGTAAATGCTTTGTGGCATGGGTCTTTCAAATAAACAATGACCCCAAGTTTTGGCAAAAGGCAGAAAGACAACAAAGTGTAATGGAATAGCCACTACAAAGCCCTAATCTGAAACCAACAGACAATATGTGGACAGAACTGAAACAAACCTAATTCACTTCTGTCAAGAGAGAGGAATCAAAATTCTGGCAATTTGTGGAAAGTTACCTGAAATGTTTGACACAAAACAAATTAAATTTTGCTAATATACAATTAGTTTATGTAAAATTTTGAAATTGAGTTATAGGTAGTGAAGAGGTTAGAGTCTCTGTTGCCTTCCAGATGACATTATTTATGTCTGGAATAAATGGGCTAAACTTTATATATTTAAATAAATCTTGATATTTTCCCAACCCACCCAAATGTTATTCCAATCCCTCTATTTATTTTATTTTCCACTTTTTTCTCACTTGTGTTTAGTCCAGGCTCTTTTGTTCTACAAAAGAAATTAAATCTGAATCAATTTTCCAACCTACCTTTCTATCCAGACTTAGAAGTAAGCTGATAGTTGTAACATCTATTGATTTTTGAAGGTATACATGGAGCCAGGTTTCAAGAAGATGAACACTTTCAGAATGATGATTTTTATACATGACAATGCTTCATCACATTTAGTTTGGTGAAGTGATGTAATAAATGTTTTAATCTTCTCCAGAATTTATTTTCCTTTCTGTGCACTTGCATTACCATTTTGAAGATTGACAGACTACTTTCGCTTGACTAAATCAAAATAAGTTTTACTTTTCACTCGTGCTTAATAAAGATTTGCTATGATGTGTGGCTTTATTCTAAAACCTTGTCAGAAACAAAAACTTACAATATTTCACTGACTACTCACCAAGACTGTATGTAGGGGGAATTATGGGTTACAATTTTACATTTTTGTTTTTTTTCAGAATCACAGAATCTTGTGGGCTTCTGTCATTGCTAATAATGATGATAATGTTCACAATAAAAAAATTTAAATTGAATATGAACACAGAGATAGTGTGGGCATAAGAATCAACACTGCATGGTGACTGTCAGCTTCACAACTAATTGTAATTATTTGACTGTCACTACTCTATTAGAAGGCACTATATATAGGTCATTGGGGAATTAAATGAAGTGGGGGGGAGGAGAAAAATGGCTCTCCCCAGTTTTTTTAGGACTAATTCTTAGCATCATAAAATTATAGTTGTGAAACTGACAGTTACCGTACAGCCATGATTCTGATATATTTGTGAAAAAATAAAAAATAAAAAAAATATCTTCTGGCACATTTGGTAGCAGGTTAGGCAAATATATTTGTATCAATGGGAGTATGCAAATTCAATGTACTCCAATATCTATATAAAATGTTGTGACATATACTGTAAGAAATAAAGTGTTGGTTCCCTGACCTAAGGAGTTCTTTTTGGATGGAACTATAGTCATAAGTGAGTAGATATTGTTTTATATTTGCAATTTTATTGTTGCACTGCTTTTTACTGTTGAGTACTGTTATTAACTGCTTTTCCTTTGACATATTGTATTTATACACATTTTGAATATATACACACACACACACACAAGTTCAATTTAAATAGAAAACAATCTTAAGGGTCCATTGGTTATAATTTATTTCCCCAGGTCTGTAGTTTTTACCTGGCTCATCAGATCACACTTCCAAGGGTGAAAAAAATGTTTTACTTATTACTTAACTATATATATATATATTTACATGTGTTTGAGTTGCTATCACTGTTTTTCATTTTCTTAAACAGTAGAAAAAAATATACTTGGAAACTACTGTTTGATCTGGTATGCATAACCGCTCGGCCATGAATAATGTCATAGTAAGCAAAGTTCTATTTTCCTTTTGTGAATGAAAACTTGCTTACTATGATGTTCAATGGCTGAATGGTAAAGCACACTGTATCAAACAGTGAGTCTCCCATACAAAGGGGTATACGTGTTTGACCCCAGCTGGAGAACAAATTTTCTTTTCTAGGATTTCTCACATTCTCAGGGTAAATGATGTAAAACCTAAATGTTTAATAAATAAAAATGGGGTGTCTATTTCAAATTTGAAGTAGCCACTATCATATATAAGTCTTTTACAGTCTTTTTTATGCTTCAATGCAAGCCAATACTTTAAACTAAATAAAAAACAACAACAAAGCACTGAGAAAAGAAATAAAAATTAATAAATAAAATAAACAAAAAATCTAAGACAAATTAAGACACTATGACTGACCACAAATAAAAGTAAACATAATTATTTCTTTTTGATCATTATTATTAAGTAATCAATAATAAATAACAATTAAAAAGTTAACAAACAATGTTATAAAATAACCACATTCGGATCCACAATTATTTCTACCCTGCAGATACCCTCTATAATTATTTCTGAATAATTAGTACCACAAAAGCCCAATAATCATCAGAATATTGTGTTATAAAACAGACTGTCACCACTTGGTGTTCACTTTTATATTTACATACACTTTATTCCAGATAATGAGAACTTTAACCTATAAATATAGCATACCTTAAAACTGTTTATATTATTTTTATGTTAAAAGATTATAATAAGAACATTAAAATCATTACACAAAAAACTTCATGTTTCAATACTTTGATTGTCCTTCTTCAGGAGTTTACTTACCATCACCTGAAGAAGTACAATCTGTAGAGAAAAATAAATTCTTCTATCACCTCAAGGAAATGGATTGCGTGGCTTCCTTTCTCAGCCATTACACTGGGCAGTTGTGAAACAGACACCAACTCAGCCACAACTACTTCAACTTCCTCCTTGTCTGTCTGTACGTACAACTCTAACACATGTAGTTCACTGAATAACAATTCTTCACTTCATGCTGCTGGCACCCCGCTTTTTATGCTATTCCAAGATGGCCAAAATTTGCATGTGTGGAAAATATCATCTCGTCTTGGACAAGATAGGCACGTATAAATTGTGTCTCCAATAGTGGCCATATTTCTTTTTTGTCATCACTTTGCAGGCAAGACACGTTCACGCTCGTTTTGAATTCCCATGTAAGTCATGTCTTTTGTTACACAATCATAGTATTGAAATATGAAAGTTTTACTCCATCTTTTCTTTCTCTCATTTATATATATATATATATATATATATACACACACACACAGGGTGGCAATAAAATCACTATACAGTTACTTATAGAAAAGGAAAGCATTAATGCAAGTGGCTTGCAGTTCGAACATTATTGGTAATTAATTTACTATTGTTTACCATAGCATTTTATTGTTATTAACCAGAACTAACCAGAACCATTTTAAAAATAAATTTCTGGACTCTTGATTAATTGCTTTGTTTTAATTGTTACTGTAACTGTATAGTGACTTTATTGCCACACTATATATATATATATATATATATATATATATATACACACACTTTGAGGAAATTTTTTTTTTTAGCATCAGCTGAAAATTTCTTCAATCAAACCAACATCAGTTTGGAGTCTTGTAATAACGTAAGCGAATTCGTTGTCAAAAAATAAATAAATAAAAAAATAAAATAGAGAACCGAGAAATAGTCAATTTAAGTGATGATTGGTTCAGCACACACCCAGTTTCATGTTTACTACCTTGTGGAATAAGACATGATATTGACAATTAGAGGAGTAGTTCTCTATCAATCGATCAGTCAATGAAAGATGCTGTAAGATGAGATCTATTTATAAAAGTTTATATATAATCTCAGAGGTGTGGCCAGCTTAATGGTGAACGACAAAGAAACTAGAATCAGAAAGATTCAAATTCTGTCTATGTCAGTTCCTGCTCATGTCATATTAATTCTTCTTCTTTTTCTTCTTTTTCTTCTTTTTCTGCTGTGTCTCCCTTCAGATCAGAAGGCAATCATGGCCATCCACAATTTCCTTTGTAGCTCTAAGTAATGTTTTTCTTTTTTTACCATCACTCAATTCCTGGTTCTACCATCCATTTACACAAGCCCATTAGGTAGATTACTTGTTATTTTACTGTGACTCTCATGTATGTACCGTGAGTGTCAAATTCTCCAAGCCCTCTTTCCTTACTATGTGCCCTGGAAAATTTGACTGTTCTTTCTGACTAAGTTTATGTGTCATCCTTATTTCCAAATTCTTTAAGCATTCTTTGTTAATAACATTTTTTTGTTACAATCATTTCACCCCAAGCAAAGCAATAAAGCCACTAAGACATAAAAGGTTACTGAGAGTTGAAAAATGAGAAAAAAAAATATTATGCAGACAAAAAGATGATAAAGAATAGGATTCAAGGAGACAAACAATGACAATTGTATGAGAGAAGAAACTGCT
Source organism: Acanthosepion lycidas (assembly GCA_963932145.1). Classification (NCBI taxonomy): domain Eukaryota; kingdom Metazoa; phylum Mollusca; class Cephalopoda; order Sepiida; family Sepiidae; genus Acanthosepion; species Acanthosepion lycidas. The sequence continues at coordinate 5,852,180 of OZ010577.1, forward strand.
AGCATTGAATTTAGGGTTACATTTAGCAATTTAAATTGAAAATGAGACCTACCTGCCAATCTAGTACTGAACTTAAATTCATAAAATTAAGGTACCAAAGAGAAAAACTCATCAGAATAATTACCATGAAAATATTTATAGAAAAGGCACAGTGGTGGGAAAGTGACTGAAGCTGAGATACCAGATACATTGCAGATTTTTTGGATTTTGTCAAGAATCTCTAGATACATAGAAAAATTGTTATATTTTAATGAAATTTTCAGGAGTTATTCACAAATGAATGAAATTGTTATAAAATGTTCTTCTGTTATATTTTCGTGCTAATAAGAATATATACTTGAAAAACAAGGTGGATAAAATAGGTAAAGGTTTGTAAAAAATCCAGTACAATAAGAAAAAAAAGGTCATCGCAAGTCAATCCATTAGTGAGTGCTACTATTGGAAGATCAGTAGTTCTCACATAAGTCTTACTCAACAGATCTCAGCCCCACCATGAGAGAAAGATGTGCCACAAGGCCGAGTTTTACGTGGGTTTTCCAAACCCATAGGCTCAGCCAAAAAATGCCCATAGAAACTGTAAAAACAGAATCGGGTTGCTCAAACTCTACGACCGAGACTCTGCCCTTCAGCAGAGCCTCGTCCGGATTCCTCTCTGCCCAAAGGCAGAGAGTTCGACCATCTTGCTGGAACAGATCCAAGCTAGTCTCTGTAGTCTGTTAACTTACAGATACCTATAGTGTAGTCACTCCTGGGGGTGACAGGAAACTGAAACTTAATAATAAAAGAAGGGAAAAAAACCACCCTTACTTGGCTATGCATTGGACACACTAGAATGACTCACTCCTTCATACTAGAAGGGGAGCTTCCTCCCAAATGTCCCTGTGGAAACCAATACACAGTAAAACATACTGATAGAATGCACAAACCTTACACACATTTGAAGAAAGTTCTACAACATTAAGAGTACAAAGGAACTGTTTATAAAAATTGATTCAAGTCATATAATAAACTTCCTGGAAAGAATTGGTCTTTTATCAGGGATGTAGTCTGATGTGTAATTAATATATGCTACCTTTTTAACGTTATGTAAGCAAATTGTCTATACTAAATAGAAATCTTTGTCCTAGACAGTAATACCTGGAATTATTTTGCAGTGTGCAAGCAAATAAGCTCAAGTTTATATAGCTTATTGACATTTATATGTCCAATATATTTAATATATAAATATAAACTAAATTTGGCATTAAATGACCTACAGTGGTTGATATGCCATAAAACCCAACCAACCAAACCAAACCATTTTAGAAACACTGGGTAGAACTTTTTTCTTTACATCTATTACCCTCATTTATTTAATTTATGAAATTTTGATTGATTCATTTTTGTAGGGTTAAATTTTTATATTAGTTATATAATTTTTTATATCTCAAAAACTTTTGAGCTCAAAACACCAAACTGGACAAGAAATCATTCATTTCCACAGTGTCCTTATAATTTCCTTATAAAATCTACATATAAACCCAATGAATACAAATTCTTTCCATGAGATAAAGGGAGCAAAATAACACTATTGGATAGAACAAGATTTCAGAGAGAAAACTTATATCTTTCCATAGCAATCAACAGTGGTTAGGCATTTTTAACAATGAAAAAAGAAAAAAAAAAAAAAAAGAAAGAAAGAAAATCTGTCATAAAAAAGGAAAGTGGATAGTTGCTCACTTTGTCAAAAGGTTTTCAAAAACTCCAAACTAATCCAGAAAGAGAGATCTTGTGGGGTGCATCATTAAAAGATGTATAGAGAATTGGAACACTATTCAAAGAATGAAGATCTCTGAGAAACAATAAAAACACTGCAAAATGAATCAGTAGAAAAGTTAACAAAAAATCAATGAATTAGACTGATGAAGGTTAAAGGTCAAGCAGCTCATGTTAACAGATTTAATAATAAAATAATATATTCAGGTTTATAAAAATAATTTATTGAATTTATTGAAGTATACAGAATTTTAATTAAATTTGTTTCTCTTGCTTATATATTTTGGAGTTATTTATAAATAAAACATTTTGTTGCATTTCATTTGTTTGTAATCACACACCCAAAAATTGTTATATTTTTTTTAATGAAGATGGACACTAAGCGGGAATTAACAAATAATCCACATGGAAGTCTTAACGCTAATTCTAGTGTGAAAACATTGGCTTACATAACAAAATCCAATATATACAGTCCAACTTATGTTAGCATTCCCCATAGTTTGCCTTTCTTTTCATTAATACAGAGAGTTTTTCAAATAGTTTAGATTGTTCAGTAATTCAAATTTGAATGCAAAACATTATCTGTTTCTCCACATTACTTTTTCTGTGCATCAATACTGATTGTTAAATACAATTTCTATACTTGCCCTGAAAAAGTTCCTCAAGAAACAAAACCCACTGGCATAAAAGGCTTTCATCTATATGTTTTTTTTTGTTTTTTTTGTTTTAACACACACACACACACATATATATATATATATATATATATATATATATATATATATATATATATATATAAAAGCATGTAGCATAATGTAAGGATGGTCCCCAAAACAATGCATCCTATTTTATAATATTGATTAACAAAGTCATTGGCAGATGTTGGTTATTTGGCAGGAGAATTTGAACCTTACCACTAATTACCCATATTGTTTTACCTTGGGACAGATAGTAGTGTTTGAAGCAGGGGTGTGTTATTGAATTCCACCATTTGAAAGCAACTACATCCACTGGCATTCATCAAAATTCATTGACTGTTTACAGAGAACTAACACTTAATTAAATAATGATGCTGACTAAACTGATAGTGCAGATTTACTAGATTCATTATTTACATTATTTACATCCAGACTGTTGTTTTCATTGTTGTTGATATTATGGTACAGCTGCTGGTGACAACTTTTTGCCTGCAAATTAATAATATTAGGTTCCAAATTAGTTTGAGGAGCATGGATCCTGTTGCAAATTTTGACTGGACAGTCCTGCCATAACAAGTGTAGAGTCTGGATTTGATACGTCATGACTTTTGTTTATTCAAGCTGATGTAGAATAGATGACTATGCAGAGAACATTTTCCAGGACAGTGAAGCCATCAGTATAGCTTTGAAAATGTTGGACCCTTCTTCTGGTGCAGGATTTTGCAAACATAAAATGTGGGTTTCATTGACAAAAAGGCATAGCCAATGTTGATTGCTATGGAAAGATACAAGTTTTCTCTCTGAAATCTTGTTCTATCCAATAGTGTTATTTTGCTCCCTTTATCTCTTGTTTATCTCGTGGAAAGAATTTGTATTTGTTGGGTTTATATGTAGATTCTATAAGGAAATTACAAGGACACTGTGGAAATGAATGATTTCTTGTCCAGTTTGATGTTTTGAGCTCAAAAGCTTCTAAAATATTTTATTCAAATGAATTCAATTTTGGAATTGTAAATAGTTTCTTGTTGTCCAGCAATAATAATACTTTTGTAAATTTATTATTTTTTTAATTCTAACATTAAAGAGTTCTCTAAAAGATTCTCTGTTAATGCTTGTGCCAGACTAAACAGCTTTTTGGAACAAAACTGGGTGATGGTATGCCAAATATCCCTGCAGATGTCAAAAAGCTTTCTTTGACAAAATTTTAAGAAAATCTATATCTATCATTCTGATCTGCAACTCCCTGAGGAGATCAGAATGCTTATGGAGAGACATGAAAGCAAGTTGGCAAGAAAATAAAGCTTTCTGGTTAGATGAAATAATTCAGTGGTAAGAGAAGTTATAGAAAGTCTATCAAAAGTTGTTTAGGAAATTTCGCCATAACTAAATCAGGTACAAAATATATTGAAACCTTCCTTCTACAACATCTTGGTCAGTAACTCATGTTGTACTGATGCAAACTAAACCGAAACTGTTTTCATAAATGTCACCAAGAAACCAGACGTCAATGGGCAGGGATCATCTGCAAGGAGCAATTAGGCTTGAAGATTATGATCTAGAAAGATAGAAAGCACTTCAAGCTTGACAGGCTTGGTGACTACAACATTCTTAGTACAATCTGTGAGAAACAACAAGAAATAGTTCTCATCGGTTTGGTTGTCACAGAATCATAGATTAGTTTGCTTTTACTGGCTGTGATTTATACCGTTTAGTTATTCTTAACAGAACTTTGACAGCATTCAATATCAAAAGATGCAATAACAGCATTTGATTCCAAAGCTACCAATAAATAAAGGAGAAAGGAAAAAAAAACATTGATTTTTTTTTTTTTCAGCAAGATAATGCAAGTTGACCTTCTGCAAAGACAACTGTTTCATTCTTTAGTGATCATTTTTTATCTGTAACAAAGCGGCATGCCTTGTCTCCAGATCTATATCCCATGAGAAATGTTAAGAGAGTGTTTCCAAGAGATATGTATAATGGCAACACACAATATTCAACTCTTGAGAAGCTGAAACAGTCAGTCAGTCATATGCCATGCATTATACAAGCCTAGGTGATCATGTATCTTTTGATACATGACTCACGAGGCAGATTTTTTTTTCTCCACAGAAGCTTGCCATTTCTTTCTGCAGTAGATCACTTGTCATCCAAGGCTATAGAACCCAGTCTGTTCCACTATTTACCCTTAGCTGAGGGGAGAAGTGGATTCATGCTTTTCCCCAAGTGTATTAGCCTGTAAGTAGATTTGACTGGAATTAAAACTAGGCTCTCCGATTCCTCAATCCCAGCCACTATCCATTACTTCACCATCCCTCCTCCAGAGCTGAAACAGACTATCAAAGACACGAGGGAAAATCTCTCAGGCTAACCTCTTTAAATTGGTAAGCATATAAAGAAAATGTTCTGTTACTTTTAACAGTCATAAAATATTAACTTTTAGTTAAATAATGTTTTGTTAATAAAACCTGTTGATTTTTGTACTGCTTTTTTATTTACTGTATATCAGGGTTATAGTTTTATATTTTTTATCCAAAAATAATCTAAAATAAAGATTATTTATTTATTTATTAGATGTTTTATTTACAAGAATAATTTTATATTTAAGACATTCTAAAAACTAATACAATTAGAACCAATGCAATGGAATATTTATCACTTACCAATTTATAAAGAAATAAATGTGAAAACAATTTTTATTCATAAATTTATAAACATTTACTAAATTATTAAAATATGTGAAATAAATAAGGAAATCCTTATTTACCATTTTATAAAGTTTGAATCAATTGGAAATTAGCTGATGTTTTGCTGACCATTTGAATAAATAATATAATAAATAGTGTATATAAAAAATCTGATAACTAAAAAGAGTTTATTTTTTATTCATTTTCATGTTTAAGCTTTTATTACAATTCTAATCATTGCTTTATAAAATAATAAACATTGCTGAGGAGTGAAGGTAGTTAAAAAAGCAGTCTCATGGGAAAAACATCACGCCATCTTATTGTGGGCACAAATGTCAATGTTTGCTTTCTTTTAAGAAGAAAATGTGCCATATAAGATTCTTTCATATTGTCATTCAACTACCCACCATCAGACTATGATTATATATATATATATATATATATATATATATATATATATATATATATATGGTGGGATAAGGAACAAATAGGAAACATTTATAAATCTAACATGTTTTGTTTTTATTAAAGTTTCATCAGAGACTGAAATGTGAAGAAAAAGAAAATTCTGGTACTTATATTTTTGTGTTTGTTTTTTATTGCTTTAGCAAACCTTCATGTGCTGTATCTGTGTCTTGTCCTGCAATATTCATGCGTATAATTAAAAATCTCAGAATTTTCTTTTTCTCCCTCACATTCTTTGACGAAGGTTTAATAAAAGTGAAACATGTTAGATTGATAAAGGTTTCCTATTTGTTCATTATTCTATCAGTCAGATTCATATATATATATATATATATATATATATAGCGAAAGAGAGATAATTATTTTTATTAAATACTTTTATACTTTTACCAAAATTCAGCTAAAGTTGTGTAATATTTTTCTTTCTTCAACAGAAGGACTTATATACAGAACCAGCAATGGAATGTTACCAGACAGACTTGCTCTGTTTGCTATACTAAACAAATAATTATTGTATAAAGAAAATATCTGTGAAATCATAGGTGCATGTATTTGTTGGGTAGAGGAAGTTGGACAAAAGTCTTTCTTAATATGGTGACTATAGTTTGTTTTTCTGGGAGTGCTAAAAAACCATCAGTCTCATGAGAAACAAGAAAAATATTATCTTTGATGGTTTATGAGAAGTTTATCAGGATGGAATGCTTTGAGACAGAAGAGGTAAAGTATTGAGTGCTTTGACATGGAGCAAATTAGAAAGTGCAGCTCAGAGACAAATTCAATAAGGAAATAATTTCATTCCTCACTGTTAATCCATGACTCTGGCCTTGTGATATTCAAAACTGTCATAGAGTAATAAATAAATTTATCTCAGACAATTTTGTTAGCATGGTGAGTTCAATTTTCAAAAGTTACTCCATTATTTTGACCTTGTGCCAAACAAGGCAAAGCTTAGTAAATACTGAAAACACTCTTAATGGGGAATCTTAATTGAGGTTGAAATTTTTCTCAGTATGCAATAAACTATATATATATATATATATATATATATATATATATATATATAGATAGATAGATATAGATATAGATATGCCCAAATACACTCACAAACACCTATATATCTTTATAATCTCATTCTTGATGGCAGAACTCAGTCAAGTATTGGGGTACTCATCAACATTTCCTGCTGTGTGAAATGAGTCCTATGTTGGATCTGAAAGGATGTCAGCAGCCACTGCAGCATAGGTTAGGAGAGTTCAGGGGATGGAGAGCTCTGACTTTTCTTTGGGCTCACTTCATCTATTTGTCTTCTGGGGACTTTGAAGAATGTTGTTCTTTTTGTGGACTGTGCTTCTCCAATTGGTTCTTTCTGCAGCTTCCATCACCCAATTGACTGGATTGATTTCTGTCCACAGCAAGGTGTTTTTGAGCTGATCCTTGAATCAAGGACATGAAGCTCCACATGGTCTCTTGTCAGATGTGAGCTCTGAGAAGAGGATTTGTTTGGGTAAGAGGATGTCTGGCATTTGGGAAAGCTGTCCGGCTCATTCAAGTCAGTGAGTCATGATGATTTCTAGGCTCTGCATCTTTGTTGTTTGTGGTCCAGTCCTGCCACATGTATATCTACAGGTGTGTAGCAGATTGGTCAGATTGTTTGCTTTCAGACAAAGAGATTAGAGTTTGAATCTTGCCATGGTCAATTGTAAGGAAGGTGATTTTTGGTCCATTTTTTTTTTTTTTGGTGCCATTTAAAATACATATAGACTGACATAACAGTGGCAACAAGAATTGAAATTCACGCAAAAAAAAAAAAAATTAGAAAAAGATTTTTTCCTTTTGCTTAGTATAACTGATAAAATTCAAAATTCATGGAAAAGAATTTTGTGGAGTTTGTGTGTATGTGTGTATGTGTATATTATATATATATATATATATATATATATATATATATATATATATATATATATATATATCAACATTCTATAGTTTAACCAGTTCAGTCCATCACAGCTAGAACACGCCAAGCCAGAGTGAAAGAGCCAAAATGATATCACCCTCATTACTTTCGTATTATGTTGTGAAGATGAACACACCTCCCCTGAAGAGGACTTGGACTCATCCAAATACATAGATATGGATGCCTGGAATCATCAGTAGAAGGAGAGAAAAGTAGAGACATAGAGATTTAGCTTATCTGACTATTACTGATTTTAGCAAGACTACATCAACTCCAAACTGCTTTTTGATTGTGCTATCTTCATTCAATGCAATTAAGACATAATACATTGTGACTGAGGATTCGAGCATACTGGCTTTGTTTGAACTGTTGATCATGCTATATGATGCATTCTCCCCCAGAAACTGTAACTAAGGTCTGCTCACCATAGTTGAAATATAAACTATAGGTGGGCAATGTAGGTGTTGAAAAAAAAAACCCCACAAATGTGCCTGAGAAGGCGTCTGTATAAGGGATTGGCTAACCAACCCTAGCAGACAGACTTACTCTGATGTGAGTGGCCAGTCATTTATACATATATATGTGTGTGTGTATGTATATGTATATATATATATATATATATATATACACACACACACACTTGGGCAGTAATTTTCCCTTTATGCAGGTTTGGCTGTATGGTTGGTGGTCAACAAGTAAGACAATTTTATTAATTGTGGGTAGGTGGATTGTTCTTCAATATACTATAAACAAATTGGGAGAAGAGGTCTTAATAAAAGAGGGAAATACAGAAAATCATTTAAAGCGTGAAAAACTATCAAATTAATAAACCGGATGTCTTTAACAACCATGGGGGAGTGGGGTCAGAAAATAAAAGATAAAAATCCCCCCCCCCCGTATATTAGGTAGCTTTTAGATACAATTAGATTGTGGCCTTGTGCCAGACTAAGTACAAGTTCAGAATTACTGCAGTTCTTTTCAGCCAGGGCGTTGCCATGCCCTTGTGTGTCACAGAGTAGTTAGGGGTGCTGTAAGATTTTAAATCAAATATTCCAAAAATAAATCAGAGAGGGGTGGGGGTAGAAATTTCCTTGCAGTACCGAACAATAGCCATAAAATCTTTAGTAAATTGGTTTCATTTCTTAAAAATGTCTCGGTGTGTGTAAATCTGGCCTTCTCTGTTTTAACGAAGCATCAAGAGAAAGACAGATGAAAAATTGGAAACAGCTGACAAAGAAATTTGACTTTTGATTTAATCACATGAACTAATATTATGAGAATTTGTCTTTGTCACCAAAAGTCATATTTCCACTTGGGGCGATCTTCACACTTTAGACTCTCCTGTGGACTAGAGGAACAGAGCCTCAGCCTGATAGTCATTGCAAGTAAGTTTTTACAGGGTTCAGTTGCTAGTCACATGCCTAATGAGTTTTGAATTCAGAGTTTTTCTTTTCATAGAGCCCGGTCAGCCCTGATTTTTACCTCTAGCTAGGAGGGAAAAAAAAAAAAAAAAAAAAAAAAAAGAGATGGCAATTGTGTGAAAGTGAATGCATCAAAATTTGGCTGGAATTCAAGCTTTACATGCTAACCGAACATTCTGCACCAATAAGCACTACACTCTGTACACATTTCCACAACTTTCAATTTTAAATCAATTTAAGTTTTAACTGATTCAATATCAGTAAAAAGTTAAATTGATTTAAAATGTACCTAAAATTTTTGCAATGTAACTATATATTTTTATGAAGTAAAATTTTTTTAAAGTCACTGTTTTTTGAGTTTATGATCTTATTCAGTAGATTTTATTTATTATCAATGTGTGGTATGTTTTCTCATATCAATGATACCTACCATTTTGATTAGGGTATCACATAACTTCAGCATTTAGACTTAGAGAGATGAGGTCAGAAAAAAGTTCAAATCTGAACCGCTCAGTAGTGAGATGTCATTGAGTACGATCGTGCATTATTTGATCTTCATATTAAACATGTAACAAGTTTTATTTGAAATGCAGATATTTGTAGATGATTCAATGAGTTAAGATCAGATAAAAATTCAATATTGTTGCTTCAAATTAGTCTGGGAAGGTTTTGGAAGGAAATGCTGAACATGTGTGGGCTGCAATCAAAGAAATCTATTGAATGAAGAATTTGAAGATGATCTGAGAATTCTACAAACTTTCCAGAAAGCATTCCGCATTGCACCACAATCCAGATTTAGATTCCTGTGACTTGGGGCACATCCTACTGCGGAAATTTCTGTTCAAAAGAACATTTCAGATCAGAGATGAGACGAGATTAAGGACAAAACTGCATGCATGTGCGTGTGTGAAAGAAAAGTTACAAAAAAAACAAAAAAAAAACATGGATAATATCAACAGCCTAGCTTCTGTCCCTCTGACAGATTATCAAAGTTGAAATGTTTAGTCATTCAAAAAACACTTGGTCTCAAAAAGAGATCGTCTTTTGTTGGCCAATCACCAAACATTACTATTTCCATGCAAATCAGTTCCACAAGCATAGTAACAACACCACCCACTATGTCTCCATACAACCAATTATGAAAGAGGACAACTCCAGTTGGAGAAGGCATGAACCGGTCAACAAAGGTTTCAAGGGAGAAACTGATTGTTCTCACTGCACCAAATGAACCCAAGTGGGAGTCACTTCTTCTTCTCTCACTTATTTCTACACTATATACGAGTTTAAGACATGGATTAAATCTGACAGAGGTGACTTATTTACATAGGAAGTAACAAAAAATAAATAGCTACGGCTATTACCCATAGGTAGTTGAGTGCATACTATTTCCAGCGAGTAGGTAACACTACACTACAATGATGTCGCCTATATCTAATAAATCGATTGAACAATTATCACTTGATAATTATGAGTACGTACGAGCGTGGTTTAGGATACTGGCAGCTAAAGCTAGAACAAAAAAGCTAGTGGATTTAAAATCAGTTGGAGGAGAAAACCAAATAACGGATCTCTTTTTGACAACTGCTGGTTGTGAGGCCATTATAAAAGCATCAGCAACTGCATACCCAAGACATTTGGAGGAAATGACATTTGATGATATAAGTCAACTAATAGTGAAAAACGTAGTGCCCAAGGAAAAAACTAGTGAATGCAGAAAGAGATAAGTTTATGAATATTTCCCAAAAAGTGAATGAATCAGTGAATATGTTCTTCGTTTGAAACAGGCCGCTAAATATTGTGAATTGAGAAACTGGAAGCAGAAAGCCAACCAACTGAAGAGGATTTGATCCAAATGAAATTGGTAAAGGCCTTTCAAATGAGGAATATCGCCAAATGACTAATGGGAAAAGTTCACGCTAGAACAGTGTGTCAAATTTGTTTAACAACGAGAATTGATTTGAAAATTTAATACAAAAGTTACGGATCTGGTAGAAGAAATGGACACATATGCCATAAAGAGAATAGACAGAATCATATGCACTTCTTTTGGTTATCAACATCAAAGAGAAAAACAAAAATGTCCGGTATATAACAAAAGATGTGAAAAGTGTTTCAAAATGAATCATTTTAAACCAAAAAGAGAAGCGTAGAGACGGTCCAACAAAATGAAGAAAAAAAGAAATTGAGAAACGATTATTAAAAATTCGGATTAATTATGTATTATTGGACATGGCAACTAGATACGGGAAGTGATGTGACGTTGATATCCAGAAATTTCTGGAAGAAATTAGTAAAAAAAAAAAAAAAAAAAAAAAAAAAAGATTAAAGAAAAGACTTGTACAACTGAATCAATTTGACAGATTCGTGTTAAAAACGTTAGTCTATTTTGAAGCCTACGTGAAACTAAAAAATAAATTTGACCTATTAATGGCAAACTATGAAAAGAATCACGGTCGCATAGAAAATGATAGAAAATAGAATAGAAAAAAACTATGAAGCAAAGTTAAGACTAAAGGAAAATGTCTCCTCCCTCTCATATTTTGAAGCAAGAAAAGTGCCAGTACATTTACTACCAATAGTGGTGGAAAAACTAAAAAACAAAATACTGGAACAGAATCTATTGGAACAAGTTCCGCTAGCAGATAGCAAATGGGCCTCTCCGTTAATAATTTTAAGAAAGAAGGATGGGGATCTGCATATTTGTGGTGACTACAAAATAAACCATAAAATATGTGCAGACTCATATGATATCTCCAATGCTAGTAGTGAAAAATATTTGATCCTATAAAGGAAATGGTAGTAACAAGTGACTCGAGTGAACATTCAATCTCGGGGATATTAGCTCAGGATGGCCATACTATTATGTATCTTTCGAGAAAATTGTCAAAAGCAGAATTGAACTACTTAAATATTGAGAAAGAAGCGTTGGTCTAATAAGATGGACGATAAATAGAGCTCGTCAGTTTCTGATTGGAAAGAAATTCCTACTAAGGTCCGATCATAGAACTTTAGCATTCATATTTAATCCAAGGAAAGAACTTTCCGATGTAACGTCTTCTAGATTTCTAAAATGGACCTTAATGCTAATGACATTTGACTTTGAAATTGAGGACATGAAAGGCTATACTATTCTGCATGTAGACGCTTTGTCGAGATTGGGGCTTATTACTTCTGAAAGTGAGAAAGAGGAGGAAAAATTCAAATATATACATATTTTTACATTGGGCCAAAACTGATATTTTGCCGAGAGACAAATTAGCTGAGGTTACGAAACGAGATCCCATATTGAACAGTATTGTTCAGGATAAAAAAAAAAATAAGTAGAATGATTGGTCACGAACAGAAAGGTGTTTTAAAAATGTTAGACATAAGTTAACCGTAGAAAAGGGTGTAATTTATAATGAAGTTGTAGTGGTTATGCCAGCAACGCAAAAGAGCAAAATTATAAAAAGTATACCTGACGATGTTCATTGCGGAATAACGTCTACGCAAAAGAGATTAAGACTAGGGGCATGGTGGCTAGGCTATTCTACAGATGTAGAAAAGTGTAAAAAGTGCAAAATGTGCAATGTCGAAACAAAATGAATAATTCCGTGATTATTTACTTTTTTTGTATTTTTCCAATGAAATATGACACAATGCACAAAACATGGAGTTGTTACTTGCAGACTGACAACAAATTATTGATTGGATTTAAATGAGGAGAGTTTCTGGGCCAGTCTATAGAACTTTGATTTGCTCCCTGTTAAGGCTTGCCAATGTGTTCGTGCAGAGTTACAATTTTCGTATGCTTCCTTAAAGTAATGTGCATCTTCATTGTTCAACAAGTATGGATGGGTGAAGGTATGTATAGCCTATGTGTAAGCTGTATGAACGTTACTTTTGTCTTTCTTACTTTGAGACATTTTTTTTCATTTACCTAGTAACGATTTGACCGGAAAAAAGCTTGTGTTGTTGGTCCAGTGCTTTTGTCACTTATGTGGAATATAACAATTTATTTTACTTTTAGGTCCGTATAAGGGATCTTGAACTTATCATCAGGCGTTTCCTTTTTGGGTAGACTGTGCTTGAATCTGCTCTGATCGTTTCCTCTAATCCCTATGTGGCTCAGAATCCAGAATAACACTATTTGTTTACTGTCAGATAATTATATTTTATAGATATATAGTTTGTAGATTATGTATTGTAGGTGTTATATGTTTTGGTATAAACCTATTTCTTGTATTATCAAATGATTTTCTCATGTTGTTTTACTTGTAGTTTTTATGTCTTACAAGGGCTGAGTGAGTACATTCAGTTAAAATGTGTTTCCCCTTGAGTGCAGCTTGACATGTTGTAAATGTTGATTGATCTTCATTCTTCAGCAAGTATGAAGGGGTAATGGTACATATGGTCTATGTATAAGCTGCATTAATATTTACTTTGTCTTTTCTTACTTTGAGACATTTGCTTTCATTCTCCAAGGAACAATTTGATCAGGAAAAGTTTCTGGACCAGCACTTTTGCCATTTCTGTTGCTTATAACTTTTTATTTTACTTTTTAGGACCTTATAAAGGATCTTGAACTTATTATCAGGGGGTTTCCTTTAAGGCAGACTATTTTCCTACTCAGATAATTAATCAAGTTTATATATTAATTTTACTTACAGTGGGGTTGTCAATTTTTTTTATTGCTGATAGAGAGTCAGAGAATATTTTATATTTTTATTTTTGTTTCTAAAGATGAACTCTAGTGTCAATTGCACAAATCTCTGCATTAAAAATTGAACTTTCTTCTGGAAATTTTTTTTTTTTTTTTTTATCTTCTTGTGGTATACTGTTTTCACATCCTATTTCATTTTTGTATTTTGATCCCATCTGTGAAGATTTCTGAAATTCTTAATTTGTGACACATTTAATATGTTTCTATCTAAACAGATACCACCATAAACAGATATCTGGAAACAAAATAACAAATCCCCACCACTACTAAAAAAAAAAAAAAAAAAAAACTAGCAATACTCAGACACATTAAGAGGCAACATTCAAAAGGTACCCAGGAACACAAAATCAACCTACAGGTACTATCCTATCAATCAACATAAAAATTGTTGAATAATTATTTATGAAACCAAAAGTGCTCATATGATATCGGACACATTTTCCCTGGAAACCAGAAAAATTTTCCAAATGGAAGGAAAAAAAAAATATCTTAAGTGGAAACTTTTGTTGTTCTTCAAACAAATGTGTGTGTGTTTTAATAAATGTAAATATAAATAATATATAATATACAATATCCAAACTCAATTATTTTACATATGCCTGTGTTTATTTTATTTGAGTTGGTATTGCAATTCTTAAAAGCAACATGCTACAGACTGTATAAAATGACTACAAATACAAGAAGCCTTAACCATAAAAGAAAAACTGAATTTTCAATCTCCACTTATTTTCCTGACACAAGATCTGTTATGTCTTGAGAGACAAAAAAAAACACTGATCTTAATTTTTATCCTAGTCATCAAATTTACAGCCATGAATTAACAGAACAGATAAGAAATAAAAGGATAGGCTCTTAGTGAGATTTGAACTCTCATCCCTTTTCCTTGCAGAAAGCTGGTTAAATGTTCCAATTGTTCTAAGCAACTGAGATATGAGAACTTTACTGCTTTGCAGAAGATCAAATTTAACCTCTAAATTTTGACCTTTAATGGGTGGAGCTGTAGGGGTTAGATTTTGACATGGGTTGTTTGTCAAGATCTTGTACACATATGGGACATGTATAATAGACTCTTGGTCTATCAACATTGTATCAGACAGTAGTCTTCTGCCTAATCTCTACATTATCACATCAGCTAAGTTGTTACTTATCCAATAATTACATATTATCAAAACAAAAATTCTGAGATATATATATATATATATATATATATATATATATATATATATATACACACACACAAAACACAAAATTCTGATATGTAGAATAACAAAAAAATATAAACTCTAAAAAATGACTATAAATGATAGAGTATTTCAGTTGCTGAAGAGTTAAATATTGTTGTACTAGTCTTTCCATCACTCCTCAATTGTTTCTTGCGGGGACACTGAGGTCTGGAGATAAAGCAGATTTAGTAAATATATATTTATAAGTTTAACTGGCATTAAAATAAATTTAATAAGTATTTCAAATAAATTTTTCCTTTGGATAAAGTTAAATTTATCTTTTTTATTTCTTGGTCAACATTCACTGTAATATCCTGATCTTTGTTGTTTTTATTGGAAGTTCTTAAATGATGCCTTCTGATTTTTGTGAGCATTGTCTGTAATTGTCAAAGCATTTTCATTATTTCAAATTAATTGGGCCAATATCCTCAGATAAACAGATAAATTGCCAATCATGTAAATCCAGTTTTAATCGTTTATTTCACATTTGGTAGCAGTGGTCAGTGTTCAAGCCCAGGGTAAAAAAAAGGATGTTGAATTTTGATTTTTCAAAGTAGGATAGCCTGACACATGAGCACAAAAAAAAAAAAAAAAAAAAAAAAAAATCTTTCTCCTCCAACTTTTTCACCAGATTTGACCTTGTACCAGACTAAATTAAGCTTTGTAAAGATCTACATTGCTTTTCTTTTAACTGCCATCATGAACGAGTCTCTTGTAATTTTGTTTGAGAGTTTTCTCTGCGGAGGGAAAAATCAATAAGTTGCTGCAAATTTGTCTTTGAGGAACTGCATAGGAATATCCAGGAAAGAAATAAGATTTGGATTATATTTAATAAACAGCTATATTATTATAGCAAAGGACACTAGTCATTGTATAATGGACAACGAGCTGGATCATTTTAGATCGTCACAGCTGTGAGGAGTTCAATCATCATTCAGCACGTGTTCTTTTATGGAGGAGAGGTACTGAAAAGTTATCAGCCTGACCCATTTCTCAAAATTTTACCCAATAACCAAACATCAAATTTCTTTTTTGTTAGATGAGGAAGGACTATTTGTTTAAGCTGAGACATTTTTCGCATCACCCCATACTTTGATCAGGTTTATTAAATTCATTTATTACTGATTTAGGTATACATTGATTGATTCATTCATTTTCTCTTTGCAGGTTATTTAAAGCCAGAAAATATTATGGATTGTAAGAAATTTTTTTTCTGTTTGATATAATAGTTTACTGATACAAGTTTTACTAATTAACCCATAACTGGCAGAGAGAAGAGAGGGATACATATTTGTATTTGTGCGTAAGTGAATATAATAAATGCAACAGGAATTGGAACTTGGCTCTCTTATTAACAATTCCTAGCCATTATCCATTACACCACCTGCACATCACATCCAAGCTTGCAGCACCTGGTATTCCCAAGCAGTCAACCATCTAAGTACTGACCAGGCTTGATGTTGCTTAACTTTGATGATCATATGGGAAGTGGTGCTTCAATATGATCTGGCTGTAAATCTTAGAAATACAGTTTCATTGTATATATTGAATGTTGACTACACTGATATACTGTATGTTTTATAGAGCTAGGGTCAGCTAATACAAGGCCCAAGAGCCATTCAAGGTAGTGGCTTACTAAATGAAGTTGTTCTAAATGCATATAGATAGGGAGCAAGAAGTACATATTACAAGGATATATCAGAGAGATATTTTATAAAGTTGTCATATTCCATCTTTTATATCATGCTATGGAATATACAGAATACAGGAATCGATTAATCCGTTTTTGATTAGTGCGTTAAAATTTTTATATCAAAATTCGATTAATACATACATAATACTTGATTAGTACAGTAAAACATTCTGTTTAAACATAGTAATTGAAAATTGATTTTTTTTTTCAGTTACCAATGTACCCATCAGCCGCACTAATCAAAGGCTTTCTGTGCTTCCTTAATGCACATGTGTAGTTAAATCAGTGCAAACTTCACTTATATATACATATGTATAGTTCTTGTATATAAAAATTTATACATAATCTTTTCTCATATGAAACTAAAGTAGTAATGAATTCTTATTTATTAATCTGACATTTTTATCAACTTTAAAGTAATAAAAAATAAATAAATGATGCATTTGGTGGTGATTTTAATTTTCGAATAAATAATTATATTTGCTGTACACTGTATTGAGCACGCTTTTAAAAATAGTATTTTCTGGTTATTGGAATTTATTCCATATACCCCAATCCTGTGTGTGTGTGTGTGTGTATGTATGTATGAAAAAAGAGAGATGCACAAGGATATAGTAATGTTTTACATATATATATATGTATTTCCCACTAATCCAAACGTTATTTTGTGGTTACCCATATTTGAGTAGATGTCCTGATTTTATAAGTTATGGTAAATTGGTCTCCCATAGGTATCCATAAAATAACATTGGAGCAGAAGGAAATAATGAGAGAGGGGGAGGAAGTGTAGAAAGAATAGAGTGAAGTTTATTTAAAATATTATGTCTGGAAAGTCACCATCATGAATATGACATTTGACTTGACAACAAAGATATATAAGCTGTTTAATAAGAATATGGGTAAAATTATCTACATAATGAATCCACCCGCCTCCAATTATTTTGGTTGATTTTGTTGTTTTTGTTTAGTGGCATAACAACACCTCTATGGGTTATTTAATGCCAAAATCTAAATATTTGGAATACAGTTTTGTAGTTACAACTACAGATATCTTGTACATAATTTCATGATAAATGTACACTTATATATATATATATATATATATCTCAGCTTGTAGATTATCTACTCTAGACGTCATATGGTTTTGTTTACGACATTGACTTCTACGAGTTATTTAATGCAAAGATCTTTATTGCTGGTAATATTTTTTTCCAAAAATCTATCATTGGTAATGTATTGCTCTTAACTTTTTTTTTTCAACAATGTATTGCTGGTAATACTCCTCTCTTCAAAAACATTGCTGGCAATACCCACTTTCCTCAAAAATGCATTGCTGGTAATAATGTATTGCTGGTAATAATTATTTACAAAAATGTATTGCTCACAATACTTTCTTCCTTCAGAAAATCAATGCTGGCAATAAACCTCCACAAAAATGCATCACTGGTAATAAAACCCATTTTTACACCTTCATAGTGCTCCGTACTCAGTTTGGGGGTCAACTAATTGCCCATAGCTGGGACCCCAACAGGTGCTATCATCCCAGGTCAGGGTGTAGATGGAAACACCAGCAATTAAGAGGTGGTTCCATGTTCCTCAAAACCTCCTGATCAAAGGCGTTGATGCCAGATGTAGTTTATCATCATACCGAAGATGGCAGATGTTTTGGTAAAAATCTTATTCTTTAAGGTCGAGCATTATGTTGACGGTTTTAGTATTTTCATATAGTTTTCCTAAGTTTTTTTCTTTGTAGTATGTAAGGGCTAAGTGAGTAGGATTGATTGTTTTGTTTGTTTAACAGCATATCAACACCTCATGGGTCATTTAATGCCAAAATTTAATTTTCTTGGGAGCTTTGAAGTAATAAAACTATGATATATGTTATTCTGATTTTGCAATTAAAAACAGTAGATGATACTTAACTTTTGTGGATATACATGTTTGTATGAACATAAGTACTAGAGGCAATGATATGTGTATTTTATCTTGTTTTGTTGAAGTTATATTTTGGAATACCATTTCATATAAAAATTTGTATATCAATAGCATGAAAGAGTTCTTTCATATTGATTGGTTGGGTGTTTTCTTTGCATATCAATTTCTATGGCTTATTTAATCCTGAAATCTAAATATTTTAAACACTGCTTTATGTATTCCACTAAATATATTTTAAACACAATTGTATGTCTTCAGTTACAGATAAAATGCATGGTTGGTCATTTTGATATCAGTAGGTGTTGGTTTAATATAAAAATGTATTGCTGGTATTTTTATTATAAAAAAGTATTTTTATATGTTCATAGTGTTTTGTTTTAGTTTGGTAGTTCACTATTTGCCTATAGCCAGGACCCTAACAGGTGCTACCCTCCAGGTTAGGGGTGGACCTGGGAACATCAGCAATTAAGAGGTGATTCCACACTCCTGAAAAACTGCATCACTGAAAAATTAGCAATACTACAAGGCATGTGTGATGAAAAGCTGTTAAATAAAATGGCAAGTGTTGATGGCTGGTTGCAGACACACAAACAAGTTCCAAGTGAAAAATATAAACTTGGAGTGAATGCTAGACAAATTATTCACAGTTGGAAACTGAAAGCAGTTGAAGTGTAGTTCTACAGAAGGATGCTGAGAATGTAAGCAATGCAGTCTTAAGGAAAATGGCAACAAAAATGACACTTGTACTCATAATCAGAAAGCTGGAATCTCTTGGACACATAATGAAGGAGTGTTTAATAGAAATACTACCAATTGATTTAGCAAAACATCTTTCATATAGTTTTCCTTCTCACTGCCTGAGAATTGCAAAAATTGTACGAAACTGACAGTAGTGAAGAAATGTGTGTGCAGATATCAAACTATTTCTTTCTACTTCATTTTTTTTTTTTACTATTGTTCACCCGATACAAGGCCCAAGAGCCACTCAGTGTGGAGTGTTACTACATTAGTGTTCCCTTGCACAATTATATATATAAGTATAGAAAATTGTGGAGGCATGGTGGAGTAATGGATAGTGGCTCGGATTGAGGAATCAGAGAGCTGAGTTCGAATGCCAGTCGAATCCATTACATTCACTTACATGCTAATATCCTTGGGAAAGGTATGGATCCTCTTCTTCTTGCTCCATGTAGAAGTCAAGTGACTTACCTGCCAACATGGCTGCCTCCTTCTATTTCCTTGTAAAAGCTGATTTTACCTTATTTTATAGGAGAGCGCCTAATACACCAGTTGGGTTGGTCCATTTTGCTAGAATGGACCTTCCCAATACATTTGCATGAAGGGTCTTTGTTCAGCTATATATTTCTCCATAAATGACTCAAGTCAGTTTTGGCTTTGGCTACATTTGCCTACTTGTGTGCTAAACCTCTGGCAAACTAGCTAATATTCAACACTCCAGCTATGAGTAAATAACAGGACTGGATGCTATAGTCTTCAATGACAACTGGTCTACCACAAAAAGAAATGGCAACCTACTGCAGGAAAAAATCTATCTCGTCAGTCATGTATTGAAAGATACATGATTGCCTACATGTGTATCATGCATGGCACATAACTGATAAAAAAATTAGAAAATCAGCCGATTCCGCTACCTTGGTTTTAACCTTTTGGTATCTTCAGGCAATTTTGGTCAATTGATTTCCTAATGATTTATTTTTTAAAAATAAGAAGATTATCAAAATTAAATTTTTAAAAATATAAATAAATGAATAAGCACACGACGTGAGGTGTGATAGAAAGTAAGGAGGAGGCGGAAGAAGAAGAGAAAATCAATATATATATATATATATATATATATATATATATCTGTAAAAAAATTAAAATATGTATATCTGAGAGAATATTCAGCCATAGCGATAGAAAACATAGATATCAGCTGTTTGGAATAAGAAGACATGACATTTGTAACTTATTCAATTACATGTACCTTAAAGCTGCCAATCTCTGATCGTCAAGACTTTTAGAGATGCGCCCATATACGCTAGCCACCTTCCACATGCTTGGGAAAGATTTCTCCTTCAAGCAGTGGTTAAATAACTGATAGTATCTGGGATAATTCTGGGTTGATATTTGTAAGGACAACCACAGGAATTTTGTCTGGGACAGTGGTAGTTCGCTTTGGGTAGCTCCCAACCAAATATGACAACAGTACTCCACTTCTGCCCTGAGCTGGCACTTGGAGAGGGTAACATGAGAAATCAGGTATTTACTGGAGTGGTACAGAGAGCCGAGCATTTTACCAGCATCTTTAGCAATGGATCATATATAGGAATTCCAATTAAGTAGAGAAAATTAGGAGAAAACCGATTCCGCTACTTGAGTTTCAACCTTTAGGTATCTTCAGGCGGATCCGCTCAATTGATTTCCTAATGATTTATTTTTTAAAAATAAAAAAAATAATTTAGCAATGTTAAATTTTTCTTTTTATATGTGTATTGAGCACTTTTTTTAATAATACTGTTTCCTGGTCTAATTCAACTCTTACTATTAAATTCTTTATTTTATATATACATGCACACACACAGGGTTTAACAGCAAAATTGTCCAAATCATATAACAGCATGCAATAATTTTCTAATAAATAATATTTAAAAAAGCAATTGAGTTTTTTTTCCAGGTTTTCAGATAAGACGTCTAGCCATCTTGACACCATTTGTCGTAAGAATCACTGAAAATCACTTCAGAGAGACAGCGAGAACAGGTTAAAATCATTTTCTGTCAGCCCCACTATGTCCTCTTAACTGAGCAATGGTGAGAGGAAAAAGATCATTCAGCCCTTCAGTAATGGTACCAAAATTCATAGTCTGGCTTCCATCTTCAAAGTCCATTCAAGAACCATCAAGAGAACGATGAATAAGTTTTAAAAAGAGTTTAAAGTAGAAAGGAAAACTGGATCAGGAGGTCACAACAGCAAGAGGGATCATCATGTCAACTTAGAGATAAATACATTCTTATTCTTCAAAGTCAAAGTAGAGTTCAATTGTGTTATAAAAACCTCAGAGAATTCCAGTAGGATATTTTTAATCATTTCTTAGATACAACAGTTCAAAGATTAACCTAACAAATGGACAATTTTGCTGTTACACCCGGTATATATATATATATATATATATATTATATATATATGTGTGTGTGTGTTTGTAGGATGTATAATATAATCAAAAACAAAAGTGGAAAATTTTTTATTAAAGACATGTTTCAACAGACAAAAGCTTAGTATATGTTCATTTTTGGCATCATCAGAACACCAATGATTAAAAGTTTCACACTTTGTCTCATAATCACACACAGGCAATAACTGTTTATGTAATAATTTGTACTGCAATTTTGTACACAAAAGAAAAATCTAAGTTACTTCCCTTGAACCATGAAAGCCAATATATAAAATCAAACAAGTGCTTATTAAAATATTCTTTTGATCAACTCACAAATACAATCAGATA
Source organism: Acanthosepion lycidas (assembly GCA_963932145.1). Taxonomy (NCBI): domain Eukaryota; kingdom Metazoa; phylum Mollusca; class Cephalopoda; order Sepiida; family Sepiidae; genus Acanthosepion; species Acanthosepion lycidas. The sequence continues at coordinate 5,874,216 of OZ010577.1, forward strand.
ATGTTGCATCTTTGATGTTTACCTTAAAAAAAATATGTACCCCTGTGTCAAATTTCAGCTTCCTTAGGGTAAAACTGTAGTTTACAACTTACAACACACATAGCATACAAGAGTTGGCTAAAAAGTTCATAGGTTGATCAAGATACTCTCATGGAATGTGACCAAATGAGCTTTATTTTCCAATATCATCCCTCCTGCGGTCAACACACTTCTTCCATCGATGTTGCAGTGCTTGGATCCTATTGGTGAAGAAGCTTTCATCCTCTGGTCAAAAAAAAAAATCATCAACAGTGGATATGAGGGTTGGCTGAAATGTTCATAACCTAACCAAGATACTCCTATGGAATGTGAAAAAAATGAGCTTTATTTTTTAACATCATCTTTGCGGTCCACACACTTCTTCCATCATTGTTTCAGTGCTTGGATCCCATTGGTGAAGAAGTTTTCGTCATGTTGGTCAAAAAAGTAATCAACATCAGATGTATCATCATCACTGTAATACTGGTTCCCAGCCAAATATTTTTTCATGTTGGGGAACAGATGATAATCAAACGAAGCCAGATAGAGAGAATGATCAAAGCCACAGTCATGCACAACAGCCATTGAAACCAAAGACCTGTCTGCTAGAGTATTGTCCTAATGAAACAAGACCCCAAGTTTTCCTGGACTTTTGGTCTTGATAGATTTCATAAGCGTCTTAGCAAATTGGTATAGTACTCTCCATTGATGGTGTGGCCCTTTTTGCATATAAAAAAAAATTTAAAAAAAAAACAAAAAAAACAAAAAAAAACTGAAGCCAACATCTTCCCTGCAGATAAAATGGCCTTGGCCTTTTTTGGAGCAGGTGAGGAGGGGTATTTACATTGTATGGATTGTCTTTTTATCTCTGACACAAAGTGATGAACCCAACACTTGTCCTGGGTTATGAAATGTCCAAAGAAATCAGGTGGATCTGTCTCAAACAATGTCAGATTTTCCTGTCACTGGTGTGCTTTTGATCAGATATCAAAAGATGTGGCACCCACTGAGCAGAAACCTTTGTCATACCAAGTTCATTATGCAGAATATTCTCAAATCTCACACGGGATATGTTAATAACATTGGTTATTTGATTTATAGTCAATCGCCTGTCATCCATCAACACATGGTGAACACAATCAATATTTTCCTCTGTAGTGGCATTTGTAGAACATCCAGACTTTGGGTCATCTTCAAGACTCCCTTCCCCTCCTAAATTCAACAGCCCATTTTTGCATTGTTGATAAAACTGGAGCATTCATCACTTAATGTAGCAACCATGTCTAAATCTTTTTGGGGGTCTAAATCTTTTTTCTGCAGGTATTTAATAACACTATGATGCCAAATTTTGTTCATTTTCAAGAGAAGTTGCTACAAGTTACTTTTGAAGTCTTTGTTTATCAGTCAGATGTCAGTTTACCAGGAAAGAAACAACAAAGAAACAAAGAGTTGAAATTAATGAATGCAAGTACATTGGTAATATTAACCATCTCCTTATAAGGAAACATTTGGTATTCACTGACTGAGCAATTAGGACTAATGTTGGTTGATATTTATAAAAACTTTCTCTTAAGGCAGTTTTTCAGGAAAATTAGTTACTGAGTGTGAAAGAACATGAGAAAAAGTAAAAACTTTATTAAGGAATGAGAACAATAAAAAACAGGAATTAAGACAGGAGATAACGATTGATATTGAATTAAAATTTTGAAGATCAAAGGCAATAAAGCCACTAGGATGCAAGGAATTACTGAATGTTAAAGAATATAAGAAAACTACTATAAAGGAGTGAGAACTATAAAAGAAAAGGAATTAATAAGTCAAAAGATAATGATTGACATTGATCTTCAAAAATTTAAATGCAAAGTTCACTGGAAAGCAAGAAGGTGGGTGAGAGTTCCATAAGTGAGAAGTGCAACAAAAGAAACTGTTAGCATAGAACTTACAGTTACATCTAGCCATTTCAACTGTAAAATTATGAGACCTAGCTGCCAATCTAGTGCTGCACTTAAATTCATAAAGTTGAGGTATCAAAGAGGAAAGCTTATTAGAACAATTAAAATGAAAATATTTATAGAAAAGGCAGGGGAGAACTGCAGTACAGTGATAGAAAAGAAAGGCCAGGTCAGGACCAATAATATTGCAGACTCTTTGGATTTCATCAAGATACAGGGAAACTATGTTATGGCAGTGGGAAAAGTGACTGAAGCTGAGATGCCAGGTCAGGACCAATAACATTGCAGATTCTTTGGATTTTATCAAGAATCACTAAATAGCAGACACACAATACCAGAGACTAATAAATATATAATAAATTCCAGTTACTATTATTACTTTTTCTCATATTGACAGAGTTTTCCTTCCTAACTTTTTGTTAGTAGTTGTGTGGAATGTCAGCATCTTGATTATGACATTAATTTCACTGAGTTACATGTGATATCTATTTTAAATTTTGCTGTTGTTAAAAGTCTTCAAGTCATGTAGATTCTGTTATTTGGTACAGTTCTTTGCGATTTTTAGCACCAGTCAACAGGGTTTGCAAAAGGAGGGTCCTCTCCAAGACCTACATGGCGCAAGTACATTAATCATCTCATAAAACATTAAATCATTTAATATTCCTATTTACAATATGAAATCTAAGAAATTAAAAAAAGTGTGTCTTGATTTGAATAATTACACTTTTATTTTATTAATTTTTCATAAAATTTGAGAAATTTAACTTATTTTTGAGCCAAAGAGGCATTTAGTCAAATCTCCAAGTAAAAATATTTCTTTTTTATAGGCTTTGTCTTTTTGTTTTAATCTCTCAAATAAATCAATTCCATTTGCTAATATAAATCTGGTCATTTGTATAATGAGATTTGTTGCAGAGACTTTTATATTAATAAGATCATATTTATTCATTTATTATATTAGATATTAATTAAAAGGTATTAATTAGAAGCTATTAATTACAAAACATACACTGGAGTGTATATCTTTATTTTTTCTTCAATCTAATTACGTCACCCACTCCAGGCTTAATAAGGACTTTTCTATTTTGTTTAGTTGACTTTGTGATAGTCATGAAATCCAATGTTTATAAGTGACAGTATCCATTTTCTCTCCAACTCAAATGGTACAAACTATATTCGTCATTTGATATGTTATTGTTAAGTGCGTAGACACATGGCCAGCTGGTTAGAATAAACCTGGGTTCAAATCTCACAATGGTCAATCTTTCAGGTGATTGACTTCTTGATAATATCAGCCAGGGGAGGTGATCCAAGGATGCAGTACTGATGAGAAATGCTCCCTAAAGCCGAGCCACAGATAGACCCAAACCTTGTAAATGAAACTGGGTAGATAAAACTCTTAAGAAGCTGACAAATGTTGTGCTAGCACAAAGTCACCAGTCATTGTGACAGAGGATTCAAGCACACTGGCCTTGTTCAAATATTAATCATGTCAGATTATGTGCTCCCTCCCAGAGATATAACTATGGTTTGCTTAGCATAGTTGAAATATAAACAAGTTAGCTGAGTCGGTGTTGAAGAAGCACAAAATGTGCCTGAGCAAGCATCTGCAACAAGGATTAACTAGCCAGCCTAGTAGATAGTACAGACTACCAAGATGGCCAGATACCAGATTGGTTTGGTTTGTTTTATGGCATATCAACACCTCAATGGGTTATTTAATGCGGACAAAATTTTTATTGCTGGTAATGATTTTCTTCAAAATTCTATTTCTGAGAATATTTTTCCTTGAAGAAATCTAGAGCTGGTCATATTTTTTTTCAAAGAATGTATAGCTGTTTGTATTGCTGGTATTTTTTTAAAAGTATTCCTGATAATAATTTTTCCTTCAAAAATTATTGCTGGTAATAATTTTTTTTTTTTTACTACAAAGTATTTCTGGTATTAAAACCTATTTTTACACAAGTTTGGGTGTTAACTATTTGCCCATAGCTGGGACCCTAACAGGTGCTACCACCCCGGTTCAAGGTGGACCTGGAAATACCAGCAATTCAGAGGTGGTTCCATGCTCCTCAAAACTTGATCAAAGGCTTTGCTGTTGGACGTAGTTTATCATCTTACCCAGGACGGCAACTATTGGTTGGTGCCATGATATAAGTAATCACTATTTGTTCTTTGATAGCATCATGAAGATGAAGAGATTTACTTGGGAGCACCCATCTCCTTTCTTAGTTTATTTGATTATATTTTCACACTTGTCCATTGATTGTTGTGCCATGTCAGTAACTAGACCTCTCTTAAGATAACTAGTGACAGGAGAGAGGGTATAAAGAGAAGTATATTAATGAGACTGAGGCAGAAAATATGCAGCCTCAGCTGAAGATTTCAGCTTTTGATACCAAGAGCAATTATCATAAAATTTTCTTGGAATTCTTTCTTTCCATTATGAACGCATAATATCAGATTAATTACCAAAATCTCTGTCGATGGAATTGAACAGTGAAGCATTGCTGCATGAATAAATTGGTATGTGGCAGTTAATCAAAGATTTTAATTAAACTAGAGATCAAGATTATTTGTAGAATACAGGATGTTAGGAGATGCAAATGAACAGAAGATCGAATCAGCAAGGTTCAAATTTTAGCTGAAATGGTTTGTTTTTACTTTGCAATAATTTTCTAGGTAAAGGCATGATTCCACCTCTTCTCTACCCACTCCAAGCTATGGGTGAGATAGTTGGATAGAGTGGGCTTTGTAGCCTTGGATGGCAAACAGAATAACAGAAGGACAACTTTGAATACAAAACAAGGAGGTAAGGATGGTGTAAAACCCTGTTTGCTACTTGTTAGGGGAAGCTAAATGCCTTCCCCTAAAAAGAACAATAACTCAGAATACAATTGAGTTACTTCCCTTGTCCGTTAAGACAAGTGAATTGTAAAGTAATGTTGTATGAGAAAATGTGCTATTGGTTTCATTAACAAAGGGAATAGCAATACAACATAAACATATACAAAATGTTCAAAATAACCACAAAAGTCTTCATATAAATGAACTTTAATATATCTGAAATGTATATGTGTATGTGTATGTGTTTTTGTAAGAGACTTGATGTCTGGGAAAAAGGGTAATCTTTAGTACTTATCTTATGTTGATTGCCACGAGCCTGAATAAGTACATCTTTCTAGTTTGACTGCCAGCAACCAAAGAGGATGTTTGACTTTTGTGCCTAATGATCCCTCGGGCAGTTCACATGACTATTTATATATCTAGTTTTAGCTTTTTAAAGGGAGATAACTTTTGTCTCTCTCAACAACCCCCCCCCGTCTAGTAGCGGAGTCTAGTAATAGTGATATTGATTGTTTCTCTCAATAGTAACTTCTGAATTGAACATGGCGACCAGACGACACACACATGGAATTTATAGTTGCAATCCATACAATCGTTATTGTTTTCAGACAACAAATGTATAAAAGTTGTTTATTTATGTATTAAAATAAACTTGTCTTATTTTCCTTGGTTTTTGTTCATCCCAACAGCCTGGGATATAACACTACAGAAACCCAAGCAGCATCAATGTGGTTACAGTGCATTGTTCCACAAAGAATTTTCAAGAATAAATAACAATAAACAATTTAGGATATTTTTATATAAAGGATTTGTAAATACAAATCATGAATGTGAAAAATAAAAAAGGAAAAGAAAAAAATGTTTGCAGATATGTACATCCCATAATAAACGAGATTTGCATATCATCAGGATTTACAACAAAGAGAATTAAAGAATATAGTGGGATTATTCTAAGTGTTGTCTGGACAATTGATCTCCTTTTTTTTTAAATGTTAACACATTTTGACCTTCCTTGGGTGTTGCGGGAACATTCTTATTATTATAATAATTGAAAATAATAATAATAATAATAATAATGAAAATTATAAATAAAATAAAATTACTCCCAGCATGCAACAGGGACTTTTCCTGTCGGAAATACAGACATCCCGCTAAGAGACATGAGATTCAACCTCTTTTTGCCCAGAACTGTCATGATGAGAGCACGTGTATAACTTCCCTTTGTGACAGGACTTGTGATATTACAGAGCGACTTACTCCCTTCTATAATATGAACCTTATGACTATTATAATGTAAAAACATGCACAATAATACACACAAATACAGAAGTAGAATTGTACAAAACTACCATGTTTTATTTTTTTATAGTTATTATGCACATTTATTTGTTCTGTTTTGTGGCATATCAACCTCAATGGGTCATTTAATGCTGACAACTTTTTTTTTTCCTGGTAATGTTTTGTCAAAAATCTATTTCTGTAAATATTTTTTTTCCTCAGAAATGTATCACTGGTAATATTATTTTTCCAAAATGTATTGCTGATGATAATATTTTTTCAAAAACATAGCTGGTAATATTTTTTCAACTACATATAGGTGGTAATATTATTTTTTCAAAAGCATATAGCCAGCAACACTATTGTCATACCCAGGATGCAGACGTAGTTTATTGTCATACCCAGGACGCGTTTTCACTTGTAAACACAAGGCGAAACTTATGACCAACTTATTTCTTGTTCGTTTTTCTTATCACATTTAATCAAATCCATTCTTTCAACTTCATCAGCTGTACAATCCGTTATATTTTTTTAATAGAAGCATGATGACTCTTTGCATTCTCCTTATTAGAGATAACCTCCAACATAATCATTATTATTATTATTATTCTTCCTATGACCAGAAGAACAAAAAGCAATGATCTGAATCTGCAGAGAACATGCTACCTCATTGATAATAACTTGCTGGTTTGCCATTACCATCTCTTGAGCTTTCTGAATCTTCTCATCAGTGATGGAGGTTGATAGGTGTCCTGTTCTCCCCTCATGCATCCTCACTTGTCCTGTCACTTTAAAACTTCTTGATCCACACATACACACTTCTATGTGGTAGTGTACTGTCACTGCATTGTGCTAAAAGGCTCTGATGAATTTCAATTTCCGACACACCTTCCCAGATCACTGCTCTTTGTTACTTCTTGGCGCACACTGCTGGTGGAGCAGGCATGTTTACACTGTAACAGCAGCAAGAAAACTGGTGCAATCAAGCTCAAACTAGTACCAACTATAAGGATGCATAAGCAGAATGCAGTGTGACAAATTTAAACATGTTATGGCCAAAGTGCAGATTGTTATTTTTTTTTTAATACTTACCCTCATATTATGTATATATATATATATATATATATATATATATATATACACACTGGAGAAAGAGTAATTTCAAAACAGTGGTGGCTGCTGCTGTCAATGCATCACTCATCAATTATGAATTGAGACCCCTTGGCTACTTGTGTATGTACATGTTGTATATAATACATTAAAATTTCCTTTCTCTGCCATGCACCAATAGCTTCGGGGTAGAATCTCTGGCTGATGTCAAATCAGTTGAGTTTCAATCTTGGCTTGAAGTATTCGAATGTCTAGCCTCAGTGATGAGCTGTGATACAGCAAAACAGTCTTGTATGTGGATGACACACACACTATATATATATATATATATATATATATTAGTTGTAGGGTAGATAAATGAAATGGCTAGATATAATCAAGTGTGTATGGTTGTGCTGGAGTGGGCAAGCAGATAAATAATTGTCACATTTCTACACAAGGTGTAAATGTGATAGTGCTCAAAGCAGATATACAGAGCAAAGGTATATATTAGTACATGTACCTATGTTTTGGTGTGCAACTGTAGTTTTGCTGGGTGACCTTGTGCCCAATGAGCTGGGAACCATCCAGTGAAACTATAGTTGCACACCAAAACATAGGTACACCTATATGTACTAATTAATATATATATATATATATATATATATATATATATATATATATGTGTGTGTGTGTATGTATGTATGTATGTTTCATTAAAGATGACTGACAAGGTACTACAAATAAGCTTTTTATTTAATTTTTTCTTGTGTTCATACATGTGTTTTCTTTTCTGGACACAAAGTGCGTAAAAACTGTCCATAAGTTCTATGTGTCTAAGCGCTTTTGTCTATTCTTTTAGCCACTATCAAGGATGATTTTATTTTATTTTTAACTGAATGTATGGGTTTTGTTATGTACATATCTAGAGTTATAGGAATGTTTTACTTTCCAAACATGGTCAGCACATTGTGGCCATGTTCATAGTTAATGTTATTGAGTGTTGGATTTTTCTTTTTTTATTATTAGGGCTTCCAATACTTTAAATTGTGTTTTTACATATAGATGAGGTTATTATGCTTATATTTTCTACTAGTATGTATCAGACAGAGTCATACTACTACATGCCTATCCAGACAACTTAGGTTTCACCTATCTGACCAACACTCCTTTAGGACTTGTTTAAACACAAACAAAAACCTGCCAGACTCCATGTTATTAAATATCCCATATTGTGATAATAGACCTGACAATTCTTATTAAATTGTTTTTCTCATTTAATTAAAGTAGCATTTATTTTTATAATCAAAATTATTATGGTCAGATCAATGAAGTCCTAAAGGACTTCAAATTGTCAAACAAAAAATATTTTCTCCCCCTTTGTCATTCATTTTGTAAACCTGTTCTTGTACATCAAAAAGTTAGATTATAATTTTCTCGTACACACATAATATGTAAACTTTATTTTTCAAGTTTGAGCCCTTATTTCAATTTTTTTTTCAAAATTTTAAAAAAACGCCTATTCAATATTTTTTTAGTGAGTTAAACCTTTGTATTTGCTGAGAATTGAAGTGATTTTCATTTTTTTTTTTTTATTTCTTCATGCAAACAGAATGATAAGGTTGTTGTGGGTGGGTATGGTTCATATATGATTAATCATAAAGTACAAATGAACAATTTTCATGACATTTTAACCTTTTTTTTTTTTTTTTTTTTTTTAAAACAAATCCCTCAGAGAAAATATGTCATTTTTAGGTATTTTATATTGTGAATATTTTCTTTTTATTTTGGAGAATCTTTCTTCCATTTCTTCTCCAATTGTTTTTTCTTCACTTTTCTTCTTCTCTTCTTTTTTTTTTCTTCTACTCCTTTTTTCTTCTTCTCTTTTTTTTCTTCTACTCTTTTCCCTTCTCTTTTTTTCTTCTATTCTTTTCACTTCTCTTTTTTTTCTTCTATTCTTTTCCCTTTTTTCTTTTGTTTATCGTTCTTTCTCTTTAATATCATTTTCTGTTATTGTTTTTTTTTTCTATTTTATTGATCCTAAAAATAAAAATATTTAAAATTGTTTGAAAATTATGGCTTCTATTTCATGCTGTATTACAATAAACTTCCATTTTGGGAAAATAATTTCGATTTTAATTAAAAAAATCCTATTCAATTGGATTTGAGCAGACTTTTTCTTCAAAAAAAAAAAAAAGAACAACTTGATGTTCTAAAAAAAAACAAAAACACTTTCATAGAATGACCACCCCCACACACACTCAGAAACCAGAAAATGTTTATTTCAATTGATTATTATTATGTTTCTTTTGTTGAAGAGTATTTGGTCTGGAACTAAATCTCTACTCAAGAAATTCACAATTACATTTTCATTGGCTTCAGAAATAATGGCTTCACTAAATGTTTTTAAGCAATTTTCTTTTTGTTTCACTTTAATGATTTTGAATTTTGATCAACTTGTCAGGATCTTCTGATTACCAGCATTATTGCTCTATTCACCAAGACAAATTAGTAAGTGCTGATCATATTCCTTGAGTTTAGTAGAGCACAGATCAAAGAAGAGTAAGAAGATTGTGTAGCGTCTATCTTCCAAATAGGGATGGCTTATCCACTTTAAAAATTCTGGTTTTTATCTTGGATTTAGAAATACAGCAACAACATAAGCCACTTTTACAAAAACTACTTTAGTGTTATGCAAAGACTACAGATAGGAAATAAGAGGAAGGGGGATCGTATAGCATCAGTCTTTTATATGGACGTGCGGGGGGATGCAGGGATACTTTGAAAATCAACATTCAAAATATGTATTCCCCACCCACCTCTCCTTGAGAATCAACATCACAACTATTAAGGTAAATTAATTGTACGTGTCACTAGTTACACAGGAACTGGGCAATTTTTTTGTCTTTGGTCCACATATATGTGTGCATACTGGATTATTATTACTCACTGCCTTCTACAACCTTGGATTTGTAGGCAAATATCGGAGTGTGTAATATCCTGTGCACTTTGCCTAGAATCAAGGTATCGCTTCCTAGTGTCTGTGCCTAGGTGCAGTAGAGTATTGAGTTCTGTTAACGTTTAAAGTGTAAAAATGCGCTACAACGATGTATCGTGAAAATCTGAAAACTATACAGGTCGGTAATGAAAGGGAAGTAACTCAGAAAATAAATTATACATCGCTTTACTTCCCTTTGGATTTCTACGTTTTATATTTTGAAAAGTAACTAAATATTTTTTTTTTTTATAACGAGTCAACAGTTGATGGTTTAAAACTTGTGGTTGCTAAGAATTGGAGTTATTTTCTCTTTTTCTATTGCTTCATGAAAATTCAAAGTTGGTCTGTAGTGTGGGTGAATGTAGTTCGCATAGTCAATTGAACAATTTTCATTATATTTTAAATTTTAACATTTTTTTTTAATTTCGGTTTTAAACAAAAATCCCTCTTAGAAAATCTGATTTTCATGTATTTTTTATATTGTAAAGGATTTCATTTATTATTATTATTATTATTATTATTATTATTTACTTCTATTGCTCATTGTTTCTATTTCATTTATTTTTAATTTTCATTTTGTATTCCTTTTTCCTTCTATTCTTTTTTCCTTCTTTTGTCTACTATTTAATTCTTTTCTCACTTCCTTCATTTTCGTCTTCATTCTTTTATTTTTTTTTCACAGTCCTGGGTATGATGATAAGCTACATCCAGCAACAAAGCCTCTTATTGGAGGTTTTCAGGAGAGTGGAACCACCTCTTAATTGCTGTTGTTCCCAGCTCCACCCTGACCTGGGGTGGTAGTGTAGAGGACGGTTGTACTTTTGAGTGTTGTTGAATTACAGACACATGCTATTTATTCCTGCTAGAAGAAGGTCCAACTACAAGAAAATGGCCAGACTCAAGTTGTCCAACTGAAGATGAAAAGAAAACAAACAAGACCTACATATATATATATATATATATATATATATATATATATATTAAACACAATTTTACAATGGACATAGACAATAACATTTGTGTGTGTGTGTGAACAATTGTGTGTTCTTTAGTGAATGTTTGTACGTATGTGTATGTGGGTATAATGTTTATGGTGTCTTCCCACAAGTGTGGAGACATTATCTTTTGCGAGAGCTCACATTGTAGAGGTGTTTGCTGAAAAGAAGAAATGAAAAAGAGAATGAGGCGAGAAGATGCCCAGTATTTATAGTGTAGGGAGAGCGCCCCCTAGTGAACAATAAGGGAATTAAGGAGGAGCTAACTTCGACAGTAGTACCTGTTAGGGTTTCAGCTATGGGCAAATAGTTAGAATATTGTTGCCATATATGGTCCAGTGCCCCTGCTGTTTACTTTGAGTTCCTTGATAAGATCAGAAGAAGCTGCAATATTATTGGTCCTGATCTGGCAGTTCAGCTTCAGTCTCTTTCCTACTGCTGTATTGTAGCTTTCCTGTGCCTTTTCCATAAATATCTTCATGGTAATTGTACAGATGATCTCTTTGCTATGGCATCTAGACTGTTTGAATTTAAGTGCAGTACTAGATTGGCAAAGAGGTCTCATCAATTTACAGTCGAGTTGGCTAGATGTAACCATAAATTCTATGCTAACAGTTTCTTTTCTCACACTTCTCACTTGTGGAACTCCTTTCCAGCTCCAGGTTTTCCAGCTAACTTTTATTCACCAAAATTTAAATGCAATGTCAATTGCTATCTACTGTTCTCCTGATTACTCTTCTGTTCTCACTCTCCCACATCCAGTAACCCCTTGTGTCTCAGTGGCTTTAGTGCCTTGCTTTGATTGAAATTGATTAAAAAAGATTTAAAAAAAAAATATGTACATAAAACAGAAAATATTTGAAGCCCCAAATTTTATGCTACCATGTTTTCTATCAGAGCAGTATCATCAGGCAGGAAATTTGTTTTTTGTGTTTTTTTGCAAATATTACTTTTTGTTGGGGGTGGTGATATTTTGTAGCATATATATCTCACATTAAACATTATTTTTAGTGGATACTCATATTTGAGTAGGCGCTCTGTTTATTTATTAAACAGTATATTTATTTTCCCCTACCAGTCTGAATATTAAAAGAAATCTTATTAAATGAAAAATTTGCACTGTTCTGCAGGAAACGAATTTGCATTCTTCCTCAAAAATGTAGTCGCAGTTTAGCCTGGTGTGTCTTACATCTTGGCCATGAAGGAACAGACAGTCAAATGAAGTCTATTTCATGCTTCCCAAGTGAAATTACACCCGTCATAGATTACTTAAGTTTTTTCATATCCAAAATTCCTTTCTAAAAAACAAAACAGGTTTTCATATATATATATATATATATATGAAGTACAATATTTTTATTGTATTAATATACCAATAATTTGATGTCTTTGAAACCATTTTGACAAAGTGGTCAGTAGGTAGATTTGAAGATTGTGAAGGAGAATTGTCTTGCAAAAACCTTACCTGAAATTTCCTTAATTAAGACCTGTATCAGTGAAGACAATTAAAAAAATATTGTCTCAGAACCTGCAATAGTTTTCAGCATTTCTCTTGACACAATTCTCAATTTTAAAAAGGGACATATATTTTTACTGCCTGCTGGCACAAATCATTACTACACTTCCGCCCTTTTTGTCAGGAAGAACTGAATCTCCAACCCAGCCATCAGCTCCAATCAATGTAGCTTACAGTTAAGAAATCAAGTTTCATATTCTGCATCTTTCAATATTTCTTCTTCTATCAGCCATGTCACTTCAGGATATTGGTGATCATAGATTGACATAATTTCTTGCCCTTTAATAGATTTTGTCTTTTTATTATCTCCTCTCCTAAACTCTGTTCTGCTATCCATTTAACCAAGGTCATGAGATAGGTTATGTGTTTTTCTTTACATCTTTTGCCTTCAATCTGTTCTGTGAGTATCAAATCTTCCTAGAAATTTCAGCTGTTTCTTTCTATCCCTATAAAAGTAGTTTGATACCAGTTTAGGCTCTAGATTATTTTAATCTCCTTCACAAATATGTCAAGATTACCTAACAGTTCCAACAGTTCTTTGTGATGTACTTTATCAAATGTTTTTGCATCATTTATAAAACATGTATATTTTCTTTTGAATTTGTAGTTCTTTCTGATATTATTCTGAAAAATAAACATGACATTCTTTGTTCCAGTGTCTTTAATGAACCCACACTGTTCTTGTCCTATTTCTGGTTTAATTCTGCTACACATTCTATTCATCAGAATATATGATAAGTTTTGTTATATGGCTCATTAGGCTGATTGTCTGATGGAGATGTAAGTTGAGAGTCAATAACTTTACAATATTTTGTGTATCTTTTGTGGTTTATATATATATATATATATATATATATATATATATATATATATATATTTGTTAAATATAGCAGACAATGAATGTCTTATGTCTGATCATGAGCTGTTCTAAACTTTAATTTTGGATGAAAATAAAAGAAAAAATTGTCCAATATTTGGATATTTTTTATTAAGCTGGTCCTTGATCTAAGCTTTTGGTTTATATATATGTTTAAATAATGATCTGCTGCCAAATATACTATATATTATTTATTATAATTTTTTCAGAGACAAGAACAATTTACTCACTACAAAGATGCTACTTCGTTTCAGTGTATTTAAAATTGCATATCAACTGGTGAGAACCAAAATGGTTACAATTCTGTTTGTAAGCAAGCCGCATGTGAAACATCACTTCCTTTTTTTCTATTTTTTTTGAAAAAAAAGAAAATAAAAAATACAGAAAATACATAAACGCATAAAGGTGATGGAGTGAAACAATAAAAATGGGGTTTGTTGACGGCAGGTTTCGTGAAAGATCGTTGAGGTGTTAAAGTAATGACTAGATCTGAAAAATTTATTTTCAACAACAACGGTCAAGCGTTTCGGCACATCATTTCCAAGCCTTCTAAGAGTGGCAGGTGGAGGAGGAAAGGTGAGAATAGGAGATATTAACATGATGAAAGAGGAAGGAGGGATAAATTCAAATGATAGTAATTGAGAATGATTTTTTTGATTATTTTAAAAATTAACCCAGAGCTGAATTGCATATATTTAGGCTGTAGTTATCACTATTAGTTTTGTAATCAATGAAAGAATTTTGTAAATTAATAAATTAAGAGGTGCAGATTTCTTCTTGGTATGTTGAATACATAAGTTATTAGAGTTTATAATAAATAATTATTGCTCTACTAGCGGCACTGAGCCCTCTTTTGAATTAATGTTGTGGACATTAGAGTTCTATATTATTTTTGTTTTCATTACATTCGTATGTGTATATATATATATATATATATATATATATATATATATATATATACACACACACACACACTGCCATCCACAGACAGACTGTTTTCATGGCTCTTCAGTGTGGCTAGACGTCCAATTGCTTCAAGCCGGGATCGAAACCTGACCGATTTGGCATCGGTCAGAGATCCTTCCCCTAGGCCATCATCGCACAGTAGAGGGAAAGGGAAATTTCAACATTCTCTATGCAAAATACATCAATTCAGTTGAAGAGCAATGTGTTAATATCAGTAGGAGCGACTGTTTTTAAAATTACCCTGAGCTCAACCAGATTTTCCGGGAGCATATATATTGTCATATTGTGAAAGTTGTCAATGCTTACATATTTGAAATTAAAATATTTATTTAAATATGTTGAACAACATAATGCATAATAAAATCTCAATGTACCAAATGAAAAGTGTGACACAAAGATCCAAAGGTGCATAGAGATAGCAGAAGATGCCTTCCATAAGCTAAGCAGACTACTAAGAAAGAGAAAAACTTTGTTAGAAACAAAGGAAAAGAGTGCTGAACTGTCATGTGATATTTCTCCTCCTGTATGGCAGTGAATGCTGGACAATCTCCTCAAAGATGTAGAATAGACCTGAAGCAACAGAAGGATGCTGAGGATACTATGGACCGAACATGTGAGAAACAAGGTTTTAGAGAAAATGGAAGCAAAAAGGAAACATACTTAATACCAGGAAGAGACAGTTGAAATTTCTGGGGCACATAATGAGGAAGCGGGTCTGGAAAATCTGATACTCACAAGTCAGATTGAGGGCAAGAGGAAAACAACACATAACATACTTGATGAGGTTAAGTAAATGGATGGTGGAACAGGGTTTAAGAGAAGTAACAAAAAGACAAAATTTATTAAGAGCTACAAAGGACAGGAAATCGTGGAGAGCCATGATTACCTACGCCCTGAGAGTACCTGGAACATAAAGAAGAAATATGCTTGAGCAGACATAATTTACTCTAGTCACAATAAATCTTTTAAATTTTTATTGGGACTCATTATTGGCCATAATCCGTGAAAACATGAAATCACTATTCTGGTATTGTTGACATTTTATTTTACATTGTAGGCTTGAAATTTTTTTTTTTTTTTTTCCACTAAAATACATAATTTGCACAAATTTGAATTTGAAGTAAATTTGATGCATTGGACGTACATTAAATATTGGGTTGGCCAAAATGTTTGGTTTAAGTAAACAATTTTGGGGGGCAGGGGGCAACTAAATATATCGCCTGTATCCAAATGACTCATCTCTCACAGTCCGTGCGTGTGTGTATATAAGTAATTTTAAAATGGGGATCATAGTTTATTAATTACGAAATCGAATAAAATAAACCTTAGGCGCCTTTCGCCCAACACGTCTTCCTAAGTAAATAAATCATCGGAAATCGAATTCGTGAAGAAATGATTTCTCAAAACCAGATCTTAGAGTACAAGAGGGGAGGGGAATATATAAGACACACAACTTCACTCTAAAAGTAATCTTTTAATTTATTATGTTGGTCGTATAGTTGTCTAGCAAAACTATGACATGTATATGCGTATGAGCCAGAGATCTGCTATAGAGAAAAACGGATCCATTGACATTCACCGATGTTTGTATTAAAGTTTTAGGGCAACCAGATGGTGGATGTGAACACAGTTAAACAGTTGATAAAACGCTTCTCCAGTGGAAAAAATAGTGTATTGTTGTTGAAAACTTGTTCTAGCCAAGGAGGTATTACTTTTGGAGCGTGTGGAGAGAGAGAGAGCGCAAAATTCATTTTTTTTTTTTTTTTTTTTTTTTTAAATCAGAGTGTTCGAATTTTCTATTTTTCTGTGACCCCCACCAATTTTTTTAGCATTCTAGCTGCCATGCCCTAATTTTCAATATTACACAAATAATTAACTGGGCAGATCCAATCTACTTTGATGGAACAGCACTTGCAATAAAATAATTCTAGAGAAGGCGGCCTCAAAATCGTGCACAGGTTCCAGCTCATGGCGCTATCAACAACAGGTGAATAACGTCAATCACCTGTACACAATAGTATATATTTCTGGATTTGTGTTCAAATGAAGAACACACACCTGCTAAATATAGAAATTGGTGAATTTGGGGAGCATTAGTTATTTCAAAAGTTCTATCTTGGAACCGAAGAAGCTGTGGAGAACTATGTTCACACAAGATTTTTGAAATGGCAGTGCCACAATAACTCTTGTTAAATTAATATTTACATCCAGTGACCTTCAGGTTCGTCTCTAAGCAACAATTCGTTTTGCTACCTTACGAATTGAGAATGATTAGCAACAGGCGTCTTGTTTAATTTTCTAACTGTAACGCCACCACCCTCACCACACGTCGTTACTTAATCCTATTCAGGTAAACCTATATATTGTCAAATTCATGACAATGATTTTAAATAGTCAAAAATAAACTAAAAAATAAAATATTTGTTATAATGTGAATCACTGGGGAAAGAGAATGGAAAAGATAAGGGAGAGGTATAAGCAAAAGATTTATATATATATATATATATATATATATATATATATATATAATCTTCACCTATAGGATTTGTGTAGAGGGAATAGAATTCTAATAACCAAAAACACTATTCTTAAAAGAGTGCTCAATACTGAGTTGAGCAAAAAGTATTAATTAAAAAATTATAACATAAATATGTTATAACATCACTACAAAAATAGCCATTTTGTTTCAACATTTCTGGTGTCTTGTCAAGGGATGGTGTTGTTTGGACAATCAACACCATCAATTGACAAGACACACACACACACACACATATATATATATATATATAAGGAAAAGAGAGAGAGACGACAGTAAGAGACAACGGGAGAGAGAGACATAGACAACGTAAAAAGAGACAACAGGAGAGAGAGACAACAGTAAAATAACGAGAGAGGCATAGACAACGGTAAAAAGAGACAAGGGGAGAGAGAGAGAGAGAGAGACAAGGGGAGAGAGAGACACAACGGGGGGGGAGAGAGAGACAATGTTAAGGACAACAGAAGAGAGAGACAATAAGAGAGAGAGTGAAACGGCAGAGAGAGACAACTGTAAAAAGAGAGAGACAGAGACAATGGGAGAGAGAGACAAAGACAACGTTAAGAAGGGCAACGGAAGAGAGAGAAAGACAGAAACAACGATGAGAATGACAACTGTAAAAAAAGAGAGAAAGAGGAAACAGTGACAACGGCAGAGAGAGAGAGAAAACGGTCAAAAGAGTCAACGAGAGAGAGACAGACAGACAGAGACTACGGTAAGAAGCGACAAAGGTAAAAAAAAAAAAAGAGAGACAGAGACTACGGTAAGAGGAGACAACAGGAGAGAGAGAGAGACAGGATCAACGGTAAGAAGAAACATCGGGAAAGAGAGACAACTGGTGAGAGAGAGACACACACAACTGTAAGAAGAGAGAAATAGTGACAACGGGAAAGAGAGACAACAGAAACGAGATGGAGAGAGACAACGGAAAAGAGTGAGCGATAAAAAGAGAGAGTCTACATACCAAATATGCAGAATTTGAGAGCTCCACTGAAAAATTTACTTAAAAAAAATTATAAAGTGGAACTGAACTGGAGGCGTTTGAAGAAACCAAGAAAATACTAACGTCAGACTTATCATTAGTGCACTACGATCCAAAAGCAGAAATAGTATTCGCTTCAGAAGCTAGCGACTATGGTATAGGAGCAGTAATTATACATAAATATGATGACGGTAACATGAAAGTCGTCGCACATATTTCGCGTTCGATGCTACAGGCAGAAAAAACTACAGCCAGATCGAAAAAGAGGCGTTAGCAATAATATTCGCAGTGAAAAAAATTTCATAAATTTATACACGAAAGGAGTTTTCGTTTACAGACGGACCCCCGACCTCTATTACCTATTTATGGTTTGAAAAAAAGAATTCCTACGCATAAAGCGAATAGATTACAACTGTGACGTTCTAACCCTTGGCTGATTCGGATGGGAATCTGCTTAGATTCGGTATCAGCTTTGTCGTTCCCAGCTCGCCTCCAACGTCTGGTTACCGAAGTAACCTACCCACGCTGTGATTTGATCTTAGGTAGACGAAATCAATCAGTCGCCGGGCCGTAATGCAAGCCGAGTCCGAGCAAAGGTAATACCGCACAAGTATATGTAAAAGAAAATAAAGTAACAACACGAAAAGTTCAAATGTGTTAAAAAAAAAAAAATAACAAATATTTTTATATCTGGTTGTTGAATACAGGACTGCGTCTTTCTCCCAAACCGCTTCTATGAATTCGTGACACTTTGTGTTTGTTAGGCGAGTCTTAATATCTTAAGTTGTTTTTCGATAACTGGTTTTTGGTGTCTTCAGGTGATATTCACAAAACTTGTTTTGGTGGTGTGAGTCTAAGTCGTTCTTCAAAAATAAATTGTTCTTGGTTAGAAGTCGAAGTCGGGATGCGTGGATCTTTAGTCAGCTTCCTGCGAGGCTGGTCTGCGAGCTCACAGCTCAACTCAGTTGCAGCTGGGAAGGCGCAGACAAACTCACCAACTAACTTGCTGCGACTCTGTTTATATGGACGCCGACCAAAACCGGGTGTGGGCTTATCGTGGTTTGGGGCTCCTCGATAATTCTAAATCCACAATAAGGATTTTCTTTGTTTTCGGACAGGAAAATTTATCACTTTCCATTCTTGGAAGTCCATTACTTTTTGCTTTAGAGGGGTTCTTAAGGGTATCGTCCTCCCAAATTCTTCCTTTGTCATATTGGTATCTCACACCAATCCCCTCAGAGGGCGTCAACAGGTTTCCCTTCTCTCTCACAGTGGCATCTCACACCAATCCCCTCAGAGGCGTCAACAGGCCTCTCCTCCTTCTCATGTTTACCATTATTGCTCAAAGGCAAAAAAATTATCTTCTTTTTTTTTCTTTTCTTTTTCTTCCCGACACCAGACCTCTATGACTCGTAGTGTGGTCCTTAATCTCTATCTTAACCGAATGTCACCTGGACTTTATCAACGAGATTTTCGCCAGAGTCAAATGGGTGGTTATCTGGACGCCTTCGCACTCTGTATCCAATTATCCATTCCGATAACAAACTTTTATCATGTCCAGATCTGGACAATAAAACAGGTGGTCTCTTTCCAAAAACAATGACATCTCCGAAAGATAGTTAATGGTTTATTTTTCCATCTCTCTCTTGGGTGGCCTCAGCTGATGCCTTTCTCGGTCAGTACCTGACCTGATTAACATTATCTCCCAGCTTCTGTTTCGTAGGCCACTTGACCAATTTGAAATTTTCATTATTGCCATGGGCAGATGGCTATCTTTTATTCGCCGCCTCGTAGCATAAATTAATTCGACGGATCCGAGATCTTACGAATTTCCTATCTTCTGCGAAAAAATACTTTTCTTCGCAAATGAAAATAAAATCTTTACCACTTTTCTTTATTAAAAAAAAGTATGTCTTTTCGTGATAGCTTCTTCTCGCCTTAATTATTTCTCGCTTTTAATTTTCACGCGACCGCTAAATAGTGTCACACGACGCTGGGGTACCATCTTATTAAATTACGATTTCAGGATGAAATACCAACCGTCCAAAAAATTAGGACATGCTGATGGTTTATCAAGATGGATACCAAAAATACTCAACCGTTTGAGGACACTATTATTTCAGCATTAAAAAGTGAAATTATATTATGCAATGTAGTACGTGAACTACCAGTTACCCTGAAAAAAATAAAAGTAAATGCAAGATATGGCATTCCGGATGACAGTCTCGGATAACGGTACACAATTCACTGCTTACGAATTTAAAGAATTTTGTAAAATGTTTTCGATTTAATATATTACTACCTCCGCCTTATCACCCAAAGTCAAAAGGACAAAATGAACGGATTATGGGTACTTTGAAGAAAGTTTTGAAAAAAGCAAGTAATTAAAAATTGAGCGAAGAAACATTACAAAAATTCTTGAGAGTATACCGGATAACGCCGAATTCCAATACACCGTCGGGCATGTCACCAGCAGAATTGATGTAAGAAAGAAATATTAAATCGGTGTTCGACAAGTTGTTACCAAATCAAAAAAGAATGAGAACGTGTTATATTCCGTGCTAATAAGAATATATACTTGAAAAACAAGGTGGATAAAATAAGTAAAGGTTTATTGTAAAAAAGCCAGTAGAATAAGAATAAAGGTAACAGTTATGCCCAAGATCGTCGCAAGTCAATCCAGTAGTGAATGCTACTATTGGAAGGTCGGTAGATCTCGCGTAAGTCCGAGTCGTACTCAACAGATCCCAGCTAGACGATATTTACCAGCCTCCCCACGAGGTAGGATGCGACACAAGGTCGAGTTTAATGTAGGGTAATGCGGGCCCGTAGGCTCAGCCAAAAATTCCCCGTAGACCCCATATAAAACGGGGTCGGGTAGCTGTTTCCCGAGACGAGAGACTGCCCTTCGACATAGCCTTGTCTGGGGATCCTATCTTCCCGGAGGCAGAGAGTTTGACCAGCACAGATGGAACAGATTCCAGCTGATCTCTGTAGTCTGTTGACTTACAGATACTTATAGTTAGTTACTACCTATAGTGTAGTTATTCATGGGGGTGACAGGTTATTCCATTACATCAGAACGGATAACAAAAAGGACAAAATTTTTCAAAATTGTCGAAAGGGTGTTTTTCAGAGTATATAAAAAATGGGAAAGAAATGTGGGAAGACGGCGTCATAAGATCATGAATTGGAAAAATGATAAAAATGGTGAAAGGGGAAAGTGGCGAAACATGAGGCATTGGATTCGGTTAAAGAAAAGGTTTACTGATGAAAGGGCCTGCAAGAAAGGAAGAGCCTGTGCAAGTACTGTATATTCTTGATTTTGATGTACCAACACATCAAGAATTCGTTGAATGTACAAGTATGATTACCAGAAAAAGTAAACATACGAAAAAACTAGAGGTTGACCCAAAACGAAAGAAATACAAAATTCAGTACGTGGTGAACTCACCAGAAAAAGGAGTGAGGGTTGAATACTAAGAAATAATATAAAATATTTACTTGTGAAAAAAATCTCAAAGTGGGAATGTTGTGGAGTAAATAAGACAACCCCGGTAACACAAATGAACTAGGCAAGACGCCTTAAATAAAGAACTTCAAGTGTGCCAGACAATCAATCAGAGAGAATTCTAATGACGTCACGGCGAGTAGCCTTAGCAAGACAATATTATAACCGCTGAGATTGAGTTAGAACAGATTATTATTTTCATGGTTTAGTATATTAGTTTAGTCAACAAGTATTTTCCTGTATTTTGAAGGTGGATAGGAATGTCTTTAAATGTGCGATAGAACTTGTCGCCGACAAATGGAAAGTAAGACATCTTGATAATGGCGTTGTTGTCAAGCTAACATATGTACTTAAATTGTAACTACAACGGTTAATGTTAAAATAATTATAGCAGAGCACGCCCGCAAAATCACTATCACGATTACAGTTACATTTTGTTTTCGCAATTCACCTCTGAGGATGATCTCGGAGGAGATCGAAAGTACTTGGATTAACAAAATATACGGCGCTTTCCTTGATGAAATTCAACTTAACATCAAGATAATCTGAAAAGTAATAATTATTATTATAAAAATATATATAATTTGTCTATATTATTTAATGAAACAGGCTTGGAGATATGCTGCCTAATATAGCTAGCATAAAAGCCGCCCTATCGGGCGGTATTTAAGCTAGCTCCTGTGGAGGACTCTTGATTGTGCCTTCATCACAATAGGTAAGGTGGAGTAGATGCGATAAGCAACAATAAACTACTAAATTGATAGCTACATTTAAGTATTGCATTAATATTTAAGCACACCTTTTAAAAGTTCAATAATAATTCTTATGTCGCCACTTAATTTAAAGACAATTTGGAATCTGCCAGATTCCCAAATAGTATATGTTAGGCTTCGGCCTCTAGGAGCAAAGTTGAAAAAGTGTGGCACAGTGACATTCGTGTGTGTGTGTGTGTGTGTGTGTGTGTGGATATTTGCCGGGATATTCTGTGTTATTCTTTTATCAAAACTTCGGAAGTAAAATACTCAATAGTTTAAATAAATAATTTTTTTTATTTTATTTTAGAGTGATGAATGGAGCGAATCCTTTGGTATTCGGTGTAGCAAAACATTCGTTTATAAGGCGGTTACTGGTAAAAGTCTGGAAAAAATTTCCGTTTCGGGTCGCTAATTTCGAAGTCAGACCTTGATAGTAACAGTAGTCATCTTAGAAATAGGTTAATGTTATTCTAGTGTTTTTCTTGGCCCTAAGAAGTGCATAATATATAATTAACAAATGACCTTAACTACACGCATGGTTGGTTTTTGTAGCAGTCGCGTCTCTAATGGTCAGTCCCCTCGTCTAGCTCAGAGGTGTGAGCTTATATCCTTTTGACCAGGCTCCGAGACTTTGGCACGAACCTTGGTTTCGGCGAACATTAAAAGTATCTTGTTTTGTTTTGTTTTGTTTTGTTTTTTTTTTTGTTTTTTTTTGTTGTTGATCGGCCGATAATTATTTTATTTTCCGAGGTTCTTTTCTTTTTTCATTTTTTTTATATCGGAAAACTACCAAAATCAGGGAGGCTCCACGCATAAAACGTGATTCTTGGTAGTTTTCAATCACAAATAAGTAGGCTCTGGTTCCGCAAAATTCTGGCGATGTTTGGTCGGTTCAGTCTTTTCTTTTTATTTGAGGGTTGCCCTCTCGTTAGTTGATAGAGAAGTATAGAAAAAGAAAGAAAAAAAAATTGATAAGCGTTTTAAAGAAAAGCAGTTGCTTTATTTTGTCTCGAATTCTTTTTATTTTTGCTATTTATGTTATTTTCATCGTGACTAACTATATATATATATATATATATATATATATAGATATGAAAATTTTCTCAGAATTAACCTGTAGAAAAAGACAATAGGAAAATTGTATTCTTAACTGATGCATTTCGTCAAATGTGGACTTTTTAAGGCAAAAACGAAATTAATTTATTAAAACAAAGTAACTATTAAAAACAAAACAGTTGCTAAGGACATTTTGTTTTGTTGTTAAGAGTTACATTTCAATCAATCCATTACTGACCTCTACCTAAATATCAACATTAGTCTCCCTTCATCCACACCATTATTAAATTTAACTTAAACTGTCAATTGCTTTATTCTTCAAGTTATTGCATTTTAACGGTATTTCCCTAAGAAAAATCACGCTACAAGGTGCCGTTTTTACTGCGTATATTTTGTCAGTATTATATGAATATGATCTTTAAATTTTCAACAAACTTTAATTTATTTTAGACGGGTTAAAAAAAAAATCAAAAACATTCATACACATTTTGTACTAAAATTCATCTATGAGGGGAAAAAATTACAAGAATCTCTATGAATTAAGAGAGTGTCGTTGGTTTAAGAAAGACTGAAAGACGTACCTGTGTTTGTGAATAAAGTGCATTCTTTTCGCGAATCCTATTTGGTTCTGTCAAACTGTTTCTTTATTTGTGATACCCAAGTTGCTCAAAAAACATAGTTAAGAAACAAAAGAAATGTCCCCACCCCACACTTGATTTACAGAACTTATTTCGGCATTAAAGAGAACTCAGCCTGAGGGTAAATTTCGCGTGAAGTGATCGTGCTGAGTTGTTTTGGCTTGTCGACTTTTCAAAATAACTACATGCCGTTTGTGCTTGACGTGTGGTGAGGTGGGTTCTCTCCCTTGAGCAAGATGGCGGAAACAGCAAGTGGTAAGTTGGAGGTCTATTCAACATAGCTTCATTACCCGTAACGCATTTCCTCCACATATACCGCCAGTCTGTTTTTGCTTGATTGCATATCATTGGCCGATGACAACTACTGAAAAGAGGGCATGCTGAGTATTATAAACCTAGAGTTATATATTTAAAAAATGTCTGGCTTGCAAAAAATGTTTATATCTAACAGGAATAAATAACAAAATTGAAGCTATTCATCTATTTTCTATTATTAAGGAATATGACACTTTTTTTTTAACGTGAGTATAACAAATATAAAGATTTTTTCCTGTTAATTCGCTCCAAAATAAAAAGAATTTATATTTACGCCAAAATTCAGAAATGTCCTTTAAAATTTGTTAAAAAAAATGCATTCATTGTTATATTTTGTCATGAATTAATAAATAACATGATTTTATGGTAAAGAAATCGTGACTCTTAGAGACAATTTCCTTTACTTAGCAGCTTCTCTTCATGGCATTCACCGAGACGACAGCGCCATCTATCCTATCGATCTGTTAAGCTCAAATTCATCATGTTCTTTAGAGCATTTCAACGACGTGGGAAGAATATTTACTCGCTATAAGTGAAAACGTCACTCTTCTTGTCGCTGCATTCTTGTATTGACTCCAGTAACTTCATGGCAAGCTAAACAAATTTTGATTTAAAATTTATAATTTCAAAAGAGTGCTAAAAATTTAATAAATAATCCAAATTCTTTGATTTAAAATTTATAATTTCTTGGGGTGAATTATCGTAATTTCTCGATAACAATAGGCATTATTTTTTTGCTGTAAATTATCAGGTGATAGTAGGGATGAGTATTATAAAAAGGTTTAAACAAATATAATATTTTTTTGTTTTCATAAGTTCTTTTGCTTTCATCCTTATTTCCACAGTAATTATGGAAGATCCACTTGATCGTCTGTCTTTCACAAATTCAACTAAACTTTCTTCCATACCTGGATATTGAGCTTTTCTTCCTCTACCAATAGATTTAACACTTGCTTTACACTTTTAGTTCATTTTTCTTCTTTCTTCATAAACGTATGTTAGCCTCATTCAAGTCATATTCTCTAACTGCAGCTCTGTTTCCTATTCTTTCTGCTAATCCTATTACTTTTTGTTTAAAATTTGCACTATAACTCGCACGTTTTGACGACATTTTGGCAGTAAAATAAAATGTTATATTTATCGGCAAAACCGCTGGTAATTTTCAACATTATTTTAGCCGCTTAGTTTTGATTTTATTCTTAATGTCAAAGTCGACAAAATGTCTTCGTAATTACTTTTTTGACAAAATTTATAGATGCGTATTATACCTAGGGATAGATATATTTCTTAATTTTTGGATCATTTCTTGGGTGGGTGTATTATCTATTGGGGCGTATTATTTTCGAGAAATTACAGTAATATTCGCGATAAGTAACTTTGCATTATTTGGGGTGAATTACCCGAAAAGATCCAATATCTCATCCCACCCCTTCAGTATTAATCGTGAACATCAAGAATTACTTAATATGTGGCCTTACCTACAGAGGGAGGTAATGTTTTTGTAGACAGTTTGTATTCTAGATTAAACTTTACGAACCTTAATCGAGAAATTAAACAAAGAGACTTATGACAAGTAAAATGTAATCTTTTAGACAATACACTAATGGGGATTCAGTTATTGGCTGACATGACAGTTTTAGGGTGGTGGCCAAAAATTCAACCGGAAACGTAAAAACGTTTTTCCTGTCCTAACAAAAAAGTTTGTTCTTGTAACTTGAAGTAGATTGAAATGCAAATTGTAATAAACAATGGTTTTAGAGCGAGTAAGAAATAAGTTTCTAATTCGGAATTCAAATGATCCATCCTGATAAGCTGCCAAAGTTCGACAAGAAACGCCTTTCTTAGATGCATGAACTAATCAGAACTACTCTTTTGTTAAACAAAAACAAAAAAAAAAAACAAAAAAAAAAACAGCTTATCTTTATGCAAGGAACATTGTCCACTTGTAGAACCGGAGTAGAGTCCGTTTGTTTCTTCAAGTCATAGATACGTACACGTGTATGCACACACACAGTTGTCTAGTCAAAGAGTCAGCTGTCCACTTTGCAAGCTACTCCCGCACACATACACTCACAGCGTTCGTATGACAAGTTATTCAATAATATCCATTTCACTTCATACCATCTTCAAAAGACGAAGAATTTGTATCGTTTGTTAAAAATAATTTTTTCACTTGCTACTGAAACAACAGTCTTCTCATTCTTTTGTCCACGCATTGTTTAAATTTGCTTTCAACCTTTTGTTTTCACTCAATTTTGACAATTGTAATAATTTTGTTTGTGGAAGGTAATTTATCTGGAGTCAGAATTAAGTGATTGTCAACTCCCCCATATACTTATAAAATCTGAGAAAACCACATAATATAGGTATTTTACTTCCGATTTGTCACCCGAATTCATCATAGTAATACAATTGTGAGTTCCATTTAAGTTGTCTGGCAGAGTTGTGAATAAATAACCTTTCCCATACGCACGCAAAAAAATAAAAATTCCGTTCTTTTCAGCCTTTTCAGCATTGCTGGACACTTAGCTTTGCTGATATTAAATAATGCAGTTTTTAGGATGGTTTTGAGACCTCCTCGAGTTTCTAATTCTTCCGATTTTTGCAGGCCTTGTTGGAATTCTTCAAAAGAAACCAGTAATGATTGGGGAGGGGACAACTGTCATTTTTATGTCCCAGTTTCCTGTCCAAGTTCAGATATTTTCCCCAGTCCTTTGCTTTTTTTCTTTTCATTTTGACGATGTAGCCTACTGGAATAACGACACCCATGATTTGACAAATTTTCTTTATTTGAAGGCCGTAGTGTACTCAGCCGAAACGATATAACAATCTAGCCAAGCCTTAATTCGGAAAAATCAAACGCCAAAAATTATGGACAGCAGAACACTGGATGATTTCAGCCTACATCACTTGTAGAAATGAACACATCTGAATGATTTATGTATAACATAGTAGGCAAAGAGGTAGTGTAGCTATCACAATTTAGCTGTGGCGGCCATGGGATGATAACCAGAGATAACAATGACTACGATATGGTTGTTGCAACCAGAAAACTGAGGTGACAACTACTTCGGAATATTATTGACATTACAGCATCGATTATTTTTCTTCAATTGGAACGGAGTGTTGTCATTGCACTCTGACTCATTGTTACCTTGTTAGAAGAGTTACATTTGCAGTTCATTCAGACAGACGATAGAGATTGCGTGTGGAGGAAATCGAATGATGTGATGGAACCAGCCTGTCAGCGGAGTGCTTAGTGTTGTAACGTGTGTTCTCTTAGAGTTCGCAAGGACTACAAAGGAAATGGAATCTGTTTTTCCTTGTGATATACATAGATCTTGCTACTGGTCATTTGCACCCCTTTAAGCTAACAATATTTCTCGGTGGTGATTGTTTGTTTCTCCGAGATAAAGCAGCCTCTATATTGTGTGCAGCTGACCCAAAATTGATTCAGCTACTGCATTGATCCCTATATTTACCCGATTTAAAACCCCATTGAACAGCCACGGAAAATGTTGCAGACGTCACGGAATTTCCTGCAGCTGTACCCAACACACATTTGCGATTAGTCTTAGAACCGACCTGAATAGATATACCCAACCCGATGGACAGAGAGAAAGAGAAAAAACGAGCAGACAGAGAGAGTGAAAAAGAAAAAGAGAGAAAACAGGAAAAACAGTGGTTTCACAGTATCAAGGACTCGTTGTACATGCTATGACCAACATGGACGAGAAACAGCTGATGATCTGATAATTGTGGTGATAGCGAAATAAATAAATAAAAGTAAATAAGATCAAAATTTTAGAATCTTTAAAAAAAATAAAAACAAAAAAAACAAAAACGGATAATGAAAATCGCCAGGCAAACAAAACCATATTTCGTCCACTCAATTATAAAGATTTCACAACCAAGATAAGGAATAAAAAGGAATAAACAAGAAAACCACTTTTTCCATCTCTAAAAATAGATCAACCAATCAGAAAGCTTTCACAACCAGGATATGAAATTGAGTCGATATTTCAATGGGGATGAAGGAAAATTTCAATTATGGAAGATACAATTTTTCTCAAATACGCGTTTACAGAAATTATCAGCCGTCATTGAATCAAGTTTAAACATAAAATTTCTGAATGTAGAAATAAGAACGCAAAAAGAAGTGGTGAAGAATTGTGAAAAATGGAAGTCATAACAAAATATTACAGAGAATTATTCATCAAAATTGATGACTAACACGAGGGAAAATAATTCCTCATCCCCAGTATCTCTGTTAATTTCGATAATTTTGAAACGAATTCCTATATGTTAGTATATTGGAGCTACTGCCCATATATTCAAAATAAAATTTTGACCTGTCAAATCATTTTATCGAATTAGCTGATAGAAACATTTCAAATGATATTGTTCAAGACAAATACCATAAAAGAAAGAAATAAAGATTACAAGACGCCTTACATGTTCGTTTATATGTTCAGAATATATTTGTTCATATAAACAGAATATATTCGTTCATATAAACAGAATATATTCTCAGTTCAAGCGGCTACAGAAAATGGAGCTTAGATTTATTTTTCTCCTGTTCAAGCTTATCTAAAATCTAAGATTGTGACCATGTTAAAAGTAGAAGGCTATTTTCTTAGTGGTATTAAAACCAAAAGGAAATATTCTCTGAAGGAATGGCATATTTCAAAACAATGGTTCACTTACAAGGCTAAGAACAGATAATGAGAGAATCCATTTGCGCCAAATTTAAGTCTTCTTATATAGAATAATATCAAACAAGAATTTTTTCTTTTATACACAGCACCAAAATGGTACAGCTAAAAGATCAAAGATCAGTTTTTGAAATGACAAAATGTTTACCAATGCAGGCCAAACTGCCCAAGAGGCTATAGAACCAGACAGTTAGAACTTTAGCTTATATAATAAATAGATGCATTAAGTGAAAGACAGGAAAAACACAGCATTTAAGGTTGCGTGTTCAAATATAAACAAAGAAGAAGTGTAAAAAATTCTGTTTCTACTACGGACTGTTTATAATTTTTAATAGAAACTGTAAGGAAACAAAGTTCTTAATTTCTCTTGGCTATTTCCATTTTCTTTTTCTGGTCCAGGTGTAAGTTAGGGCATGTAATGATAAGCATGGTTATAATGACCGAGCTCAAGATAGCTTTGCGCCGAGTTGGTACGACTAAAATAAATGTTGTACTTCATGGGTGGAGCTGCAAAACAAGCCCGAACACTATACATTGAAAAGTGGAAAAATTATTTTTCTTGCCCAGAAGTTGGTATAAAAGTCATCATAAAAATGTTTATATTAATCGAACTCAAGTCAGCCTTGCGCCGAATTGGAATGACCAAAGTACAGGATGTACTTCATCCATCAGTCGACTGTTTCCTAGCAGGGATGTCTTCATCTGCGACTGTTACCTCTTGGAGTAAGAGAAAGAAAAGAAAGTGCAGTCATCAGTTAGCCAAAAAGAAAAAAGACGTTTCCAACCGAGGATGTCTTTATTCTCCTTCTGATACATCTTGGAGCAAAGAGTTGAAAGAAAAAGAGGAATGAAATATTTGTCTTTATAGAAATTAGACAGCGCCACCTAAAGGGCGTTTGGCGAAACCAAGTAGAATAATAAAACTTCCGGTTACTTTAAGATTGGCATCATGATTTCTTTAATCATTATATTTAACGTTTTCATCTCAAAAAAATTATTATTAATAATAATAATTCTGTTAAGGCATGTTTTGCTTAAACACAGAATAAAAAATAATAGACCCACGAAGTGTACACGATTTGTTTTGCTTATGGCGTGAAAAGCCCAGCTTATTTCATTTAGTTTCAAGATAGAGAAGAAATTAAAGGAATGAGATATGTACCATTTTCCCGAACACCTTGAAACCTCATCTTCAAACGAAAATAAAACCGAGAAAAGACAGTCTCCCCAAGGGAAAAACAATAAGGTCTAATATTGGAAGACTATGCAGATCCTAATAATTCGGACGTAGCAAATTGCACGATCAATTATTGCTGCAGAATGGAGGTACATCTTCAAAATATACCAAACTACACTTGATGAAGCAAACAAATGAGAGAAAAAAAAAAAACAGTGATTAAATAAGTGTATTCAAAGAAAATAACATCCACGAACTCACTTCAATTCCTAACATTTGAACATTGAAGATAGATGGGTTTATGCAGTGAATTTAGGGATCAACAATGAAGAACAGTTCAGGGTTAGATATCCAGCAAAGGGTTATATTCCCAAATAGAAAATATAGACGATCAAGAGATCGTTTCACCAACAGCTGGAAGTACATCGATAACGCTGCTAATGCAGCCAACACTACAGAGAAGAATTTTATTGTACATCAGATGATCTTTAAAACAACAAAACAATTTAAAAATCTAACTGTTAAGATGCGATGTAAAATATATGGAGTTAACTCAAAAAAAGCGATACCTAAAGTTTAAAAAGCATCTTAAAAATGAAAAATATTTTTTTAAAACTTAGTTTTAAATGCAAGCCAATAGATTAAATTTAATATTTCCAATAACCAAAATTCATGGCTGTATTTCAAAGTGAATTTATATTGATTGGAATTATTTTTTCTGATTATCAGCAAAAATCAATAAAATCGTCCATATTGGCAAATCTGTCAACACAACTTATTTCTCTTTATTAAAAAATCTTTCAAAAATAAAATATACTTTTCTGAAACGTTATTTAAGAAAAATTACCCGATTTTAAGTTAAATTAACCTGATTTGAAACAAATATTAATTTTAGTTTAAAATGTCGCAGAAAAGCATTGTTTTTTTAAACACGGGGGTGGGTGGTTTTTGAGGTGTTGGCACATTTATCGACAATCTGATATTTGGGAAATTTATCTAAGGAGGAGATAATTGCTATAAAATATCATGACGTATACAACGTAAACATCTTTATATATATATATATATATATATATATATATATATATATACACGTGTGTGTGTGTGTGTGTGTGTGTGTGTGTGTGTGTGATAAACTTTAAAATATTTTAAACATGCTAATATTTTATTGAATTTTAGGTACTTTGGTTTTATAGCTTTACTTACGAAGGCGCTTGTTGGAGAAATGTTAGAAAATTACCAATACATTTTAAATTTACTGTAGTGTATGGACGTCCGTATTTAAAAAAAAAATTCATCGTTACAAGTGAAATTATGGCAATAACAGAAACTATTCATTCACGAATAAACATTCGGTGCTGATTCACCCAAATAAATATAATTGTAAGGAAAACTGAAAGAATCAAATTTAATTTAAAATTTCTTTCTCAGACAATAAAAAAAAAAAAAAAAAAAAAAAAATCACTTTCGTATAAATCAATTTTTAATATTAAATTCGTCACGACCCACATGTAAAGTCATCTAAAACCTGACTAAAAATGATTTCCGTGATTTCAACTGATTAATCGGTCAAACTTAGAAATAAAAAAGTCATTAGTTTTATTTATTGTTCCCAGGCGCAACAGTTGTGATGTTAGCAATTCAGATACGCCAAAGAAAATTCTTAAATTAAAATTCTTCCTTTAAATGAAGAGGGCTTGAAAAATATAAAACTCTCACATGACATATGGAAGGCAAGAGGGAGAGCGGAAAACAGCACATACAGTGACATGAAGAAGTTTAGTTGGGCCAACTCCTTGACTGCTTGCCCCTAAGGCTAAAGTAGTCTTCCGAGGTTTTTATCTGATTTTACGTTATTGAATTCAGATTTTAAACGTAGTGATGCGATTTCAATTTGAAACACTATTAGAGTAAAATACATGATTAGAAAAGGGGTATAAACCTCCTCCAAATTTGAACTCATACAAAAAATTTATAAAGGCTTGTGTGGTTAATGGTGCCATTGTGTAATTCTCATCGGCATCGATGGTTGCTTTTCGAACCCAGTTCCATGAATGCTGATTTTCAAGAAGGCCTTCCTCATCTAGGAGAATGGCGAAACACAATCTTCCTATCTCATTTTCTCCTGTTTTGGATCTGTATCGCACTAAACTAAGCTTGATATCCAAAAACTAGATATAAGCGTAAGTTCTATGCTAACAGTTTCTTTTATCTCACTTCTTGCTTGTGGAACTCTCTTCCAACTTCTTGCTTTCCAGTTAACTTTGATCTTCAAAAATTTAAATGTCAGTCGTTACATTGTCTTTTTCGATTCCTCTTTCTTAATTGTTCTCTTTCAATTTCTTTCTCATTCTCCCATTCAGTAACCCTTTTGCGTCTTAGTGGCTTTATTGCCTTTCTTGGTTAAAATGATTACAAAAAACAAAAAAAAAAAAATCGTTTATACGAAAATATTCGCAATTAATTGCCCCTAGCATACTCGACTAAACTGTATAGATAGTAAATATTTAACTATATAAATATGTGTTTATGTATGAATGTTCCATCAAGGAAAAGTGGATACAAATTTGTTTGAAGTCCAGAATTTCTCTGATTGGTATGAATCAGTGTTTGCCAATGATTAGGTGAAAAGTTATTTTCATAATTCCCATCCAAGTACAATTTGCAATAACTTGTGTCCGTTATCAATCATAAGATGTGACAATGTTTCTTTTGTTCCCGCTTCTTTTGAACCATTAGAAAGCAAACACCACGATTTTCTATCTGTATCCAGCAATCTGTTTTGTTTTGTGATTCGATTGTCATGTTTCCCGCTAATAAATCCATCCGTCGAATACAGAAAATTTGCCTGTCGTCTGTTTTTCTAATGAAAACATTTCATCTATATTAAACGCACCGCGCTTCGGCCAAGTTTTTAATGAAAGCTGCCCCGAGAGTTTAGAATTTGAAATAGGCCCTGGGAATGCTCTTTGCTTGTTAATAGCTTTGGTTGAATGGGGTTTAATGAAAACAGACGTTCGACCAACAGTTCAGGTTTCTCAGAGACATAATGAAAACGGCTTGCCGCTGAGATAACATCGGGCACCATCGATATCTACCGAGGAAATACTCTATGATACGCCAATTCTTGATGTACTTAATGTTTCTTTATCAAAAAGACTATATAATAATTGCAAGGTTATCCGGTTGTGCCTGGATTTAAAAACGAAACAAAAAAAAAAAAAGTAGACTATAAACATCCTTCTGTGAACCTTCTGTGGTTTAATTTTCGTCAGTGTCAGTTATCTGTGATCAAACCCAGGAATAAATAATTCACATATTTTACTTGTTGGTTCCCAAACTAAAGAGTACTGATAGTAATTCTGATATGCCAAAAAAAAAACTATAAAGTGATTTCAAGTAATGCCGAAGCATAAAGTAATTTCCTCTAAGCAAATAAAAACAAAAAACAAAAAACAAAAAACAAAAAAACAAATGAACGCTTTCGACTTGATAAGGAAAGAAAAAAGATTACAGCAAGAACGAATTTTATTTATCACTTAATTTCTCCTGCGGTATATTCCAATTGTCCCGACAGATTTTTTTAAACTGGATACTACTGTTTTTTCCTAATACAGGTTGAAAATCCTTTATTCGAAATTCTTGGGACCGGAAATGCTTCCGTCTTCAATTTTTTTTTTCTTTTTGTATTTTGGAATCCAGGCTATTTAATTTGTATATAGCATATATAAAATGGGGCAGCTTTGGAATGGAATCCAAGCATAAACACAATATCCCTTTATATTTCATAGCACAGCTTTTACATATACCCTGAAGGTAGTTTTATAGAAATAACATATCCTGAAAGTATTTAGCTTTGCATAAAATTTGATAAAGTTTGTGTACATACAGATACAAGTAATGACGCTACAAATGTAATGCTCACACGGATTTTTCAGCAGTGAAATTAAGATTTCACGTAAAAATAATGTTTTGTACTTTCTGTACAAAAAATATCTTTACTGAGCATGAAACACCTGGTAAGTAATCCACGAACGAAGATTCTGCTGTGATGATCATTACCAAATAACTGGCGCCAACTGGACTGGGGAACCCCTACCTAGGGCAGATGAGGTCACTTACAACAGCTGTACATCATCTAGGAATCTTCCCAATATTTTCTGAAATTTTCCATTGATGGAAAGTCATGTCAGCACCTGAAAAACTTTCAGATTTTGGAATTTCGGATAAAGGATACTCAACCTATATATATATATATATATATATATATATATATATATATATATATACCTATGGTAGGGGGAGGGGGAGACAGAGAGGGAGAGAGAGAGACGGAGGGAGAGAGAGAGAGACGGAGGGAGAGAGAGAGAGACGGAGGGAGAGAGAGAGAGACGGAGGGAGGGAGAGAGAGGGGAAGACATAGAGAGAGAGAGGGGAAGACATAGAGAGAGAGAGGGGGGAAGACATAGAGAGAGAGAGGGGGGAAGACATAGAGAGAGAGAGAGGGGGAAGACAGAGAGAGAGGGGGAAGACATAGAGAGAGAGGGGGAAGACAGAGAGAGAGAGGGGGAAGACAGAGAGAGAGAGGGGGAAGACAGAGAGAGAGAGAGGGAAGACAGAGAGAGAGAGAGAGGGGAAGACAGAGAGAGAGAGAGAGGGGAAGACAGAGAGAGAGAGAGGGGAAGACAGAGAGAGAGAGAGGGGAAGACAGAGAGAGAGAGAGGGGAAGACAGAGAGAGAGAGAGGGGAGACAAGCGATTTAACCGCTGTTTCAATGAAACGAAAAAGTTGTCAATTTCAAGTCTTTTCATTTGTACCCTCTTACTTCAAATAGGAAAGCCGTGAAATTTTCACGATTATTTCTAGTTCGCGATATTAGGAAGAAATTTTCAACTAACCTGACGATAAAGTAGACAAGTGCTACAATACATTATGCTCTCAACTTGTGTCCGACTAACTTAGTAAATAACAAAAGGCATTCTGAAAGGCGTTAAAACGTTTGAAATAAATGCAAACTGTCCCAGCCGGAATGATTTTCATTATCTATGCCTTTAACCCTGATTCCACCGATGGTTTCCCAACCCCACCCGATCATAGATAATGAATTCTCCTATCGCAGGAAATTAAGAAATTTTATTCCAAACAATAGAAAATTTCATGTCTTTCAATTTGGTACTCATTTTGTTATAGTAGTTCTGAAACGTGGTGATTAAAAAAATGAAAATAAACAAAAATAAAGAAAACTCATGGAAACTAACGCCACCATCGAAAAGAGGGCTGATCTCGATTATTAAACGGCCAGTAAAAAAATAAAAATAAAAAAAAACCCAGCTTAATGAGAAGATGCGTAAGTTAGTTGCAACAAATTCTATTGTTGCGATCTTCAGGGACTGGCAGAGTCTCGTCCGAACGAAAAGATCCCGTAATGTAGAGAATTACTCTTGGTAAACAAGTACACTTGGTAGAAGAAAGTGAAAAAAAAAAAAACATTCAAGTTATTAATGAAAAAGAACACAGTAAAATTTATATGCAATATTAGTGGAAGCAACCCAGACATGAAGAGCTTCTGGAGCGGAAAAATAATTATGTAGAAATCGTAAAGAACTGGGATATATATTTAAATGGATTTTTTTTATCAGACATTGTTTTGATATTCTTATTATAAACATTATTTTTCGCGGGTAATAAACGTATTTGAGTTGCTATTCCCGTTTTTTTTTTTTTTAATTTTCTTACAAAATGAAATTGATAACCGGCAAATGAAATTATTTTGAAGATAATTGACAAAGTAAGTTTTCTATAATAAGCTGTAAGAAATCATAAAGAGATCTTGTGACGCTGAAAAAAAAGACTAAAAATAATGGAAGCTTTAATAATAAAAAAGAAAAAGCCAACTCTTAACAATATTAACTACGAACAAAGCCACAATGTGCTAACCGTATTCGGAAATTAAAAACATCCCTACCACACACTAAGACATATACATAATGCACACACTCAATTAAGCTGAAAAATCAAATCATCCTTGATAATGGCTAAAGGTA
The DNA here is from genome assembly GCA_963932145.1 of Acanthosepion lycidas. Lineage (NCBI taxonomy): Eukaryota > Metazoa > Mollusca > Cephalopoda > Sepiida > Sepiidae > Acanthosepion > Acanthosepion lycidas. Next base: position 5,910,481 of record OZ010577.1, read on the forward strand.
TAGCCGAAAGCGCACGGAAATATAAAACATTTGGACAGTTCTTACACACCCTTTGTCCAGAAAAGAAAGCTCTTGTTCGAACACAAGAAAAATTAAATAAAAAGCTTAACCGTAGTACCTTGCCTGTCGTGTTTAATGAAACATGCATATATATATATATATATATATATTCAGCTTTACCCTGAAGATCCGTTTAGGTGAAACCTAGGTAGGTTTGCCTGGCTCCTTAGGGTTATCTTAGGTTTTATGCTCTACTTTGTGTATTGAGCACTTTACGTAGTTGTCTTTTTACTAGTTTTCTTTCGTTTTGTTTTTCTTTGGACTTTGAGCTTGAACACTGGACGATTGTTTTCGCCTTGGTTTAATGTTCTTGGTTCTTTTTTTATTTTCCATTTTTCCTCGGGTACCGATTTGTTCTACTACAAGTTAAGCTATCCGAGGTTTTTCCAAACGAATACCACCATATATATATATATATATATATATATATATATATATATATATTCCTAACTTGGAATATTGGTGTAACGCAATCTCATTATCACACTGTTTGTCCTTTTGCTATTCGAAACTAATCTTTCTAAATATTAACATCATTATTTCCAATATTCCATTTTATGCCAGCTGAAATATCCTGCAATGCAACATTGCTAATTTGAACTTTGACATTTTGAAATGGCAAGACACTGAAAAAAAAAAAAAAAAAAAAAAAAAAATTGTACACAGCAAATTACTGATTATTGCAAACATATTTCTAACTTGTGAAACATTTGGATGAGAGTTTTATTTTAATTTATAATTATACAGTTTTTTTTCCTAAGCTAAGTAGAATTACTAATTGATAAATGCAGCGATTTCACAAAAAATACTATGACAGTAATTAAAAGTATATGAAATTTTTCTGAAGATGTCGGGTATGTTGAAAGTTAGTTTTCTATAATAGACTTTATTTTGAATAATTTTTTTTCCTTTGAATTTTGTCTGATTTTATAAACATTATTTAAAAATCAAAAACTCGAACAAGGACATTGTGTGCGATCGCTAGTTTCCAAAAAGGCTCTGTGGATTTGAAATAAAAGCAAAATTATTCTTAAACAATTTCTGCCGTCTTCTGCAAAAATAATTTTCTTAAACACGTACACAGAAATCCCCGAAAATATCAGATTCGCTTGACTCGATGTTGAAATTTTCCGATGATTTTGTTACGAAGGGGTGTTGAAATATAGGATACTTTCCTCGTCACTACAATCTTTAATCTTTTCAAGTCAAGAGTCAGTCAACCATTTTCTATCCTAATAAACTGCACTTCACCTACTTGCAAACATATAAGAATCCCAATCTGTAACCTATCTTGAGTGGATACTAGGTCTCGTATTGGGTAAACATTTAGTTTAAGAAAAAAAATTCTCCCCTACGTATCTATAATGTATATTTATATAAATACGGTAACTTTTCGGTACTTCTGTAGGTATAGAATTGTGTTCCGCCAATTCATTAAGTGTGTGTGTGTGTGGGGGGGGGGTATGTTAACTCTGAAACCAGTTTTCGGAATCCTTATTTTTTATGTTGGTCATTGATCCCAGAATTTCAATTAACAAATAACTTCCATTCTCAGGAATTCCAATATTTGTAGCCTGATGTCAATCGCATGATTAAATTCATCTATTTTCGAAAACATGACCTTCCTAGAGACGTTGGATAGAGTAAAAATAACAGACACTGAAACTGCAGATATTTGAACTTTGACACAATTATTATGGTTATTCGTTTGTGAAGCATAGTAAATAAAAAACAAAAAAAAAAACAAAGAAAAGTATAGAGCGCATGTCTCAGCGCCACAGACAAAGATAGTGAGAATGTAAGTCCTACCTTACTTCTGTCAGCGGATGTTCGCTTTGCGCAGGTCTGCGAGGAAAGAAAGAATTTTTTTTTATTTCATTTCAACGCTGCATATATTCTGTAGTATCACGTGACTACACATGTAAGGGGAATAACACCCCATTTTTCTCATGTATTATTTATATACGTAGATATGTGGAAATACACTACTGTTAGAAATTCTGTTTCTATTTCTGAAATGAGGTATTGTAACTATTTTTACATTGTTCGGACTGTTGTCTTCATCTTTGTTGTCATATTCATTTCGGTTTCGGCCGTTGTGCGCTTCGGCCTTCTTCATGTTATATACCTTGGAATTTCGAACCGAAACTTTTACTTCGTTCATGGGGGTAGATTGTTCTAGTTCCAGGTGCCATGCCTTTTTTTTTCTGGATATCTCAGTTTTCAGTTATTTCTTTTAAAGTAATTCAACTCTCTAAGTTTTTGTTCACCTTTGCTAGGCCACGTCGGCAGGATAAGAATAATTCTGGGCTTAACTACACACACACACACACACACACGCACGCACACGCACACACACACACACACACATATGTATGTATGTATGTATTATTAGTGGATACCCGTTTATTTAAACAGTATTTATTTCGTCTGCCATGCTGTGTACTCGAGAAAATTTAATAATTATCTGGCAGGTTTTTAACATGCGTCCCCATTTGCAGGAGGAACCTCCATCTGATCTGGCGATGTAATTTAATTGCTCAGCTACGAAGAGTTTCACGATCAAGCAAGGTACTATTTTGCCTTTAAAGGACATTCACCTAGTCAGATTACTTTCGAAACACATATCTGTTCAGTTTCGTATCCGAAAGAGATACACACACACATACATATATATATATATAGATATATGTATGAAGAAATATAGCTTTAAGGTATTTATATGATAAAGTGCTCAATATCAGAGACAGAGCGTATGTAAATATAAATATAAAGATAAATGTGGACATTCAAGTCAAATTTCAGAGGCAACAGACTGTTTCATGCTAAATGCAATCATCAGGCCATATATATATATATATATATATATATATATATATATATATATATATATATATATATATATATCTTGGGAAACAAATAATATGATTTCATTATTTAAAGAATATACTTTCACATCAATGTTTTCCAATTGTCAATAATCTAAAATTCTGTCGGGATCATATACCCCAATTTTATAACATATATATATATATATATATATATATATATATATATATATATATATATATATATATATATAATTATTATTATTATTATTATTATTATGAAGAAGACGAACTCTTAAAAGACCATGGTAATAATAATTATCATTATTATTGCTCTGTTTTTGGACATTGAGCTCTACCTGGATCTATATCCTTTTGGAATTATCCTACGGATTACCAAATATTATCATTATATATATATATATATATATATATATATATATATATATATATATATAGCAATTCATATCTAGAAATATTATATGTTCTATCTTATTATCGTCTTAATCTACGTGTCTAAATTATAAATTTACATTCATTATATATATATATATATATATATATATATATATATATATATATATATATATATTGCGATTCATATCTAGAAATATTATATCTGTTCTATCTTATTATTATCGTTGTTTATCTACATGTCTAAATTATAAATATACATTCATTATATATATTAGCTTGGTGCAAAAATAATGACGTACTAATGTCGTTTTTTGACGTTAAAAAATACGTCAATTTTGCACCAACCTAATATATGTGTGTACGCGTATGTGTGTGTGAGGAAATTTAAAATACCCGTTGTTTTGGAACCTGTCCCCTACAAATAAGCGAAGCTACTGTAATTATTCTTCCCTACATAACAAAAATAATTTAGCTTTAAGCGCAATTTCGTTCATTTTTAGAATTTACTACATTTAGCCTAGTCTGGCATAAGGTTTCATATGTGGAGCATCCATTGAAATTTAAATTTATAAGAACAGTAGCAATGACCGATTTACTTTTTATCACAGTATGACAAGACGTCCTAAATTATTTAATGTAATTTTATTCAACAGTCATCGTAGTATTCTCGAAATACATACCTGTCACAAGTAGTCGTTTAATATACGCTAAAATTTGGTAACTTTGGCTATGAAAACATACGTAAGAAAATAAGCTAGGATGAGTGGGAGTTAGCAGATGACAAAGAAAATATTTTCTTGCCTTTCAGGCAGAAACGGTTGTTAAAGTTGATATGCTGCTCTGAAATAAAGGTTAAGAATCGACAACATCAAACAGAGGAAAATAACACACGTGTGTACAGAAAAGGAGTAAAAATCTTTTATTAAACTTTCGGTACAGGTGAGCTAAAGAAGGAGAGATAATAGTCAGAGTTATCGGACTTAGTCAAGGTTTCTCAACATCCCTACATGCTCTCATATTGCTATTATATATATATATATATATATATATATATATATATATATATATATATATATATATATATATATATATGCGAGAGAGAAAGCACCATATAAATTGGTCTAATGTCCGAATAAAAGTCCCTTGAATTTCTCTAATTTTGCTCTAGTCGGTGGTTTGGTCATTAGGTCCGCGACCATATCAGCAGTCGGATAATAAATAATGTCTATATTACCATTGTGTAGAGCGTCTCTAATAAAATAGTATTTAATATCAATGTGTTTACACCTCTGTCGATGTACATGATCTCTAGAAAGTGCTATTGCACCATGGTTATCTATGAATATTTTTACAGGGTTATATTCTTGTAGAGAGTCTCTTCTGTACAATAATTGAACGAGGTATAAACTTTCTTGTGTGGTATTTTGCTACGGCCATGTATTCAGCCACACATGGATAGAGCGACTTTTGGTTATCCTTGGTTAAACTAAAGCAATAACCGGATGTACTGCGCTAGTCGCTTTGATTTGGTGCCCAGTCGGCATCACTGTATGTTATTAGTCTTAGTCTTTGTCATTGTTCTTCCTGTAGCATAGATCGTACTTCGCCGTACCTTTTGTTTGGCCGTTGTCCAGTGTTGTTCATGTGGCTCAGAAAAATATTGTGATAGCTTACTGATAATATAGCATAAATCCGACCTAGTGCAGGTCATGAGACAAATCAAGCTGCCGATGGCTTAACGATAATTTCTTGGGTCAATCAAGTCATCAATATCGGTGAAATCCAGCTTTTGCTCACATGGTGATCTCAGTTTGCAGTCTGGCATATCGAATCTCTCTAGTATTTTAATTATGTACTTTTCTTGGCTCATTTGTACGAACCCTTGGGTTATTTTAAAGTCTATTCCCAAGAAATGACGTAGTTTCCCGAGGTCCTTCGTCTTAAAATTTGATGTTAGCATTTCTTTAATGTCATTTAGTGAGTTGATATTGTCGTTTGTAAGAATCAAACCATCAGTCGATGATATGATTAAAACTCTTTCTTTGTTAATGTATCTAATATAGACACAGTGGTCTGCTTGATTCTGTATGAAGTCGATTCTGGTGAGGCAATCATGTAGGGTTATATTCCAGTTTCTGCCTGATTGTTTTAGACCATATAAGAATTTATTCAACTTGAAAACTGGTCTCTTGTTTGTATTTCATATTACTTCAAATCCCTTTGATTGTTCCAGAAAAATTCTTTAATCAATTGGGGCGTGTAAGTATGCTGTTTTTACGACCATTTGATGTACTATGAGATCGTATTGTACAACTATATGAATTAGTATGCGTATGGATGTCATGTCCGCTGTTGGAGAAAAAAATCTCCTTATAGTTTAGTCCCTTTATTTGATTGTATTCCCTGGCAACAAATCTGGCTTTGTATTTTTGTAAATTTTCTGGGTTTTTTGTAAATTTTTTGGGTTTTCTTTAATTTTGTACATCATCTACCATTTATCGATTTTTTGTCTTCAGGTCGGTTTGTCAGTTTGAAAACGTCATTCTCCTTTAGAGATTCGATCTCTTTCTGCATTGCTTCGATCTATTAGTGTGCTTTTGGGTGGTTCACGGCTTCTTTATGGATTTGTAACACACCACATGTAGCTCTGTGGCATACCACATGTAGCTCTGTAGCAGTAATCGACATTGATTAGTGCTTGGTCGTTTTTAACGTTTGATACGTAGTGATTAAGGTGACGAAGAATTCTCCCTACCTTTTTTGGGTATTGAGGGACATGGTTACCCTCGTCAGTACGTGGGTGGTCTCTATCGTTAGGTTTGGTGTTTAGTGGCTCTTTTAATTATTGGTTTTGTATATCTTTCTTTCGTGGAGAATCATCATCACCATCATAAACATTCAGCAGGTCAGTTTGGGATTGTTGTTCAATGACGCTAGTCTATGTTTAAGGGTCTTTCTATTTTCAGAGTAATAGACCATATACAAAGGTCTCTGCTTGTCATATCCGACGAATATTCCCTTTTCCCATCTTGAGACCTAATTTTTTCTTCGGGTATTTGTAGGCGTAACACACTGAACCAAAAATATTCATGATTGAAAGGTTAGGTTTCCTTCCTGTTATTATGTAATAGGGGACCCATCTTTGGCGGCTGTTGAAACATTTGTTGCGGATTACTACAGATGTCATAAGAGCATAGGTTTTTGGTAGGCCACTTTTTGTAATCATACACCTGACCATTTCGAACAGTGTTCGCCAATTCCTTTCTGCCGTCCCGTTTTGATGAGGCGAATATGGTGCTGAGGTCTCATGTTCTATATTATTTTTACGGAGTAATGCTTGAAAATCGTTCGATTTAAATTCTGAGCCATTGTCCGATCTCAGTGTTTTTATCTTATCCTATGGAGAAGAATCTGCTGACACGGTGTCATTCTTATTTTTGAGGAAATACACGAATACAGCGCTGGAGAAATCTTCGGTGAATGATACAGCGTATTTGTATCCATTTAGTTCTATGGGTCCAGCTAGGTCTGTGTGCACTAACTCAAGGATGGATGTTACCCGTGTGTCAGGTTGTCTGTTTCTAATCTGGGAACATTTTTCTTGAGTGCAGATCTCACAATCCCTGTTCGTAGTACCTTTTCCTTTCAGTCTAATAATCCCTTCAACTACATTGGATAATTTAGCAATATCATCGTAGTTGCAGTGTCCCAGTATGTTGTGCAATGTGTGGATATCATAACATCCTTGACAACTGTCCTTTCTGTTGTTCTCTGCGGTCATCAAATAATATAGTCTTTTGTGGGCATGTATCTTGAATTTTGTACTGCTCATGTGTATCAATTCATCTTTATTTTCTTTAAAAATGACTGTCGCTCCGTTCGTAGTTGCAACTTTGACAGAGAATATATCCTGCGGTTAGGAGGGGATGTATAGCGCCTTATTAGTTGTAACTGTCGCGTGGTTTCCATCTACATCTAGTAGGCATACCTCTGTGTCGTCCATTTTTAATGTTATGCCGCTAGTTTTAGTTCCATCTGCTAGCTCATGTAGGGGTTTTCCGGCTGGAATGTCTTGTCGTATTTTTTTACATTTCTTCACATGCTTGATAATGTGTGAAGTAGCTCCTGCATCAACCATAGAGTCTCTTAGTTATTATTCTCTTCTGTGTGTCGTAGTCGTTTATTTTGAAGGCAAACAATATTTCTCCAATGTCAGCTACTTTCTTCATCGTGTCGCTTCTATTATAACAGCACCATTGCTTTTTGTAGTTAGTGCTTTTACAGTAGTTGAACCATTGTTTGCGTTCTTTGTAGTTATTTGGGCATATTCTGGCCAGATGTCCCTTTCCGCCACACGTAAAACAGGAGGTTTATTGTCCGACATGGTTTTTCCTTCTTCGTAATTCTGGAGGATGAGGAATACAATCTCATTATGTCGTAGCTGCTTGGGTTGTTTTTGTATGTTACCGTGACTTCGAAACTCCAAAATTCGGTTTTAAATTCCGAGAACGTTGTTTGCGGTTGTGATTCACGTGTATGTGAAAAGTACTCTGGTAAGTCGTTTAGTGCCATTGCTATAATCATGGCATCATCCACTGTTTGTCTGGCATTTCTCGGGGCTGTTAAGATGGTTTCCGTCCTTATAATGTATTCGGTGACGTTTTCGTTACAGTCCTATTTAAGTGACGTTGACGCTTTGTATAGCAAGATAATCCTAGGTTTTCCTTTTCCTGCATTTTTATGGCTTTTCTCCCGTCGTCTGAAGCTTTTCTTATTATTAGCAACAAGCTTTTGTCGTCTAAGAATTGTATGAGCTCAACATAGACTTCTTCGTTCCTTTCTACGTCTTCTTCGCCTCTGGTGATGTTTACGCATAAGATGGCGTCTTTTAGGCTGAGTGTACGTAGATGTACTAAGAACTTTGTTTCCCAAATTTCATATTTTTCTTTGTCCCCGTTGAATTGGAGTCTGTTCCAATGACTTCCGTTATCCCTCTTAGGCCCATAATCTGTTAAAGTTGACATGCTACTGCAAAATAAGGGTTAGAAATTGATAAAGTCAGAGGAAATGGACGAGTAACCAGAAAAGGAGTAAAATCTTTTATTAAACTTTCGGTACAGGAGAGCGAAACAAGGCGGAAAATAGTCAGAGTTATCGTACTTATTTATTTTTTTTTCTCAACAGTGTTAAAATTAAATTAAATTTTCGTTTGACTAAATAAGAATGTTTATCCCTCGTACAGTATCTCACCCAATCTTCATTCTACATCACAATAGAGTGAGAACCTTTAACTAAAACCACAGAAGAGGATCATTTACCAGTTTTTAATATTAAAATTAGTGCAACTTTATTATATTAGGATTAGCCTCGTCTCGTTAAATGCTAGAATTGTAGGGAACTCCAGTAAGAATTGAACTATGTCAGTAATGGCTTTTGCGAGACTTCCTTAATCATCGCTCTGTTAGGCGTCAAAACATTGTCAGTATCTACATGATAAAACATAATGGCAAACATGGATAAACGTACCCAAAATAAGATGGCGTGTGAAAAGGACGTTTTTCCCATGACACCGCTTTTTTTTAACTACCTTCACTCTTCGGCAATGTTTATTGTTTTAAAAAGCGATGATTAGAATTATAATAAAAACGTAAATATATGAAAATGGATTTATACATTTTTTTTGTTCTTGAGAATTGACAACAAAACTAATAAATCATATTTATTTATTAGATTCTTTATTTACACTATTTATATTTTATTTATTAGATTTATTTTTTGGAATGGTTGGCAAAACATCGGCAATCGATTAAAACTTTATAAAATAGTAAATGATAAGGATTTCCTTATATTCACATATTTTAATAATTTAGTACATATTTATAAATTTATGAATAAAAATTGTTTTCTTATTTATTTCTTTATAAATTGGTAAAAATGAGAAATATTGCATTGTATTAATTAGTTTTAATTGTATTTAGTTTTTAGAACATTGTGAATATAAAATTATTCTTGTAAATAAACAATCTAATATAAATCATGTTTAACATTTTTGTTGTAAATTCTCAAGAACAAAAAAATATATATAAATTCGATTTCATCATATGTTTAAGTTTTATTACAATTCTAATTATCGCTTTTTAAAAAAAATAAACATTAAGAGTGAAGCTAATTAAAAAAAAAAAAAAGAAAAGCGGTGTCAGGGGAAAAACTGTCCTTTTGACACGACGTCTTATTGCGTGCACGTTTAGCCATGTTTGCCAAAATAACATTGGGAAATCTAATTTATGTTCGGTGGATTTCGGTCAAATGAGGCTCAAAAAAAAAAAAAAAAAAAACCCAAAACCACCCCCCAAAAAAAACGCTGGTCGTGAAAGAAACCGCTTTCTATTCTTAGGAACTGCTTCGCTTAATTGCAATAAAAATTGACACTGGAAAATAATGAAAAATTGGAGATGGTCATGTTGCTTTCTGCTTCATATTTTTCTTTTCTTTATAAACAATTTTAGTTTGAATAATTGCTGTCAGCACTGCCTCGTCACGTAATGACGACTTGCTTGTCTGAATTGACGTCATTTTGTGGAAAAGACTCGTAGCAAAATTATTTCCCTGTCTTTCATTTTATGCTTGACGCCATTTCTGATGCCAAATGTCAGTAACAGATGATATTTATGCAAAGAGATCTTGGCAATGGCAACAAATTGTCCCCTGGCTCTTCGAGAAACATGAAGAAAATATTAATTCCCGAAGACACTACACGTTTCGTTATTTCTAGCCTGCTTGGTGATTGAAATAGTTGGTTATTTCCTTATCGTGATTGTGGTCGGTATTGGAATCTAGGATTGTGGAAGCTGAATGTCAAGACAAGCAAAGACTTCCCACTTGAAAAATTGGCGCAGCACACTCTTCCCATCGTTAATAAGTTAAGCTTAGTAAATAAATTAATAGCCTGCTTGGTGGCTGGGATAGTTACGTATATCCCCTTTGGTGTCGGTGATCGATGCTTGAGTCAAGAATCTTCCACATTTCGAAGATTGGCGTAACACAATCTTCTTCAACAACGTCTTCTAACTTGACTTTGTGTCAGATTAAGATTTAGTAAATATTGTTATTTTGCATTTGTATTTATCGTTACTCCAGATTTCATCAATTATTCCCAACCATCTCACAAGGATATGAGAGATTCCCCCACTTCTCAGTTAGTTGTTTTCTACCTGTAACGTAGTTTTTTTCCCTACGCATTCAGATCGTAGTCACACTTGGAGCAACTATATGTTTACATGTCGAAAATAGGCACTGATATCGGGTGTAGCGCGAATCTGCACTTTGTGGTTAGAAGTCAGTTTCATGTTAGCGTGCCAATGCACCTGACTTCTTTGGATAACACTGTGTGCAAAGTATATTTTAGTATCATATAAGGTGACTCACATACTAGTGATTAATTAAGATCTTATATCAATGGTTATGTTTTTGTGTGCGCATCAAGAAATACAGTAATGAAAAACAAAACGTATTGCATTGGTTATACAAATCAATAATAACATATCAATAATAAACATATCAGTAATAAACATATAAATCCCTCAAATGTTCAAACTGTTTGCCCCTGACATCCACACACTCCTCTTTACTCGAAAACATTTATTATTATTATTATTTATTAAAAATGAAAATTTGTAATAAATGTATAATAAAAATGATGAAATAAAAATATTAAAAATAATTTTAATGAATTAAATGAATACTGGTATTAAATGAATGCTAGTATTGAATGAATGCTAGTATTGAATGAATGCTAGTATTAAATGAATACTAGCAAGACTGTTATAATACTATTATTTTACACCCCAGTATATTGTCTGAAGATAATGCCAAGAAATGTTTAAATACTTCAATTGCATTCAATTTTGAACACTTCTATAAAAACTTTAGTTTTTAGTATGAAATTGGATAAAATTCTAAACTTACATCAACATTAAATCGTTTTATTAACAACAGGGCGCCAATATTTAAATACTTTTGATTGCCACTGCATTTGTGAATAGATTATAAATGTCTGCTTACTCTTAACCATGGAAAATAAATATCGATTTATAATTAAGAAGATGGTTAGATAAATATAAAAGAAATATTATTCCCTGAACTATACACAGCCCAGGCAATAGCCGGTGCAAGCGTCTAGTGCTCCCCCACTCCAAATTATAATACATGCCTCCCCACCCCACCCCCCACTCTAGTACTATTGATAGTCAGTTGTGCTTAGTATCATTTGTAACATAAATGTAAGTAGAAAAAGGCAAATGTTGATAAGATAGCGACGGTCACAAAGCACTACCCGGGATAACCCATTGGTCGGGGGGTTCGGCAGTAGTACGTACCAGCCCTAGCTCAGGATCCTGATTTATCACAGAACGGTAAAAAAAGAAGATAAATCGTACAAAAGACGATCGGGGCGCAGAGTACAATCGAGAAAGGCTGAAGAAAATATCTGTCAAATAGTTGCAATAAAGCAGCACACTGATGAAGATTCTTGCTCGAATTTTGGGTGTGCTGATGGTGTAATGGATAGCGTCTCTGAATTGGAAATCGGGGAGCCATATTCCAATTCCAGTTGGGTGGGTTATAATCACTTACGCGCAAATACTCTTGGGAAATGTATGAATCCAGCTCTTCTCCCCCTCCAGCTATGGGTTAACTAGTAGGACTTGTATAGGTAAATCATTATTATCACAAACATTTCTTACAAGCTAAAAGTATGTTCTGGCTTTAAATAACCTGTAAAAGATTGATAAGACGTAACAAAATCACACATCTAAAAAAAAAGACAAATAATTTTAACTTATCTTAAAATTAAATTACCAGAAGAAACAACACAATATTTTAACGTTTTGTTTGTGTGTGTGTGTGTGTGTGTAAGAGAGAGAGAGAGAGAGAGAGAGCTAATTTTGAGCAGCATCAAACGAATGCGCCTGCCGTAGTGCTCGAAAGATGAATTTGCTAATGTAAGCAATTCTTATTGGGTTACTCACGAGTGTAGTCGTTGTAAATTTCGCAAATATTAATTTAACGCCAGCGATCAGTGTTCGATCCTATGTGACAGTTGTAATATCAAATGCTGATTTTCAAGATATGCTGTCTCTACTTATCTGAGAAGACAGAGGCAACATAATCTTCCTTTATTCAACCTAACCTGACGTAACATAAATAAAAATAGAAAAGATTCATGTCCCTCAAGACGCTAAAAAGTCCAAGTCTGGAAAAACACATAAAGCGAAACACAGATGTTGGGAAGAAGAGGTCGACTAAAATTGGTGACCAAACAAATTGAACATTATCACTAAATAAAGAGTCTCGTTAGATGCTCTGGCAAAAAAGTAGGACGATCTTTTATTAAACCTCGTCGTTTAAAACTTGTTATGGTAATTACTCAGCAAAGATTTAGGCCAATGGTAAATAGAGAAGTGAATAGAAATATGTTACGCCAATCTTCCAAGTGGGAAGGGCCTACTTACCTTGAAAAAAATCAATATTCGACAAGCAGGCTTTCATTTGAGTTTGACTACTGACCGCACCAGTTATAAAGTAGTAACACATGCATCACTAAATCACCATAGGTTTACATAATCTGCTGACTTTCTGGATCCGTAACCTCACGCGGTTTTTTTCACACACGGACGCAATCATCTGCACGAGTTGAAGATATGACTCATCTAACCACAATGGTGATATTATCTGGCCTTAGTGAGACGCAATAAACGATGTCGCAGTGTCAATAATGAAGCCCTTCTTGTCGACAGAGAAAAACCTACAGTAGTTGGCACCATAGAAAAAGGATTCCATTTGGAGAAACCCAACAGTTACCCCACGGTCAAATGGTATTAAATATTGTCAGTGTACCATAGTTGCCACTACCTCTTTACCTATTAATTCATTTCACTGAGTTTATTTCGACGAGAGGGTTTTGAAAAGTTCTCGGCCCTACTTCCCAAATATTACCTTTATAATTTATCATTGTAACTGGAATGTTTCTTCTTTGTTGTAAAGTGCCAATTTGTTATAAAGTACAAATTTAATGTAACGTACCAATTTGTTGTAAAGTACCAATTTGTTGAAAACGTGATTTTTTTTTAAAATTCACTTCAAATGATTAACTGAACCATGTGAAAAATGGTTTGGAATTTAAGGCTGTTTTGCAGAAAAAAAACGTCAAAAAAATATCCATGAGTGGAAGAGATGAATATTGGGTGACAAGTGTCAGTCATCATGAACTATGAAGAAGTGTCTGTCTATATTTCTGAGATGGGGTATTATGTACACTATTTACATTATTAGGACTATTGTCCTCATCTTTGTCGCTATATTTATTACAACGTATCGGCCGTTGTACGCTCCGGCCTTCTTCAGGTGGTTGGAATTTCGAACTGAACCATTTATTTCGCTCACTGGGATAGACTGTTCTAGTTCCACGTGCCATGTTTAATGGATGTTAGCTATCAGTTATCTCCTGCTAATTCCCCTCTCCAAGTTCTCCACAGCCTTAACTCACACTCTTTAGGTCCTGTCACTGGATCTAACTAACACCTTTATCCACTGTGCCATGTGTCCTAAATACCCAGTTAAGGCGGTGGAGAAATTGGAGAGGGGAATTAACAGAAGATAACTAATAACTGACATCCATTAGACATGGTATGTGGAAGTAGAACAGTCTACTCCAGTGAGCGAAATAAAGGGTTCAGTTTGACATTCCAACCACCTGAAGAAGGCTGGAGCGTACAATGGCTGAAACGTTGTAATAAATATGGCGATAAAGATGAGGACAATAGTCCGAATAACATAAATAGTATGAAGAAGTGATATTCCAGACTCAACATGCAATACGGTTTAGGAGGCTTTCAATAGTAAACTTTTCAAATTCTTGATCATGCACCTAATTTGTTCAGGCTTACGGCGATATCACGTTGAAAACCGGTTCTTGTATGATCCCCGAAGCTTGTCAGCGTCGAGCCTGGTGAGTATCTAGATGGGTGACCATTTAAGAATACCAGGTACTATAATCTTGGATGTACGTGTGGTGTAGTGGAAAAAGGCTAGGAATTGGAGATAGAGTTCCAATTCCAGTCGGTTTTTTTTATATTCACTTACGTATAAATACCCTTTGGAAAGGTAGGAATCCACCTCTTCCTCCACCCCAGCTATTAGTAGGATTCGTATCAATAAATCATTATTATGTCAAAAAAAAAAAAAAAAAAAACTTCTACAATCTAAAAGTATTTTATGGCTTTAAATAACCTGGAAAAGGTTGATAAGCCATAAATATCAATCAGTCCTAATTTGATCGACGAAATTTACCAAATGAATGCCTGAGACAAGTGAGGTAGCCAAAGAGCGTGTTCTCTTTATAAGTCAAGGGCCACTGGATATGAAAAAGCTGCAATATTAATTGAGGTGTTGAAAGATAAACGCGGGTGTTCTTACAGGACTGGACGTACAACGGATGTTGTGAAGAATTTGGGGTTTTCAACTGGTATAAATCATCTACCCGAAGCATCAGATCTTCTTCCATTTGATTATTTCCTGCTTTCAAATTTTAAAAGGAGAACGTTTCCGAATTATTCGAATACGATAGCAACAGCAGCAGCAGCGGCGCCAGCGTAAGCGTCAGCAGCAGCGGCGCCAGCGTCAGCGGTAGCAGCAGCAATAAATAAGTATTTTAATAACCAAACATTTTTTGAAGAGTTAAAGAAACTTCAGAAACGAGTGCCAAATATGAATAGTGAATATGTTGAATATAGATTTCATAACTGTAAGCCATTTCCTTCTTGTTCTTGACCTGACCGAGAGGTTTTCAGCACCCCCTTCATAAATGTGGGAATTACCGAAAACATTTAGTGTACCGCAGTCTCGATATTTTCTTACTTTATTTACTTTACATTATTTATTACCCGACTTCTGATATGGTCACCGACGTAATAACCAAACCACCGACTAGAGCAAAATTAGAGAAATTCAAGGTACTTTTATTAGGACATTAGACCAATTCATATGGTGCTCTCTCTCTCTCTCTCTTATATACATACATACATACATATACATACATACACACACACACACATATATATATATAATGTATAAAATATTTTTACAAACTTTGGAGGTGGTTCCTCACGCCAAAACAAGGGCAAAAGTCTATATAAACATATGTCCGCAAATCCTTCGTTTTTGAGTTATTAAGTTTAAAGGAAGTTTACGGTTGATGGCGCTGTGTTGCCTTAAGACTAGTTTATATTTGTCATTCGTGTACATTTGTGGCTAGTCTGTCTTCAATGTTTAACGTGTGTAGCAGTGAATTAACTGAGAAGTGTTCCGTCTAACAATGGCAGGATATTCTTATCGTGAGCAGGCAGATATGATTTTACTCACGGCCGCGCTAATGATAATGGACGTGAGGCTGAACGTCTGTATCAGATTGCGTTTTCAGACCGAAGGCAATCGAGTCATCCAAGCTTTGATGCTGTTTATCGTCGCATTGCTGAGACAGGATCCGTGGTACCACAAACTATGGATCGAGGAAGACCGAGATCTGCTCGTACCTCTGACAACAAAAAACGCATTCTACAGGCCGTCGGTGACGATTCAGTTATAATCACACTTCAAGTAGCCCCCTAGCATGTCGTACATCTCATAGTACAACATGGAGGGTATTCGGTATTCGTATTATTTGCCAATGTGTGTAGGGTCTTTCACCCTCTGATCACTCACCATGGGATAACTTTTGCAGGTGGTTTATTGCGCAAACTTCCGATCCCTTGTTTCACTCCTCAGTCTTATTTATGGCTGGAATTGTAGATGATTGTCTGGCAGGTCCATATGTTCTCCCAGCACGTCTTACAAGAGCTGTCGACAGGACTTTATTTATAGCACACTTCCAGACCTGCTAGAGGATGTACCCCTGCTAAGACGCATATGGTTCATCCCTGACTGGGCTCCAGCATATTTTAGTCACATTGTTCGTAATGCACTGGTTGACATCTACTATGAAAGATGGTTAGGTAGGGGAGAACCTGTTCCATGGCCTGAACGTTCCCCCGACCCCAATCCTTTGAATTTTTATCCGTGGGGACACACCCAAAAACAATCGGTTTAAGCAGCAGGCATTAATAAAGGCAAAGATGCTTTATCAACCTGTCATGGAGTCCTGCGAAACCATCTGACACTGTATGGGAGTATTTGAAAGGGTCCACCTGACGGGTGGTATGCGGGTGAAGAAGCAAGCAGAGGACAAGTTGCACATTTGTTATCAGTTGTTGTGTTGAAGTACAACGATGGCCTTTTGGACATATGGATATTTTACCTTGTTTTGGTCTCGTGAACCCACACTAATGTTTGTAAAAGTATTTTTCATACACTCTGTATATGGACTGGAGTGTCGAACGTCATGGGAATTGTCTCATATGGTTTACATTTCAGTTCATAATATCTGTTTTATTATAAAAAAAAAAACGTATTTGGTAGTGTGAGCTTTTATTATACAACACCAGGATTGTTTATCATATTGTAAATGAATATAGATAATAGTATAGTTATTGATATTTATTTCTTCATTTCAAATCTATAAATGTTGCCATGGGCCGTAAGGAAGTTATAATCTCAAAAAAAAAAAAAAAATATATATATATTGAAATAGTATTTGTATATGTTGAACAAAGATCACAGAACAAATAAAAGACGAAATTTGAAACATTGTTTTCAAAAGAAAAGAGTTTTTAAGAAAGTCAAAAAAGATTTTTGAGAAAAATTACAAGCGTAATAAATAAGAATGCCGGATTGACGAACAAGAAAATATTTGATGAAAGCCGGTGCTGTGGATGTAAACAGGGAGAAAATATGCAGACTATTAAGACATGAAAAAAAAGTCATGGAAGCAATCAAAAGACTATTCTTAAGTCAACATCACAAAATGGGTGAATGAAAACTGATTTCTCAACGGTAATTTTAGTGATGAACGTAGAGCTACATTGGTTGAACCCGATGGCTAGGCTTAAGTTTGGTTCCTTCATGGAAATACTCAACAAAAATATTTAGCTGGAGCCAGAGTGATGTTTTGATATTTGGTATCCATTAGTATTGTAAAATCATAGGTCCTTTAAACGATACTAGTGTAAAAAAATGCAGACAATTGGTATAATTGTTTTTTCTTGTGTGCTGCAGGTCACAACCAATAAAGTTTAAAGAAAATGGGTATATTCAAGCAAACAATATCCACTGACATTATGAAACACTGACTATTGCCCACCTTACTAAAAATATTTTCAAAGGCATCAAATTAATAGAATGGCCTCAGTCGAACACCCGTGGCCCATCATTAAAAGCGGTATTATGAGGACGGAAAACAAAATATTGTTTTTTATTCTCATAATGTCACTTTAACGATGAACATGCAAATTAAATGTCAGAGAAGCAATTAAAACTGCTGCAAGAAATGTCACAGTTGAGCGAGTAGATAAGTTAACAAAATCAATGGCCGAAAGGATGATGAAGGTTATGGAATATCAACGAGTTCATATTAAAATATAAACAAATAAAATAATTATTTATTAAGTTGTTTTGCGTTACTCCAATATATGTTTTTATCGCCTATATGTTTTGGATTTATTAATAAATCAAGTTGCACTTGGGTTTTCTTCTGGAAACAAAGTGACACCTCGCAAAAAATATACTAATATTTTTATTAAAGATAAATATTACTTTCACGATATTTTGCTCGGATTGATATAAATACAGTACACGAAAAATTCTTTGGCAACTTTAAATTTTTAATAATTGACAGCTTATAAGAGAATGCTTCGAATCGCGTTTTATACAGATGAAACATTGGCTTTATTGGAGTCACTTTCATATCTAACAATAATGTTTTGAAGCTAGGGTTCCGAATGAAAGAGACCCACTCCCCCAATAAAAAAGTTAAAGTAAAAAATATATGGCTACCTAACCTCTTTAGTTTTTTCTTTTTTCTCTAACACGCCAGTATTTTTTTTCGCAATAGAACTGATTTTTCCTACATATAGTGAACATAATGCTTTCATTGTTTGAAATCTTGACGAGAATCTTCAAAGACCAGGATGAAGATAGTAAAGATGAACAAGGATTTGAGCTAAGTGTGTAGGACACGGAATTTCAATGCGCGCCTTTTTTTTTTTTAATCATTTTGAAATGTCAAGCCAATGGTAATGTTTCGGATTGACCATGATGTGGTCGGTCTTAAAAAAATGATGCAGAAACTGATCAGGACAACAAAAGCTTGACCAAGGAAAACTGCACGACATGTGCATTGCATCTTGTCCAGTTTAGTGCCAATAGATATACCACAACGAGTATCCCAGAGTACAAGGACTGAATATGTGTATTACCGTCTAGAAACCAGCATTAAACAACAAATAGTTAAAGGAAAGTTAGTCAAAGAGTCATAAACTATGGAATGCAGATATTTGAAATAAGATCACATTCAAAGATAAAACCTCGAAGTCAGGAGCCTTTCCTCAGCGAATGTCATCAAGCCTTGCATGTGACTCCTCGTTCCACTGATTTTTCACGGTTTAGCAAGACATTGTATCGGAGATTGGTGGAGCGGGTCGCGTCAGATCCGCTTCGTGGGCGACTCAGCTTGTCGTTGGCGGCTCGGCTTGTCGTGGGAGAGTTGCGCTCTTTCTGGTTTGGGGCGCCAGTGGAAGAATACCTCACCAACCCTGAGTTTTCGTTTACCCAGCGATTGATGCGGAAGGCGGTGCGTTTCAGTAACATTAATTTCAAGGCGGGCTTGGCAGAAATGCCCGATTCTTCACCGGTGCGATCATGGCTTAGGGGAAACGTCTGAGTACGGCTTTTTCCATTGTCTGCTGGTGACTCATTTTGGGATCAGGTCGATGATTTGGCGGCTCCTATCGATCCCGAACATCTTGTGTCCATAAATCTCGCATACGTGTGCGATAATGTCTTGCCTCCGTGGTCCGGGGTGAATCGGTTGGTGTTTCTCACACTGCTAACCGTGGCAAGAATGTGGTTGACGCGAATGGAGGGAATCTTACAGTATGGACACTATTCTCTTCAGGTTTTGGGCATCAGCTCAAGATGAAGATCATAATTAATAGACAGCGTTTGCCTTCAGAAGATTTTGGCAGAAGGTAGGTGCTAGTTGTGAGTCTGGTTCGCGTGAATCTGGCCAATCTTGATTTCCTTTTTTAAGTCACCTAAAGTCACAACGGAGCGAATTCCTGTCGGACCACAACCCTGGTTAACCTAGTCTCTTTTTGTTCGCCTAGCTCATGTCAGTGACTGTCATTTCCCTGTCTGGTCTCGGCGTTCTCTTTTGTTATCAAGATACCGAATTTCTCCAGTTTTTATCCTCACTTTTTATGTTGATTCGATCATCCTTATATATTTCTCCATTTTCAAAATGATTTGTGCCTTGTCCACTACCAGTGAGCGAGATTCTTGGATCTGCTCATCGGAAGAAACCTGACTTAAATATCACCGAACAAATTTGGAAAGAATTCAAGAGAAGCCGTCATCAGGAAAGTCTTGAAGAATTGTGGCAACTCAGTCACAGAGAATGACATTTTATACCAGTGATAATGGTAAAGGATTCTAGTCGCAGTAGACAAATTGTTCAAACTACACGAAATATTAACAATGTGCAGTAACTTTTCGAAATGCACATTATTGATTATAGTCATTTTTCTGTATTAAAACAATGTATTTGGATTTATTTACGTGGGGTCGCCGAAAACTTTTGCGGGGGTCACACTTTTGGCAATCTTCTCTCATTTTCATTTCTCATTAATAACACTTGTTACATAAGAAAAAAGGCCAAATTACATATGAAAATGATTCCAACAGGACCAAATATTACATCTACAGAAATCGTCATGCAAGGAAATTTATTTGTAAGCTGGTAATTAGCAGAAATCTCCAAGAGTCTAAAGTGGTCAAAGACTTTGGCATGGCATTGTATATACTGAAAATTTTAACACTATCGGTTGGTCAATACCAATTTTATTAGGAAAATGTGCTGCATGCATAGACATACATATATATAGTTGATAGAATTTTGGGGGCTTACAATAATCATTATAGTAATTCATCGAGTCTAGAAGAATCCTCAACAGATTGCAGAAAGCACTGGACAACCGTTCCGTCCTATTTGGGACTCCATCAGCAGTGCACATCCACTACCGAGAATCGAACCCGGGCCGTTACGATACAACGCAAGCATCATACCACTGGACCAACTGGCTTCGGTGACGAAAAAGAAACTGAATAGACTCGATACAGCGCCGCTACTCACAATAGCAGTGGATGCGCACGGCTGAGGAGTCTTAAATAGGATGAAACGGCCATAGAGTTCTTTCTGTATTCTGTTGAGGATTCTTCTAGACTCGATGAATTACTATGATGATATATCTATTTGTTTTTAGTTAAACGTCAATTTTAGTGGATATCCATATTTGGATAAATGCCCTGTTTATTTGTTAAAAAGTATATTTATTTATTTTCATTTACCGCTTCGAGATATCTTATTAATGGATAATATGCGCTGTCAGGCAAAATGCATATTTTTGTTTAATAAGATTTCGTTTAAGTAATAAATTCTGTCGGAATATTATACAAATACATCGGTTTTTATAAAGTAGCTTTCCTTTTTTATTTTTTAATTCGTTTTAATATTTTTTATTATTGCTTATTTTTTTTCTTTTCTATATTCTTTTTTGCCTAACCTCGCCTTTTATTTGGTAACTACCAACTTTTTTAGTTCGTATTGCAATAATCTTATCCGTTGACACAATATAAATTAACGGGTCAGTATCCCTATTAAACTTACTATTAATAACTTAGTTTATTTTTCGCTATCTACCTACCAACACTCTATATTTTTAATTTATACACCAATACTATATTATATTTATTATTAGGTTGGTGCAAAAATAATGACGTAATAATGTCGTTTTTTGACGTTAAAAAATACATCAAAACCGACATTATTACGTCATTATTTTTGCACCAACCTAATATAATCTTGAACTTTAAATGCACACACAAAGTAGAGTTGCTCCCATGAAGTCCAGAATAAAAAAAAAAACAAACATATTGAACAGTTCATAACTTTTAGTACCTGAATGAATGGGAAAGCCATGAGTCGCACCGTAAACGTAGGTATATGTGTGTGTGTGTGTGAATGATGCGGGCATTGATATTTATGTGCTTGTGTGTGTTGAAATGCTGCAATTAACTTGGAGTTGTAGATATTGAAATAGTTTTCATAACATTTTTGTAGATTTTGAAACCGGCATCTGTAAAAGAAAATTACCAACGTGAAACGCTTAATTGAATCTCGGTTATATTTTTTATTGATCAGTTTTGCTTTGAAAATGACAATTCTACAACCTGAATGACAGGTGAGCAACTTCACGTTGCAACAGAAATATTTTTGCCGGCAAGAATTAATCTGTGCGTGTGTGCGTAAAGGTTTATTTTCATATATCGAATGAATAGAATCAGAATAGTTAAGACCACCGAGGCGGAAAGCGTTTAGTTCCTGGAAATGTTAAAATATTATTGCGGCTGACATACTCCACCCCCACCCAACCAAAAATTTGAAAAAAGGTAAAGTTAGCATCAAACGTAAATCGAAGTCAGATGGTTTTGTATTTTTTTAAGGAATAATCGGGAGGGTAATTACTGAGAAAAGCGGGACAAGTGGGAATTGGGGTTGAAAGGGGGAAAATGAGAAATGATGACAGTTTTTTTTTTCTTTAATAAATCACATTTTGGCTACAATCGCAAATATAAATGAATTGATACTCAACCTTAAAATCTTTTTCAACGTCATCGTTTTCCTTCGTATTTTATGTTATTATTTAAATCATAACAATTATATATATATATATATATATATATATATATATATATATATATATATATATATATAACGTCATCAAATATATGATATCAGTATCCATGACAAGAAACATTATTAGTAAAAAAATAAGGAGTCGCCGTTTGCCGAACACTTCGTCCCTGTCGACAGTTTAGAAATTTCAATAGAATGAGTTTCTTCTTAGTGGTGTTAATATTAAGAAAAATCTGCATTTCACAACCATTCTTTTTATTTATTTATTTTTTTTTTATATTTTTTTAATTTTATTTTATTTTTTTGTTGTTTTTAAAGATATAGTTTGGCAAAAACGGCTGATGTCAAATAGTTTTGATTCCCGAAGAAGGAAAAACACGAAGCTGTCGATGAAATTCGCAGCAAATATAATTTCATGCCGTTCGATTATGTTGTTTTATTGCAGGAGATGAAAACAGAATTATTCATGGCATTTTCCCCAGTCTCGCAAAATGAATGTTTTTTTGTTCACTTAGACAAACGGCAACAAAAGAAATCAGTCGGTGCTGGAAAAGGAAAAACAACCACAGATGGTGTCTTGAAAATAAGAGGCAGGGAGGATTCTTCAGAAAGCAAATCCAGACGTTATAACTTTTTTAAATGCAAAATCCATGTATGGTCGCCTTTTATTGGCAAAAAAAAATTCTTTTATATGTAAGTTTGTCTAATAATGTTAATTCATTCATTCATAAATTCGAATAAGAATGTCCCTGGAGTTGGCCTACCGGTTAACAAACTTCGAAAAATGGATTCGGTGAACTTAGTTCAAATTCAAGCCGAGACATTTTCTATTCACTTTACACGAAACAACAAGCCCCGTGAGAAAGGCACAAATCCGTCTCTTCTCCCCAAAGTACTCGGTAAAATAAGAGAGAAGACTGAGCTCTTGGTTGGTAACCAGTCTAGGAGAAGGACAACTTCAAACCGGCTGGGCGTGAGGTTAGAAACTCCAATTCGTAAAACTTACTTGCTACGGAAAGCGCAGATTTATTACCTTGAGTCGTATTGTTGTCATCCAATGCCCCGAGAGGAACTGACAGGTTGGTTAGAAGAAGAAGAAGAAGAAGAAAGTGTCTACTAAATAGATAACTTATACTGTGGAATTGCTTTGTGTTTTGACACTTAAGTAATTTGGTCGGACACAAAGGACACATTTGTGGCCCACGGCATGACAATGATCTCCTGTCGTGGTTTTGTCCCAGACTCAAATAAACTTATTTATTAAGCTTAGCTTAGTCTGGTACAAGGCCAATATAAAAATGAAACGATCATTGCACCAGTTTTCGAGGCTGAGTAGCTTGAAAATCAGCATTCAAAATATCAGTTTTTGTTCTAGGTTCGAACACCGACTTCTCGAGTTGACAATAAATGTGCATGTTTCTCAACTACAAGGCAGATCTTTAGGTTATTCCTAAAATTAGCTTAGTCTGGCACAAGGCCACAATAACGGAGATAGTAAAGTGTGAATTCGCTTTATTAATGAATTGGTCAATAAAACTATCTTACTGTCGTATGAGATCGGAACTCAAAGATATTAAACTTAACATGTCTACTGGTTTTAAATGGGAGATATACATGGGGAGAAAGACAAGGGTTAATTCCCTTGAAAATCAACATACGAAATTTTGTCTTTTAATTTGTATTCGAATGCTTTTTTTCTTTTTCTATTTTCGAAATATTGAAAGGGAATCAGATAATTATTTCATCATTTTCCCCATTAATGTAACAAAACTGAGTTCTTAAAATGATCCACTAGTGTGCGAGTGTGTTGTGTGCACGTATTCACTTAGCTGTAGGGCATATCTTCCAAAACACCCAGCGAATAGCACCGACCCACGTACATAGATTGTGCTTTTTTTTTTCTATACATACCTATGAACAAACTTAACTTAGGCACAATAAGAAATTAACAGCAATAGTAAAAAATATAAAGTAATATAAATTTGATAAAAAAATTAGTTCTTGCCGTAGATCTTAGCAACCTGAACATGCGATTTTTCTCAAACTTTCCACTGTTCTTAGGATTATTATTTAATGAAGCTTATAAACTTTATTTCTGTGTCGAAGGGGTGATAATTAAAATCACGGAAAGCGAGATTGTCGATAGAAGGCGATATTTTCTCATATATAAAACTTGACGTTTATTTGTGCTTCCTCTCGAAACCCTTGTCGGAGTTAACTCCTCCTAAATTGTGCAAATTGTTCATTAGGGGACGCTCTCCCTACACTATAAATACTGGGCGATTTCTTGCCTCGTTCTCTTTTTCATTTCTTCATTTTCAGCGAACACATCTACAATGTAAGCTCTCGCAGATTACTTCTTCCCATTTGTGGGAGACGCCATGAACTTTACACACATACACGTACGTACAAACATTCACCAACATACAAACTCTTTACGTTCACACACAAACACAAATGTTAATGTCTATGCCCATTGTAAGTTTTGTTGCTTAATACATATATTTGTTTATATATATATATATATATATATATATATATCGGTCTTGTTGGTTTTCTTTGTACTTCTTTATCGTGGATTCAATCTCTGAGTCCGCCATGTTCTTATAGTGGACCTTATTTCAGCAGGAATAAACGCACGTGTTCCTAATTTAGCAACACGTAAACCCATGGTCCTCTACACCCTCAGCATTAAACATCTTTAAAAAATTTTTGTCCTCCAATTGGTAGACAAGTATTGCCTAAAACTGTTATATCAAATTAATGGGCTTTATTACTGAAATTTACCAGTAAATGTTTTATATCTTGGACAGCTAGCTTAATGGAGAAAACTAATTTTCATGTTTAGCTTTAAAAATCAGTTTGGAAAAAGGCTTCGTCATCCATTTCCAATCTGATCTTTTGTGATCTTTATACAGCGAGTGCTTTGTTGATGGATTTAAGAATTAAATTACTTAGTTATTCAAATAAGGCTACTTTCTAACCTGAAAATGGTAACCACATTAGCCTCTAGATCACAGCGTGGGTACAAAGGGAAATAAATAATATACGAGTCGATGCTGAAAATTATCTGCCCGACCCACATCTGAGAATCTGACCAGATAAACGAATTTTTCTTTATTTCTTTTGAAAGCTTTTTTGTCGGACTGATAACTTTTCAGCACGCTCTAATATCAACAAAAGTAAACAATGTTGATATCATTTCGCTAATATCTTTTTATGGCATACGCGAATCTCTCTAATAAAAAAAAAACGACTATGTAATGCAGTAAAATAAAAGACATAATATTTATTAGGAACGATTCCCAATGTTGCACTATAACAAAAAACATGTAAGAATCGCGACACAACTGCAGCTATGACATTTCCAAGATAGTCATTTCTAATTTTTTTTCCTTTTTCGCTTAGTTTTAATTTAATGTAGGTCATATTCGACTGGTTGTTCAGGGTAAAGCCCTCAAGCCCTATATTTAAAAAAAAAATAAGGATGTATTTTGCATTTGAAACCAAATTAGCCGTTCACTCGCCAGTAATTTACAATCACCTGAGGAGACGCATCGTTACGCGTTGAAACCTGACTACAATTGTGTAGCGATTCTTACATGTTTTTGTTTTAATATCCTAAAATAAATAACATTGCTCTACTATGTATTGAGCCCTCTTTTAAATTAGATGTTACGAAAGTTTGAAGTGTACTCTATTCCCGGTCTTATGGTCGGAAAGTGAACGTTCTAATCACTTGGCCAAGGGCCTGAAAACAAAGACATATGTGAGATATCTGATAGACAAAACTATTCAGAAGTAGTCAATGGTCACAAGGGACTCTGAAGGATCGAACCTACTGGCCTTGTCAGAACCGTTGATCACACCAGATAATACACTCTCTCCCAGAAACTGTAACTAAGATCAGCTCAGCATAGTTGCAGTATAAACTACAACTGGGTTCTGTGGGTGTTGAACAAGTACAAATGTTTCTGAGCAAGTGTCTGCAACAGGGATTGGAGAGCAGCCTTATTAGACTGGTCTTCTCGAAAACGAGAATTTGACATATGTATATATATATATGCCGGGTGTAACAGCAAAATTGTTCAAATCGCGTAACAGCAAAATTGTCCATTTGTTAGATTAAGCTTTAAATCGTTGTATCTTAGAAATGATATCTTACTGGAATTCTCCGAGGCTTTTATGTAACACTATTGAACTCTACTTTGAGTAATCAGAATATATAATTACACTCGCTAATCTTAACAGAAGAATTGTGGTGAAATCGATAATGAACGTCCTCTTGATGGTTCTTGAATAGACTTAGAAGGTGGAAGCTAGAATATGAATGTCGGTACTATTACTGAAGGCCTGAATGTTTTTCCTCTCATAATTGCTCATTTAGGAAGGCAGTGGGGCTGACATAAAACGATTTTAACCTGTTCTCTTTATATCTAAATAACTCAAAGGATTTTTCAGTGATTCTTACAACAAATAGTTTAGTGTTTTTTTTTTTTTTTTTTTTTACATATTAAACATTTTATGGGATGGACAGTTTTTCTGTTACACCCGGTATATATATATATATATATATATATATATATGTAACAGATTATTCTTACGTTGGTCACTAAAAAAAATTATATTTGTTTTGACTCAGCAGGAGATACGAGGTTGGGAAGGGGAGGCGCAGAACGGCGACAAAATGAAAAAGTATAAAATCGATGCCTTGTAGTTGTAATATTTGCACAGTTCACACTGGTGTCATTTGTTGGTGTTCATCCCCTGTTAAAAACCAGAATTTCGAATGATGAGTCCTCCTCCCCCACAACCGCTTTGGCGATTAGCATCGCACAATCTTCTTAGAATCACTTCCCCAACTTGATATTTAGCGTCAAAATCAAAGTCGCTTTGTGTCGTATTCGACTAATACACGTCGAACAGCATTAGTAGTTTATAGGTCACTGAAAATGTAACTAATCGGGTTCAAGTCGTAAGAGAAGAAATCGATTGTTGCGATCAATTTCTGTTTATTTTTCTTTTCTTTCTTTCGATGTTGGAGAAAATAAAAAATGACGGCAATTATTATTTGTGCAGAAAAGCGTCATTTGCAGTTGTTGTTGAATTCTGTGATGAAACATAATTTATTCCATGAATCATTCGACTAGTATCCCAATTCTTATTGTTTTGAAGATAACATTTCTGCTGATGTATTCTCCGGGCTTTATTAAATGTACACACCTTCTGGTAATCTTTGAACAAAATCACTTGTCCACAGTTTTTAAAAATTACGCCACCTTTGCAGTTAATTACGTAAAAGGTTCACGCGTCAAGATTCAGTCTGATAATATAAATTTTGGCCGTGAATACTCCAGCCTTCTTCAGCTGTCTATTTTAGGCTGATTAGCTGACTACAGCGTTATTTTGTCCATCTGATGCTATTCTTTTGTTTTGTCTTCTACTGAAAACCAACTTGAAGAAATCAACATCTTAATATAACGATCCATCATCTCCAAAACCGGAAGAAAATTATCGGAACGACACGAACTCGATATGATAACAAAAGTGAGAAGTTCAATTCCCGAATCAAGTAGTGAAATCCATATAGATTGTTTCAGCAGGAACAAATAAGAAACGACACCAAAGGGACAAAATAACAATATAATCAACTGATAAAAGACATTCCCTGTCTGTTAAAATTGAACATCTGAAGATGGCCAGAGGGGACTTGATCGAAATGTTGTGATTATAATAACGCCTCTAACAACCAAGATGAGAACAATAGTTCGAATAAATCAATATATAATTCGTTATCTAAAAAATCAGACAAAAATATAAATTTATATTTATATATTTTAAATTAATATTTTCTGTTTAGATCTGACGCTAAGTTTTGTGATATTGTTCTGAAAATGGGAAGAAAAGACAAAAAAAACAAAAAAACAAAAACAAAAAAAAAACAGTGACACTCAAAGCTTAATGCATTATGTAAGTAAAGAAGACCAAAGAACACATCGATTGAAAAAAAAAAGTGTTGAAAACAACAAAGATGAGAATATTAGTTCAAATAATTCAGGGAATAATTATTACGTGGTTGTCACAAGAACTGACTTAAAAAGCAAAAAATTAATATTTTTCTGGGTGGATTTCTTGGTGTCAAAAAAAAAAAAAAAAAAAGTGGCAATGAAGCACTTATAAAACGTGGAACGGGTACAGATCTGAGAGGGCGGATCGAAATTTGCTGTTGAGCAGACCGTATACAATGGGGTTAATTGAGACGGAACTGATTGCGATCAATAGACAAACAGAATAGATCAGATTGAAATTACCACCGCCAAATATTCGATAGTCAAGATCAACGAGAACATTCAAGATGGTGACTGGAAGCCACGTGATTGCAAACGTCATCGTAACGGTGGTCAGAAGAATTAGGTTCCTCTTATTTCGTCGGTAGATTTTCATCGTCCGCTTGTCGTAGACGAATTTCTTCACGATCTGCTGCCGCAAGAAGTTATAAATCTGACAGTGCATCACAGAAATCAGGATCAGCGGTAGAACATACTGGATGAGAACAACGCATGTTGTGTAGACGGCACGCACGACATATGATGACCAACTCTCGATACAGACCTCGTAGACGAGAAGCGCCGGAATAATTTCTCTCTTATCGACTCTGTGGTACACAAACATTGGGATACTGAGACATAAAGATATGACCCAAATTGCTAAGATGTTACTCAGTAACAGATCACTGTTAGGCGTCGACCTTTTCCGGTCGACTACGATTACCCGGTATCGTTCAATGGCGATGGAGACGATCGTGAATGTCGACACGAAAGTCACCAGCGTTTGCATGGCTGACGTAATTTTGCACATCACGTTTCCTAGACTCCAAAATCTAAGAATTAATTTGTTCATGGTAAATGGCAGGCTAAAACTTTGAAAAACGTCGCAGATGGCGAGATTGACGATCAGAAAGTTGAGTGGATACCATAACTGCTTGTTGCGGTAGACAACGTAGCAGACGAGAAGATTACCCACAATGCCGAGCACCATGACAAGAACGTAGGCTACAATGAGGCAGACTTCCGTTGAGGGTTTTATTAAGTGATGGCCCGGACCGTTCTCAGCGAGTAGATTCATTAAATCGGAGTCTGTGAAATTTCGTGAAAAGAGTTTGTCGTTGCGAGCCTGTTGGGATTCATAATCTGAGTTGGGATTTTCTGTTATCATTTTTTTTGGTAGACTAAAAAAGAAGAAGAAGAAGAAAAAAAAAAAAAGATTAATTTAAGATAATAAAAAATAAAAAAAAAGATGTGAATTCTATTGTTTTTTTCTTTGGATTTTTTTCCTTTTTCTCTTCTCTCTTTATTCGTCTTTTTTTTTATTCATTTCTTTTTTTCTCACTGTTTTTATCGTCTTTCAATCATTTCTATTTTTTTTTTTTTTTTTCTCATGTCGACTTTGTTTTTTTTTTCTCTTCATTTTCTCTTCTTTCACTTTCTCTCTCCTATTATCTCCTCTCTTTCGCTCTTCTCTCCCTCTCCGCTTTCACATTCTCTTCTCCCTCCTTTCACTTTCTTTTCTCTCTCTGTTTCTCCTATTTCATGTTCTCATCTCTCTTTCTCTCACGTTCTCATCTCTCTTTCTCCTCTTTCACTCTCACTCTCTCTCCACTCTAGTCACTCTTCTTTATTTTTTCAAATCTTTCTAATAATAATAATAATAATAATAATAATAATAATGGCCTGTCACAAAATCCTGGGCGAAATATTGTTATTTCTTGTTCATATTTTTCTTTAAAATATTTTTGTCTTAGATTCAAGTTCGAGAAAAACCAACTATAGCAAAAAATCTCGTGGCAAGTATTTCAATTTGTAACCGTGTTTGAATAAAAAAAAAAAACATTAAAAAGAGCCACAGGAACGACTTTCACAATTACTGAAAATAATCCTACCAATTGTTTGTTAGCATGCCGTATTGAACAATATTTCTTATTAATATCGTAATGTTCATGGCGATGAAATTAACTTTTACGCGTGTTTTGGGCGTCTTTCTTTCGCCAAGTTCAGAGACACAACATGGAAAAACCCAGTGAGGATCAATCTCATTCAACGAACAAATCGTCTAGGGATTAATGGTCTGGCGCAAGACTACAAATGTAGAACACCCATTAATGATCCAACTCTCTACAGTTGTACCGAACAAAAATAGCGCCCTCATCACTGTAATATGTTCAAAGGCCTCTTTTTCAAGAGCTTAACCTAGTTTAGCAAAAGGCCTGGAATGGAACGCGACAAATATGCACCGAATTCATCACAATTGTCTTCGTAAGTTGAGCCCTCGTCACTGTACAGATATCTTTCCCAGAGCTTAACTTTTAGTTTATCAAAATGTCAAAAGAAACGGACTCACTACCGTAGTAATGGACTTTAAGCCTCGTCTGTTAAAATTTTGTTTGAGATGCGCAAATAACTTCTTTCTTAAATATAAAGCAGAAATACTTCCCACAAATACCGCTCACATAATGGCAAGGCATTAGTGACAATGGCGTCTTCATCTAGCTAATGTAGAAGTTATTTCTGGGAGGTACACCCATCGTAAAAATCTTAAGACCAGATACAAAATGGTGAAAAAAAATACTGTTACTTTAATCAAAATATATTTGCGAAACATTTACATTTAATTAGAAAATGTGGTTTATCAACAAACAAGTGAAAATTTTAAACTTTTAATTAATTTAAACAAACATTGAAAAAAGGATTTTTTGGCGGTTGGTCATAAAGATAAGACCATGTAAATAAAAATAGCAAATACAGAACAAATAAGTCACAACAACAATTTAATTCTCAGTATATCCTCCATTTTTGCGAATTAATTCGAAAATTCGCTTTAGCATACTGATTATTAACTTCTACATGAGGGTGCTTGGGATGCTCGCACAGGATGCATAAACTGCAGCACGAAGAGTATCCACAGTTTATAAACATCCTTTGCCATCCATCCCCAAACATTCTCGATTGGGTTTCGTCCTGGAGAGCGTCGTGGATTGCAGCATTGTCCTGTTGGAAAATCTAGTTTTCTCCATATAGATGAGGGCCTTCAGTAATTAGCGGTGCCTTTCTTAACATGTCAATGTAACTAGCAGCTGTTCGACGACCTTTTACCTCCTGTAACTCAAGAGTTCCATTGTACGAAAATGAACCCCAGACCATAGTTGATCCACCTCCACTGTGTCGCGTTGAGAAAAATTTCTTTTGAGACAGTAAAGCTGAAAACCGTCTGCGCCATCAAGGTTGAATGTTTTCTCGTTTGAAAACAAGACTTTCTTTCATTTATCCACATCCCAAGTTTGATAATCTGAGGCAAATTGTAAACGAGGGGAGGGTTATGGGGAAGAAAAAGGTGAGGCTTTTGCAGCCGTTTCAAGCTCGTAAACCCTTATTTAAATGCATTGTTCGAGAGCTGTATTCAGCATCTGTATTCGCTTTTATCTGATTTGATATCAGGCTTGAATCTCTTAACTTCATGCCTAATGCGTCTGTCTAGAGATGGTGAGATTTTATTGGGGTGACCGCTTGATTTTTTAGAAGCACACGCATCCGGATTTTTAATGAAGTTATCACTGACAGTTCTGCTACGGCCAATTGCATTTGTAATGGCTCGTTGCGAAAAACCACGTCTTTGAAGTTCAACAATCCTTCTCTGTTCAAACTTTTACCCTTAGCCATTTTAAAATCTGAAATTTAATACTGGAAATGAGCTACGTAGATGTCTACTCGGCTGAAGCTGAGCACACTGACTAGTTCTAAAAATTTTGTCCAGTAATTTGTTTTTTTTCCATACATGGTCTTATCTTTATGATCAACCAAAAAATCTCTTTTTCAATGTTTGTTTAAATTAATCAATTAAAAGCTTAAAATTTTCACTTGTTTGTTGATAAACTACATTTTCTAATTAAATCTAAACGTTTCGCAAATATATTTTGATTAAAATAATAGTATTTTATATTTTTTTTAACCATTTTGTATCTGGTCTTAAGATTTTGACCAGGGGTGTATATGTGGGAAGTATTTTTACTGCACCTTGTATTATTTTAATCGTGCTGTCAAACAAAATAAGGACGCATATTTTGTAATTACATTGTATATTGTGGTCCGAAGGTATTGTCATCCCTACATAATATCATTTTCTATTTTAACGCTCTGTGGGGGGTATTCTCGTCAAGGAGAGAGTTTCACATGAACGATACCAGAATACCAATCAGTTGAAGGACGCCATTCGGAGAGCCTTTGCAAAAATCAACAAAGCACAGCTTTGTAAAATATCACACACAACATGGCGCCGCATCATTTTGTGCCACGGAAATGATGGTATTCCTGCAGACCTACTCGATGTGTGACAGCGTCATTGAAAGTGAATAAGCTGAATTCATTACACGGACTTTGTATTGCTGTATTACCTGTTCTTCTATTGTTTTCATTACTTTTTGGTAAGGGAAGACAAGAATTTTGGATCAACCTGTATAATATAATCTGTATTATTTTCTATGATTCCTGAGCATTAAACAAAAATGAAGCTAAAATTACGTAACGATAATAACTGATGCTATACCTTGCTACTATACAATATATAAACACAATTCTAATAAAATAAAATTTAATATATACATATATTTGAACGAATGTTTAAATTCTTTATTTATCTACAGGGCCAATTACAATATTACGAGTATAAACAGGCAGGACCTTAATCACCAGAAAAGTGATGTCCACATTTATGCAGTGTACACTTCCGACGAAGAATGTAAGTGTTACACACACACATATTAATAAATCATCTAAGGGCATCAGTCCACTTAGCAGTTGATATGTTACCCGCGGTTCTAGAGGTTATCATGCTGCTATAGTAGAGATTTCCTGTTGAAATGGTCCAAAATTAAAATCTCTTTTTTTGTTTTTGTTTATTACTCCCCTTCCTCTCCTGACACGTGACATCTGTAAATATACTTAACCTCCTGGTGTGTTTTTAAGCCAATCAAATTTATTTTAAGATTTTGAATTTTTAATCTCTTGATCTGGTTGCCTTATTCTGGAGAACCAACGCATCGGACCTTTACTGCTAATGGTTTATATAGCAATAACATTTAACAAGGTCTTTGATAATTCCTTTTCAATGTTATTGCTATAAGTGAATATTTAAGACCAAGAAAGAATTAGTACCTTTTGAAATCTATCATTTGCTAACACTGATGGATTTCGATTTATACTGTTCACAAGTTTGATGATTAATCCACGCTGGATTAATATGTATTATCGATTTGCCAACAAATTTATACCCTCTTGGTTTTGATTATATATGTTTATGATTTTACTTTTGATGTGTAATTATTTTGTTTACACATTGATTTTATTTACGTTATCTACAGTCGGACTAATGTCAACATCTTTGCTGTTGATATTTCGTCTTGTACTTTTCTTTAGTACGGCTTGTTTCCATCTAGTCTGAATCTGTACTAAACGACTCAAGCATTGAACTCACTATTGCTATGTCACCAAATCCTTTTAGCAAAGTTTTCTCCCTTACACACACCGATCTACCCATTGTCTTTCTATTAATTTATGATAGTCTGTTGCATTTCTAGAAAGTACTTCTCCAAACTCATCACCTTTTATTTTCTTAACGAGCTTGTTTATATGTTTGGCTTGAAGAGGGATTAAGAGGTGAGTTAGCAAAAACACAAACTTTATTAATGGATACGAAGAACAGGAAGTTGTGAAGAGCTATGATCGCCCACTTTCTAAATAGAAGAAAAAGAACCATGTCAAAGGCAATGTCAATAAACTCTTATATACGTGGCAACGCTAAATTTCACAATTTACACTTTGAGAACGTCTCAATGAAGACATCTCATTTTTTATTTCCCTTGAACATTTTAACTGCTATCATACAATTTCAATCTATGCTTTGCCAGAAAGCTTTGACATTTAAAAGTACGTTTTTCTTTTATGTTCATCCATTTTTAATTTATACAATTTTTGTCAGACTTTTCGTAATACAATGAGATTTTTCCCCCGCTTTAAAGCTGAACAAAACTTCATTTTCATAGTTTGTATTGAAATTTTGGGACGATGGTTAACGTTTTGGGTAAAACATGTCTGTTTTTACCTAGCAGTTGTGATTTCAATCGTTGGATATAATGGGTTACGGAAAATCACATCCTGAAAACTATTTACTTTAAGCCAATTAAAAATCAATTCTCAGCGAATAAAAAATCAAACTGTGTTGATTAATAATTGACACTTCCTACTTTAATTTCTATACTTTTCAAAGTTTGTGATATATTGTTAAAATGTTTATATTCATTCATTCACGCTTTAGACCATGTTTGGTTCAATGTGAGGGTTGCAATACATTGCTTTTCCTTGGATTTATAATGCTATCAAGACGGCCATGAACACAAACACACAGGCCGTTGGGAAGTTCCCAGCAAGCTCACTTTCTAAAATCTAGCTAAATGACCAACTATCAGAAATTTAAAAAATTTCCTAGGCCGGGCCGAGAACTTCTCAACAAATTATATTCGCCATTTGTCTTGTTCATATATCATGCAGTAGGAATTACGATTACATTAGGTTAATGATCATTTTCACTTTGTAAACTGAAATAAAATTTACAAGGATTTTTCAAACCAATCAATGGATGGGTAAATTATTGAAATCTTAATATTTTATCATCCATTGACCGATTTAAAAAAATCCTTGTAAATTTTATTTCAATTTACAAGCTGAAAATAATCATGAACCTAATGTAATCTTAATTCCTATTGTATAAAATATGTTGTTCTGTTTGATTAAAACATTGAGCTCTATGTGTAAATCAATTTTAATATTTAATATTGTATTAATAGGATTTACTTGGATTATATACCAACGAATTATATATATATATATATATATATATATATATATATATATAATACTAAAAGTCTGTGATTCGTGCTTGCCTAGTGCGTCGTCAGTCCGGCGCATGATAATGATTTAAGTTCCGCTCTCTCTCTCTCTCTCTCTCCCTCTCTGTGATTGCGTGCATGCTTATTTATATTTCAACTTTCTTTAGTTTAAATAAACGCTATTTAAAATATTTTAAAAATATTTTCAAGTTAATATGATTTAAAAATATTTTAAGTGAATAAGATTTAAAAAACGAGTTGTTTATGCAGTAAGCAATTTTAATTCAACTTTCTTCAAACAGACATTTTTTAATGTTGAAATCAACTTCAATGTTTTATAACCTGAATCGTCAGTGACCCAACGGATCACGGGTAATCTACTCTAGTGTATATATATATATATATATATATATATATATCTCAATCATTTCATCCCAAGCAAAGCTATAATGCAATTAAGACGCAAGTGGTTACTGAGAGTGAAAGAGAATGAGAAAACTTTAGTGAGGAGAAAGAACAATAAGAAAACAAGTTTCAGGAAGACAGAAGATGACGGTTTATATATATATATATATATATATATATATATATATATATATATATATATATATATATAGAGAGAGAGAGAGAGAGAGAGAGAGAGAGAGAGAATTACTATAAACTTTATATTAGTGGTGAAATGTGTTTGAGTAAACGTCCCCCTTTTTTCCAGGTAGTGAAATTAACGTCAACCCGCCTAGAGCATCAAACGTTTTATTAAAGAAAATGTACTTCATCTCAGGAATGAAAAGCAAACACCTCTTAGCTAGCCACTTCGTTCACGGAGGTCTATGTAGCAAAGTAGCAATAAAAATAAGTCACATTAAACAATTCTATTACTATGTATAAGTATATTAGTCGTGGAGTAATGAATTAGATACTAGTTTAACGGACCAGTTTATAAATGAACAGTGAGTTTGATCCTCACTAGGCGCTCCAAACTTGTGGCGAACTTAAGTGACACTCAGTAGGTAATTGTATGTTCTTTGTTCATTTTTTTTATTTTAATAAAATGGCTACCCCGTTTGTAATGCATTGAAAAAGTCTTACCTTTGGAAATAAGAGCAAGCTCTGTTTAATTCGATCCAGTCCTGTTGGTCAGTGAATCATTTATCTGCAACAGAAAACACAAGAAAAGAAATGTAGAGTGTGAAGACAGATATTTGATAGATTAATTCGAGTTTGTCACAAAGTCATCTTCAGTGATCACCCAGAGAGACAAGATTAGAACACTAACAAGGGCTCTGAAAAAATACCTTAAAGATTCTTAAAATAGCGAGGTGAGAAAGATCATCTCATGCACCAATTCGCTAGCAAAGTACGATTTCTGCTGCAGATCCCATTATTGTAACCCTTTGCCAGACCAAGACAAAAAAATAACTATAATTGGTGACATGCAGTGGAGGCGTGGTTTGCTAATTAGCATTGCTGAGAGATCGATCCTCAGTGGGTGCCAAATATTTGTTGTATTGTACAGAACTAAAATATGAATGTCAGCTGGTATCGAGTGACGATGAATAAGTTAGTTTTATTTAACCAATTAGCTAGTGTAATAAGTTTACTTTTATTGTGGCCTTGTGCCAGACTTAGCCATAATAAATATATTAAAAACCCTTCTTGTGAAGTATTAGCTTGTAAGCTAGCCTCGCAGAATTTTATACTTGTAGTCACAATTGGACTAAAGATGTATGTTAAAATGAATCTTTTTACTGGACTAAGCCACTGAATTTCCAATTTCGAGCACAGAACGGTTCTAAAATTCACTCACACCTAAAGACACAAGGCTATATTTTTAGAGCACTCAGTGCAAAACATATAGTAGAAATATGTTTCGTGTACTTTGCAACTTGTTGAGTGCAGTGCCTGAGAAGAATCTATATGACATGCTGAGATAAACAATTTTACACCGACTAGCGACACCGAAGAAAAGAAATTGTCAAATCTTTTTAGTAATGTCTTTATTGAAAATAAGATACCTTCTCAACTCTTGAGACACACGAGGAGTCTTCTCGGGCCTCACATCTTGCCCAAGAATATTTTGCGGCGATTATGGCTGAACAAGCTGCCGAACCACGTGACCCAAATATTAACGCCTTGGTTGGAAAACGTCGACCAGGATAAAATGACAGAAACTGATGAAAAGATTTGCGAAAACGCAGGTGCACACAACGTCAACGCCATCCAGAATCCGATTACAGTATTTTCCGCTCTATAGTCTGCACCTGTATATAACCCGCACTTCTATAAATTCAACTAACTGGATATAACTGGCTCGACGCTGGCGACAGGTTTTTGTGAAGCTATGATCCCCTAACCGCGGCCACTCAAGGTTCGAAGACACAATTCATATATAACCCGCACCCTACATATTTTGAGAAAAAAGTCGCCGGTTATAGTCAGGAAAATACGGTAACGTACAAACGGACCAAATCCAGCAACTCCAGTCGGCCATAGCTTACCTTACCGAGCGAGTGGAAGCCATGACGAGATCTGGACACATCCCGCGTTATCACACGCGACATTCCAGCCGAAAGAGAAGTAGCAGTCTACACAGTTCAAAATTCCGCATACGCAACACCGAAGTATGTTGGTATCATCAAAAATTTTGTACTAATGCTAAAAAGTATACAAAACTCTGTACATTCGGACTACCGAACTAGGGAAACGCATATTCCGACCAGTAATGACAACGACTACGTCCGGATATTCATAGAAAAATCTTCTATTTTACATTCGTGACTCGTGTCATGGATATAGATTTTTGTCGACACCGGCGCCGAAATTAGCGTCGCACCTCCGACAACGAAGAATAATTTAACACAAGCGCTGTATAAGCTCCAAGCAGCGAACGGTACAAAAATTAACACATACGGTGGGAAATCACTTACGTTAAACTTTGGTATCCGACGTAGTTTTTCGTGGATTTTTATACAAGCAGACGTGAAGACGCCTATATTAGAAGCAGACTTCCTGACATATTTCACCCTATCAGTGAACATGGCTATCAAGTCACTGATAGACAGCGAACCCCAACTAAATATACATGGATTACCTTGCTGATATCTTTCAACAGGATCAGCACTAACGGATGACAAGATTTTTGGCGAAATTCTTCGTAAATTCCCATTCAAACATACTGACACAGTACTACACACTGTTAACACCACATCCAAACGACACAACAGACCCATTATACCCAGCGGAGACTTAGTACGGCAAAATGCAAGATAGCAAAGGAAGAATTTCAGCACATGCTGCTGCTAGGAATAATTCGACCTTACAAGAACCAGTGTCGCACCCCCACCCCTTGCACATGATACCGAAAGCAAATTCTTCTGTCTGGCGCCTGTGTGGCGATTTCCGACGACTAAACACGTCAACAGTCCGAGATTACTATCCTATCCTGAATGTACATGATTTGGCGTTGGGATTACAAGGTATGAAAATGTTCACGAGACTTGACTTAATCAAGACGTACTAGCAAATCCCCGTCGAAGAAAGCGATATACCAAAGACTGCTATCACCAACCCTTTCGTTTTATTCGAATTCACCAGAATGGAGTTTGGTTTAAGATATGCAGCCCAATTTTTACAAAGGTTGATAGACGAAGTATTAAGAGATTTCACTTTCACATACATTGACGATGTATTAATAACAAACAGAAATATGAACAAAAACCATAAAACATCACCAACTTGTTTTTGAACGTCTGCTGCATTTCGGACTGAAAATTAACGCCGATTGAAGGTCAAAAAACAAACATTTTCGGACACACAATAGACGAAATAGGAATATCACCTCCACCTGAGAAGATAGATGTTATAAAAAAAATCCCCACAACCAGAGCCAACTCAACTTCGAAGGTTTATTGGCATGATAAATTACTATCGAAAATTTTTGCTACACTGTTCGCCCCCAATGACAGACATTAAAATTCCCGACAAAAAGAATGCAAAAGTTTTACTTCAAGGTCCTGCTTCAGACGATTTTCACGAAGCAAAGAAAGCCTTGAACTTCGTAAAACTAAATTACTTCAGTGAGGATGAAAACGCAATTCTAACTAACCTTCAGATGCCTCATCAAACGCTTCTGGTGCCGTTCTAGAGCAAAATATTAACGGAGAAAACAAATCTATATCCTTCTCTTCTCTCAAGCTGAATTCCTCACAGATACAATACAGTACATTTTCGAGAGAACTTCTCGTTATCTATTTAGGCTATTCGACATTTCCGTTATATTTTAGAAGGACACGAATTCACAGTATTTACTGACCATAAGCCATTCACCAAGCCCGACAAATATTCGCCATGTGAAACAGGACATCTCAACTACTTTTCACAATTTATTTCAAACCTACAGTATATAAAAGTTGAAGAAAATATTGTTACAGATGCACTTTTCTGTACTTCCATATCCTCAATAATACGAAAGGTTTAAGCTATAAAACTATAACCGAGGAACCAAAAAAAAAAAAAAAAAAAAAAAAGACTACACTTTTGCAAGTCAAGGAAGATACTTCACTGCAACTTGAATGTTTATCCATCCCTTTCGGATATTCGACTTTCTTTGTGACATGAAAAAGGTTACTCTCGACCTTATATATCACCATCGTTATGTAAAAAAT
Organism: Acanthosepion lycidas; assembly: GCA_963932145.1. Taxonomy (NCBI): domain Eukaryota; kingdom Metazoa; phylum Mollusca; class Cephalopoda; order Sepiida; family Sepiidae; genus Acanthosepion; species Acanthosepion lycidas. Next base: position 5,950,285 of record OZ010577.1, read on the forward strand.
TTTCAACCCCCTTTATGGCTTATCATATATTGGCAGACAAGCAACCACCAAAGTGATAGCAGATCAATTTTTATGGACGAACATGTCCACTGATATAAAAACTTTGACGCTGCAATGTATTCAATGTCAAAAACACAAAATTGAGAAACAAAAAATCGTCCATTGTTAAAATTCCCGAGACTTGATGGTAGGTTCACTCATTTGAATATAGACATTGTGGGGGCCCATCCCAAACATACATGGTTTCACTTATATGCTTGCCATATTGGATCGATTTAGTCGATAACCTGCTGCCTTTCCTATTCCAAATACCTTCGCAGAGACTATCGCAAAAGCTGTACTGGACAGTTGTTAGGGACAGAAATAAAGACAAGGTAGGAATTGAGTTAAACAAATATATTAACAGAAACAGTAATACAAACGAGAGTGTTACAGCAAGAATGTTCGGTCCGACTGTCAGAGCTGACTGCTGGAAACGTCACCCTCCAAAAGGCAGTACCTGCTCCTATTTATAGCTGGAAGAGTCCATGCGTGCGTGGGTAAATTACCATAACACAACTTGATCAGTACATTTGGTGTGCCATCTGAGATTACTACTGACAGAGGATCACAGTTTCAATCCATACTTTTCAAGGAATTTGTCAGCCTACTCGGAGTTAAACATAACTCCATACTAGCCTTGTAACAATGGAATTGTGGAAGGATTCTACAGACGGCTAAAAACTGCACTAGCCACAAAGATAAACCCTTACATATGGGTAGATAACTTACCAGTTACTCTCCTACCAATACGAAATACTTGTAAAGAAGACCTACACTGCAGACCAGCAGGCATCGTTTTTGGGGACCTCGCTGAAATTACCCGGTCAATATTTTGAGGTAGACAAAATATCGATCCCATCAACGGATTTTGTCAACAAACTAAAAGACAAAATGATAGCGTTATCTTTTACACCCACTAAATGTGTGACCAAAAATCTTTCATACCTGCAGATCGACATAACAGCGAGTATATTTTGTATGACATGGTTAAGAAACCATTATTTCCAAATTATTCAGGTACACATAAATTGTTGGAACGAGACGAAAAATATTTTTAACATTCAAAAAAATCAACTGATCGTTTAAAGCCTGCTTACATTGGGGGAAAAAAATCACCCAAACACCTGGCACAAATCAAAGAAAAAACAAAAGACATGACTTCACCTAAAATTTCAATGCCTCCAATAAGAATAACAAAAAGTGACCGCACTGTACATTGGTCACGACATTTTGAAATATACATAACAAATCAGATTTCATAATATTCGTCAGTCTGAGCAGGGTGGGGAGTATTGTTGGATTACCGCCTCCTGATAATAACCGCAGACGGTGAGATTTTCGAATTATCGCCTCCAGACGATATTTACAGGGGCCGCGAAATTTGAAAGAACCGGTGTCTTTCGGTGACTTTACATAGCGAAAAGACGCATTCATAATATGAGTAATCAAATACAGACACTGAGGGTTGCTTTGAACTTTTCACATTTCATTTCTCATCTTTCGTAAAATGTCCTTTCTATATATTTGTTAATATTTCTTCGTTCAAATTCTATGTCTTATTTTTCCCTTGGATTCAAGAAACATTTTTTTTTTTTTTAAATTCATTAGGTATCACAAATCTGTAGAGGTACCTACTTATATGTATTTACTAAGTTTAGTATCATAGAAAGCCACAAGTTTAGAGCACCTAATTAGGTCACAACTTAAGTGTAGTGACCTGCGAAACGAAATTGCAAACCATTATTTTCCGGCGTAATACACTCAAGTTTGGGGTAGCGTTTACGAGAAGGGGTACTTTTTTTTTAAAGTGGAATGAACAGGCGAGATTAGCTTGTTAATTGTCACTTTTTACACCAAGTGCCTATTCATGATGTCTTATAAGAAAGAAAATCAAATTGAACCGCTATTTTCAAAAGTAGTCGATTCCACCATCAACCCCCGACTTCGAGCCCGACCCTCCGGTAGACTATCAATTGCTCTTCGAATTATCGACAGACATTAAGTGTCCGGTTGAACTGGTTTTCTCTTTGTTTCCATGACAACCGTATCTACCCCGTATTTATGACTGAAAATGTCCTGGACGGCAAGGCATCTGAAGATTTTTCAGGCCACTTCGATTCTCGTCATTCCTGAAAACGTGCCAGTTTTTCAGGAAGACGCAAATTCTTACGCAAAACGCTTCAAAGCCACGGTTAGCCTTTGAACATCTCCAATCGCGGCCGAAGTTGATTGCTAATCGATAAATTTATTCTTATTCCGGAATCTTGACTTGAGTTCACGTGACATAATAACTAGTTGGCAGGTATATCCTTTTGGTTAGTAATCTTTGACGAACTAGGTCACCTTTGATCAGGTGGGACACTGATTTAAGAAAAAGAAAATGTCTGCTATTAACCGACTTTTTAAGATTTAGCAAAAAAAGTGAATCTCTTGATTTCAAACAAGAGCAATGGAGCACTTAGTAAAGATTGAACTCCTGACAATAGGAGATAGCTCTTCGAGATGATTTAGGGGTGATCACTCTACGTCAGGTTGCCTGACGTAGTTCTATATTTAGTATTGACTTGTTTGGCACAAGGTCACAGTCGTAGAGGACTCAATGAAGATTTAATTCACTATACTGGAAAGTGATAATCAGATTACGTCAGAGATTCTTAACATTAGTTGACCAGAAATTTTGCGCTGTTTTTATGATGTGGTATTATGATGGCGTTATAGAGGAATAAAGTATCGCTGCCGACACTTGAGTTTGAACATTGTTCGCCAGTAAGTAAACACAGGCGAGCCCATTATTGAATTAAGTAGACCACGTGATCATAGAGGAAACGCATATATGGGAAGTAGCGTGTGTCTAATTGATCTTCATTTCTAGTCTATCCTCTATTACTATATGGCTCAACATTTCTACTCTATCCTTTATTACTATACGGACCGCTATTATCTACTCTATTCACTATACTATTTTCTATTCAGATCACTATACGGATTAATATTCGAGCGATTATTATCGAACACGTACAATTAGTCCGAGATTATTCGAAGGCGTCTGACACCAGTATTGTTCAACGGAGTTACTATAAGTTGAATCTGCGATTACAATGACTACTACAACGGGCATTTACGAAAGTGATAACGAGTATTCGTTGGCATTACATAAGTGCCAACGAATGTTCGTTGGCATCACAAAAGAAGGCTTAACTTCATTAAAAAAAAGACCACCTTTATATTTTTGAAAGCTGTCATATTAGTATGCGTCTTTTTCTAAATTTCTTTTTTGCATTTTTAGAAGAGCAAAAATTACGACTTAAACGTACAAAAAACTGGAGTTGTTTATGGAGAAGGTTCTGTGAATGGTTGAACGTATCAAAAGTGGTTTGCGAAGTTTCGCGCTTGAGATTTCTCCCCGAACAATGCAGAGTGGAGCTGTTGAGATTGATAGCGATCAAATCATAACATTAACTGAAAATAAACAAGATCCCTTTCGTGTTTGATTTAGAAAACGTTGTCTTTAAGCAAACTGCGACAGACGATGAAAAGTGGATAAAAATGGACATAGAGTAAGTGAATTGAACCACCAGCAACTGATACTGTGTATATGGTGAGAATAAAGAAGTCACCGACTATTTATCACTTTTCAGAAAAAAACAAACAAAAAACGATTGATTCGAAAAAGTACTGTCTCCAATTAAACAAATGGAATTAAATAATCGACTAAAAGCGCCAGGAATTAGTGAGTAAAAAGGTCCTATTATTCTATTTGGATAACTCACAATGCAATTTTTTTAGTGACAAGACAAGAGTTGTTACAGTTTGAATGAGATGTTTTCACAGTTTTCATCCTCTGTATTCACAAGATATTGGCCATTCCGATTACTGTTTGTTACGGTCTTTACAGAACTTTGTTGATAAAAAAATTCAGTTCATTGGAAGACATCAAAAGCATAGAGAACTGTTCTTTGAACAAGATAAAACGGTTATGGAAGAATAGAGTTATTTGAAAGATAGCAAAAGACAGTAGAACAAAACGGTAAATTTTGTACAACATATGTCGAAAATAAATAAAAATACCTTTATTTCAACTTCATAAACTGAAAAAACTTATTGGTCAGCCCAATATGTATGTAAATCTATATCTAGAAAAATGTTTCATTTTGCTGTTTGTTATATACAGGCAAACTATATGATGGACAGTTCTCAAAGTTTTGTATGTATACTTATTGGAGCCAGGGGGAAATTTTAGAGTAAAAAAATGGTCCCTCGCCGGGACGAAAACAACAGACGTAAACAGATTAAGCTGATCTTTCAAAAGCGGTTGATTCCAACATCAGCCTTTCCCCTCGAGAACTGACCTATAGCATTATTAGGAAATAATTTATCTCAAACGAGTTTTCCTTTTTCATAGTGTCAGAAGGAGATTTACTAACCATAAGCCTACTCTGTGACTAATATTTCGCAATAGCTATAATAACGGCCGATGTTCGAACCCAGGCAACAAAAAACCAGAAATGTCGATATTTAAGGGAGGCTTGCGTTCCAGCCTTTCTTCCTTGGTTAGTTTGGCGCAGTATCGTTTCACTCCACCACACGCGCCACTATTTCGTACAAAAATATACTTAAGTTAAAGTTTACTTGCAGCAATCAAATACGTCATGCGACAATGGTCGGTGTTCGAATCCAAATAAAAGGGTTATGATTTGCATGCTGATTTTCGAAGTAAACACAAGTCCCCCCCCCCGCCCAATCGAAACATTGTCAGAGTAAAATGTTTTTGTATCGTCATTTACTTTTTATTGGGCTTTGTGCTACAATAAAAGCTCATTGAAGTTATAAATAAATATGATCGTTTTCATTTATTCGTAGGGAATACATTTCAAGACGATAGCAGATGCCTCAAATCGCGAATGAATACTGGCCTTAAGATACAATATTTTATACCAGGAATGGGCAAACATGCTTAAGGTAAGAGCCACAAACGATAAAGTTCAGATGTTTGGGAGCCAGAAAAATGAACAAAATTTACGCATACGTTTTTGTTACATACATATATTAACATTAAACTTACGTTTTAATCCAATGAGATCTCAATTCATACCCAGTAAATTATTATAAAACTTGATAAATTTTTCTTATTTACCTTTTATATTAACTGTGATGAAAAAAGATCAGCCACTATATTTCTACCACTGTTCTACACAGATTTATATTAAAGTTTAATTTGTAAATTAAATCTAATAAAAGATCATCAACAAGAAACAATAAGATACTATATTTAGATCTTGGTCAGCCTACGAACTTTCCAGCCGACTGGATTGCGATTTTAAAATGGATTTTTTGAAAGGACATCATTACCTATTGCTATAAACGTTATTTTTTTTTTAGTGGGTACACGTGTTCAAGTTGATATTACTGGGTTTTCTTTTCTCAAACATTGAAATTAATATCAACTGAGAAGTTCTTTCTATAATTCTAAGATGAGGTATTATGGACATTATTTACATTATTCGGACTATTGTCATCATCTTTGTCCGGCCTTCTTCAGGAATGTCGAACTGAACCCTTTGTTTCGCTCACCGGGGTAGACTGTTCTAATTCCACGTGCCATGTTTGACGGATGTCAGTTATCAGTTATCTCCTATTAATTTCCCTCTGAAAGTTCTCCACTGCCGCCACCGGGTATTGAACTCGCACTCTTTGGGTCCTGTAACTGGATCTAACCAACGCCTTTATCCACTGTGCCTTTAGGACATCTGGGTATGAATTTCTAGCATATGTGCTGATTCCTTAAGTTTACGAATTTTCCAATGGTGTTCCTTGTCAATGATCTCAACCTGATCCCACAGAGGGCGGTGATCTTCCTTCTCTCTCCATATGTGGTCAGCCACGCCTGATTTTTCTACTTCCCCTCGTGTTACAGCTTTCTGGTGTTCTTGAAGCCTTACCTTGAGGGGGAGGCCTGTCTCTCCCTTATATTCAAATCAGCACATATGCTAGGCCACAAAAATCTCCTGAGCCGATCAAGCATAGAAATAAATACAATATGGGAACCAGTAATAAGGAGTGCCAGAGAAAAGCAATGATAACAACATAGTTGCAATATGAGCTCTGGTAAAAACATGGAATGATAACAGCAAATGAGCACTGGTAAAAATGGTTGCTGAAGACATTAGGTTTATAATACCCAGAAATTCATATCCAGATGTCCTCAAGGACACATGGCACAGTGAATAAAAGCGTTGGTTAGATCCAGTGACAGGACCCAAAGAGTGTGAGTTCAATACCCGGTTAAGGCAGTGGAGAACTTTCAGAGGGAAATTAACAGGAGATAACTGACATCCATCAAATATAGCACGTGGAATTAGTACAGTCTACCCCGGTGAGCGAAATAAAGGGTTTAGTTCGACATTCCAACCACCTGAAGAAGGCCGGAACGTTGTGATAAATATGGCGACAAAGATGAAGACAATAGTCCGAATAATGTAAATAATGAGAAGTTCTATTTAAGAAAAATGTACCTCTCGACAGGAATTGAACCTGATACATTTTTCATCAGAGAAACCACCTAGTTGTTTAGCTGATGAAGAAAAGGGATACATGTTCGATTCCTACCGAGAGGTACATTTTTTTTTAATCGGACTTCTCGGTCTAGGTCGGTTGATATAAATTCCAATGTTTAAGAAAATATGAAAAAGAGAGATGTCAACTCAAACATGTCTACCTGCTAAATAAAAAATTCCTTATGGCAATAAGAAATTTACTGTAATAAAAATGTAGTATAATGGTTAGCGACGTGGAACGTAGAATCGGTGTACCGAGTTCACATTCCGACCTAGTCTGTTACGTCCACTTCACTAATGTCTTTTGCAAAGACTATTTCTTCTGTGCTCTAGTCATGGGTTAAATAACACGTCAGACTGGACACTCGCGCCTTGAGTGGCAGCCGGAACAGGAGAAGGAAAACTCTGAATTCTAAGTCGCTTGGAAACGGAAAACCATTCCTCTGTTTTCCTCAAAAACAAAAAAAAAAACAAAAAAATTTCACAAATCATAGCAATTTAAAAAGGTAACCAATTTGCCAACAACACTTTAACTTTGAAACGACCATTAAGTAAAACTTATAAATTCATTTCTGTCTGAATTTCTAGGATGAGGATTTATCATTGCTTACATGCTGACTATTGTCCTCATCTTTGTTGTTATTGTTGTTGTTATCACAACGTTTCGGCCGTTTTGGCCTCGTGCCTTCATCAGGTGTATGTCAACCCGGGTAACCTACACGGAATTTCGAACTGAACCCTTTATTTAATCTACGGGTGTAGACCTCGTTCCACAGCCTATGTCTAGGGATATATCATCTAGTTCTTATTTTTAGATCAGTTCAGTTATTGCTCGCCCTGTTTCCACTGAGTTCAACCATATACTGCTCGGTCTGAGGATTGAACTCGCAATTAATGTCACCGAATTCACGAACCAACGCCTTTATCCACTAGGCTATCGTCTCGTGGGAAGAACTTGAGCCTTTGAATCTAACATGCCTGCTGCTAGGTGTTGCTGCTGTTTGCAATGATTGACTGCACCTACTGAAGCTTTTCTTTTTTTAATACGGTAACTGCTGCTGTTGAAGATTTGCTCTTTCTTTATTAGCTATAAATTTTTTATTTTTGAATTAATGAAACTGCGGATAATGAAGTACTGTATACACTCACCATGTATTTCATACTTTTATGACGATACTTTTTTTTAATTCGAGATCAAAGCAATTCTTTCATTATTTCAATTTTATAAAAATCTATTAGTGATGTCACCCAGCGATGCACGGATCTTTTGTGCTTGCGGTCTGCTGTACAACGCAAACGTTTCTTTGGTAACTTTGTGCAGTCCGTAAATGATTTTCATGAAAACTTAATTAAAGCACTTCGATATGTTTCAACATTTTGGTAGCCGTTTATTTCATATAAAACATGTTATTAGAACTATGATATCTTCTTCTATGTGCCCTTTCACTTCAAGACGTAGACGGTTATGACTCTCCCCAACTATCTGCTCTACATAACTCTTAATAAATTTTGTCTTTTTCTTATCTCTCCTAAATCTTGTGCCACCATCCATTTACATTTTGCCTTCAATCTGTTCTGTGAGGATCAGATTTTCCAAGCCCTCTTCTCTCATTATGTGTCCTACAAATTTCAATTGTCTCTTTCTGATGTTAAGCATAATGGTCTTTTGTTTTTATTTTTTCTAAAACTTCGTCGTTGCTAACAGGTTCAATCCATGGTATTCTCAGTATCCTTCTGTAGAACCACATTTATGCTGCTTCCAGTCTCTTCCTCATCTGTGAGAATATTGTTCAGTATTACCTGCCATAGAGGAAGACCGATATTACATCACAATTCAGAAATCTTTGTTTCTTAATAGTCTGCTTAGCTTTTGGAAGGCACCTTTCGCCTTCAAATTTCAATGTTGCACTTCCTGCTCTCTTTTAAAACACTTATCAGATATTTAAATTGTTTGATTTGGTATCTCCAATTTATAAATTTGAGTTAATTTTACTAACAGCCATACATTTCGTCTTCTTGCAATTGATGCATAGTCCTTTCTTCTCGCTTTCCTAATACATTCTCTAGGAGTTCTTGTAATTTCCTTTCTGTGTCTGCTATCAATACTGTCATCCACATATCTTATGTTGCTAATTGTGTGACTGACAATAATGGATTCTGGTGCAACTTCTAATTCTGTCAGAATCGCATCACTGTATAGGTTTAATAAATCCGGTGAGAAGACACGTCCTTGTCTAACACCACTTTCTATTTTTGCATATCTACTGAACTCAATTTTTATCAGTATGTAGGCGGTTTGATGCCAGTATAGGTTCTGAATTATTCTAATACCCTTCCGAAATATGTCATGGTTGTAATATTTGTTACTTTTTTAAAAGATATACTGTTAAAAAATGCCGACATTGCTTACATCTCTATACATTACCCATTTTCCTTTACTCCCAAACCGTGATCTAAATGCCAAGGTGGTTATCACTTTCACGAAAAAAGAATTAGTTTTATTTTTAAAAAATTGGTCAGTTTATAAAAGCCATCAACAAAACACTCGTTTATTTATGTAATGATGTGTCGACCAATGAAAACACGAAACGTTACAGTTTATTCAACGCCGGATTCCATCAGCTGCTATCAAATAATGTGTTTCTGTGGTCGCTGATCCAAAACATGGGACTTACAATCACGTGTGCGATGTCTGAGAGACTGCTCTCTTAGCCCTTGAGAGAGTATTTTTACACAGATCTCTGTCATGTGGCTCTTTCTCACGCGTGTATACCAGATGCAGCTGGTCACGTGGGCTGAACTCAGTGGCTAGGAGGTTAACCCTGCACCTGGCTTCTCTGACGGACACAGAATGCAAAGTCTGTTCGTGTATGATCTCGGTTGAGCCACATACAACATTCATAAAAATTACAGATCAGATTGAAAATAAACAAGAAAAATACAGTTATTTTAAAAAAAAAAAAAAAAAATTAAACTAAATATGCGAATAACAATCTCCATTAAGCAAAAACCTAATTCAAGGAAGAATGGCACAGACATCAATATAAGCTCAAGACCCACGTGGTCGTCCACCAGGCAATACCTCACTTTCGGGACATCCTGTATATGAGGGGCATACAAATAAATAAAACTCACATTTTAGCGGATTTTACATTTATTAATATAAGCTCTAAACCCACGAGTTCCAGCCACAAACAATACTTGCTCTCGGGAAAGGACTGCGCATTCCCAAAGAGTGAAGTGCCGATGGCGCTGGGACAACATTTCTCCCTAAACCATGAACATCTGTTCTTCCGCATTAAACTTAACCTCCGTTCGAGTGATGGAAATATAGTAGGTAATTAAGTTAAATCCACATTATGGAAAATTTGAATATATATATATATGTTAGAATTTAATCAATGTAGTAGTGGGTCTGAAATTATCTTGTACTTTTTCTTTTTTATTATTGTTAACCAATAGCCCTTCAAGTTAGTAGATTATTGACCGAGGTTTTTACAAATAGATGACGGTTGACGCAAGGCTTGAAGAGATTAAGATTGTAAAAATCGGGGAAGTTCCCACTCGGATATCAGTTCTACAATATAGCGGTTCTTGGGAAGAAGCTGTTCGAATGGAACTTCCTCCTTACAAATGGAATACAAAGAGAATGAGGATGGTTCAACCTTGTGAACATGACATGGCGCGTTTGAACTGGTGGAAGTAAGGAACGTAGCTCACTAGAACATTTTCCATGGAAATATTGTGTAAAGGGTTGTGGAGTGAAAAATAAACACCTACAAGGCTATGTAGACGCTTTTATTTTATAGAAGAAGAATAGACGGAACCTGGCCGCAAAACGGCGGAATTTTGCAGGACCAGAGCCTACTCATTTGTGACTAAAAACTACCAAAAATCAGAGAGGCTTCACGCATAATTTCCGCTATATAAAAAAAATGAAAAGGACAGGAACGCCGGAAAATAAAATAATTTTGGCCAATCAAAAAATTTACACAGTGAATCATTTGATGTTAGCCGAAACTGAAGTTCTCGCTAGTAATCTGGGAGATTGTTCTAAGCTAGAAAAGAAGGGACCGCCAGAGAAACCACAGGACAAGGGAGGCAACGACCAGAAAAACCATCCATGCGTGACAAGTGATGTATTTAAGAGGTCATCTGTTAATTATATTTGCTGCCCTTCTTAGGGCCAAGAAAAACATAGTATATTGGCAATGACCTATTTCTAAGATTACTATTATTATGAGCACGGCCTGGCCCTGTAATAACCCACTATCAAACCGAAACGGACTTTCTCCAGACTGCTACCAATATCCACCTTATTAACGAACATTTTGCTACCCTGAATATCAAAGTACTCACTCTAAATCTAATAAATAAAAATATATTATTTACTTTATACCCTTATGTCTGTTCGTTTTCTTTCCGAAGTTCCGATAAATAATTACCAAGAACCCTCCAACACAACTCACCACAGGTTATCTCAGTGTGGGAGATTGTGTTTTTCTTGTTTGGTTTTGTGTGACACGAAGAGAAAACTTTTTGGTCGTTGACGTGACATGATAACATTTCTGAAGTTACTTCGTTCTCAAAGCCGCACATTTAATAAAAAGTATTCTTAAAAAGGCGAAAAGAGTGGTAGTAAAAAAAGATAGAATAATAAAAATAAATGACTTCATCCTTGAATCTTTGATAACTTAAAAGTTTTAATAAAAAATATAAAACCTATTTAATTATACATTATGCAAACATGATCATCGAACCTTTAGGACATTCAAGTTTAGAAGAACGTCTGTTTTATTTACCCAGACAAGATTTTATTTTATCAAATGTTTTTTCGAGTAATTTTGCTGTGCAAATATATGTCTGCCGATACAAACAGGGTACATAACTCTGGACATATTTATTGGCACAGTGTGTCGACGTTTATCGTGAAACATTAATTTTGCTTTTGGGAAATTCAACTAATTCGTCGCGTCAAATTAAATGAAAACTTTCGCACAAATCTAATGAAGTGAACTGTTTTTCTTGTCTTTTCTGCCTTAATTGGTCACGTGGACAAGAATCAATGAAGATTCTAACATTTCTTCATTCAATTAATAAATGCCAATTCGATAGATTTTCAATTAGTTTTCCCCGGATAAAAAGGTTTTTTTTTTTTTCTTAGAAGTTCCTGTCTAGACTTATGTAATCCTATTCTCACTCGAACTCTTACTCACATTTATGTTTACTCACACTCAAACATACTTTTAGAGAAAAAAAAAAAAACTACTTTTACACTTACATTCTTATACACTTTCAAAGAATGTTTAATTCGCTCACACATATACAGGATGATTGAAAATTAACTCCCTATTTTATGTATATTGGACTCTCCCGTCTAATTATAATTTTTACAAGACGGGAAAGTCCATCATACATAAAATAAGGAATTACTTCTCAATTACCCTGTATGTTAATCACAGTCTTACAGAAAGACACGCCGTTCAGTACGATGCAGAAGGGGGTGGGGGCAGAGGATGTGACAGGGCTAAGGGTTAAAGGTGAATTTTCATTTTTCATACTATTACTGTCAGCAACTAATTCATGCGAATTAGGATTTTAAACATTAAGTTAATTAAAAATGAAGGTCACCAGGTTCAACCCAGGGCCAGATAACGTGTATAACAAAGTTTATGTATTTTTTCTACAAAAATGAAGTTATCATTTTTTGCGTAAAATAGAAGTTACATAGAGAGAAATTGTAATTGTCACGTTTTAGTTTTTTTTTTTTGTTTGTTTGTTTTGTTTTGTTGATCAGTGGACGCTACATTTTGTGTAATTTGCAGACGATCTCTAGAAAAATTGGAGAAGCAAATCACGGCAGAACTTAAGATCTTTTCCTCTTAAATTATTAAACAAAATTTAGCCAATGATATATCAAAATTAATTCTTAATTTTTAGACCTAGTTTTGATCATATAATCTTCTATTAGGTTATCACATATTTTTGTTCATTTTTTTGTTTTGTTTTGTTCTACAAATGATCTCCAAGAATAATCTGGTTACCCTGTGGAACCGTTTTCTAACGTTATAGAAACATTATTTCAGATTAGACGCCCCTTTCAGATGGATTACCAAGTAGATAAGAATAAACATATTTAATATCTTCTCTTTGCCTTTAACCAAGGTCAGAAAATTGCTCAAGACATTTGTGCTGTGTACAGAGATGATTTACCGACAGAATGGCCCAGAAATGGTTTTCCCATTTCAAGGAGAAGAAGTTCGAACTCAAGAGCTCTCCGCGTTCTCAACTGACCTGTTCACTTTAATTAGGGTGTGCAATTGGTTCATCAAAGAAGAACCACACCGGACTAATAGGGAATTGGCCCAGAATATGGAAATCTCTCATGTTACAGTCGCTCTTCATTTTCACTCAATGAGTAATGTCCAGAAACACAGTGTATGGGTGCCACACGCACTGACCGAGAAAAAAAAGAATTATCTATAGCGCTCCTCCATTGCCGCCAATTTATTCGCTTGACATCATGGATACAAAGAAAGAGCTCGGTTGGGAAGTCTGCTACACCCACCATATTCTCCTGATTTAGCCCATTCAGAGTACCACCTTTTTCATTTGCTTTGTAACAATTTGAAGGGTTCAACAACGATGTGGAGCTTAAAACGTGGTTTGATGAAATCTGTGAGTCAAAACTTATTGATTTCTATTGTGGAGACATTGAACAATTAGTGAATCGTTGGCAGGACGACGTAAACAATGAAGGGGAATACATTGTTGAATGATTCATCAGAACTATTAAGAAATAATAAGAATTAAAATAAATTGTAAAAAACGAATCAATTTATTTAACAACCTAATATAAATTTTGATAACAAACCTTAGTTATCCAGTTTCCGGTTAGAAGTACTAATGCTATTCAAATTATATGAAAAAAAATCACAATCATGTGCTACTTTCTATCTACGAGCGAAGACTTTAATAACCAATGATTTATTCGGGTGTCTTTTTCTTTATAAGCCTTTATTTTGAGACTATTTATGGCGACAATGGGTCTGATTCAAGACAATAAAAATCGAATGTTCTGGGGAAAAAAAAGGATCGAGAAGGAATCTCTTTTATTGAATTATTTTCCACCAATTAGATGAACGGAATTCAAACCCACGATAATTTAAAAAGATAACTGAGTGAACTTGGCGGCCTAAATAAAAAAAAAAAAAAAAAAATACAAATTCTTTGACCGGTGAAACTCATTATTCATTCAAGCGTCATCAGGATGGATAGGCACACAGACATAGGGACAAACTTAACAAATAACATTCGCAGCTGAGAACAAGAAGATTCCGAACTGTCACGTGGCCAGCCATAAACTCCGTGCAGCATAACCGAAACTAAAAATTGACAATTTCTTCAGAAATTAGTAACGAGCATAGCTTCCCTTCGTCACGTGACCGTACCAAAATTTCTCATTCAACATTCTTCGTCCCTACTAGAATGATCTCAAATTCTGAAAGGTCAAGCCATTCAAATCTATGTGTGAACTTTGGCTGTGTCCTAACAAAGAACATTTTCAAATTTATCAACTGTAAGTCTCGCTTTTACAAACACTTTCTACTGCAATGGCGGATTTACCGTTAACAAATAAAAAAAAAATAGTATCCTATATCGTGGTAGACAGAGTTCGTTCAAGGTATAAACACAAGGTAGTAGTCGAAAAAGATACGTGGGAAAAAAAAAAAAAAAAAAAATCAACACGCATATGTATCCGAATGAGCTAGACTAGTTGGAGAAATATTAACACGAATTATCAGGGATTAGTCTCTGCCGCTTTTGGTTTTGCCGAAAGCATCGCTGTTGCTGGAAGTGCCTTGGTGTCGCTGGTGATAGCCTAGTTAAGTTTGCCTCCAGAGGGTTCCGATCCCTACTGCCAGCCAGATGGGATGTACTTTCGTGGATGAAATCAGTGTTGGTATTATAGTCAGTCAGTCGCTTAGAAACAGTTGCTATGAAAACCGTGTATACATTTTCCGATTGGCCAGAAAAGATGTTTTCTGAGTAATAGGAAACGGGTGGTATTCTGGAAGTGCGTGCGCAGAGCAGGAAGAAATTAAGGTCTGTTTTAGTTATATGAGCTGTGGGTGTGGAAGTGAGCACTTTCGTTTGAGCTGAAAGAAATTGGAGTTCCGACAGTGCATGAAACTCAGTGGCGTCAAATGTCACCCCAGTGACCCCGATTCACCCTATGCTGAATGGTTAGCTGTAGCTAAATTTTCATACATGCTCTACCTCTACTTTACTCTACTCACCGGTACGTTACTGTTTACATGTATGATCCAATACCACAAAATAATCAGTTCAAATCAAAAGATTTTTAAAATGCAACTGTTCACTTTCAGAACAACTTGTAGTGCCACGCCTACATTTTCTCCAATTCTAATTGGTCAATAAATACATACTAAAAATAACAGGACAATTTATCTATCGCATTTCACCATACTGAATTTTTTCCTACACTTTGCTCGCAAACAAGTTTTGCTATAAAATCACTGATTGGTCCATTTTTCGTCCAATCGAGTATTTTTCGTGTATATTCATAAATATATCCAGCGTCTATGCTGGGAGCCACCTTAGATAATATAAATATTGGATGCATTCCAAAAACCAGTAGTAGTAGTTCCAGAACTATAGTCGAGTACATCCAGAGACAATAGATCTCACATACTCACTCGTGTTATTCATCCTACTCACTCCGCACGTACATACACACAGATACAAAACTTTATTTGATACACCACCAGTTCTCTGTGGACATACCAAGTTAAACCAATTCTGTAAGTTGCAACAACTGAACAATTTTCTAAAAGAAATATTCAATTTTCAACATTGAACATTTTACTCAGACAAATTTTCCTTAAAACATCAAAAGTTACAGTTAAAGGGAAGCTATTTTTTTCTCCCTATTCACTCATATTACAACTACTTTGTATTATTGTTGAATTTTATATTTATTCGTTAAAACAAAATTGGTTTTCATTGTTTTTTCCTTGATATTTTAAATATTATGTATGAATGTTTATTGCCTTCTCAACACGCAGCCACATTTATCTAACCACTTCAACATTGGAGACTACAACATTCAAGAAGTAAGCATTCTACAAACTAAATAAAAACACAGCAATACACAAAAGAATGACATTCGATACCATGGTCTTAGAATTAATGTTTTCTTGTTTTCATTGTGGTAAACTGGTCAATGACATCGTCAAAATCTGTGTTTTGTAAGCTCGTTTTCAATGGACAGCACAGCCAGATCCGACAGTCTCAACTGGCTCATGCTTGACGTAATTTTCTGTTGCTAATTTTCCGGTGTCCAATTTTCCGTTGCATCATTTTCTGGGTACCATTTAATTATATCAATGATGTTTGAAACTATTTTTCTTGACAAAAATGTTCTAATTTTTAAGCATTTTTCGGAACTTTGTAAATCAACTGCATTCTTTTAAAGGTTACCTAGAGAATTTATGCAAAGTTTATTTTTTTGTTTTTCTTTATACAAGTAAAATAAATTTACATCGTATTTTGATGTTATTATGATTTTAGTTTGGGTGATAATTTAAAAACAATAAATATTTATCATTACCAATAATGGAAAATTAAGTTAAAAATTTAAAAGAATCGTTTTTGGAATCGGAAAATAGGCACAAATTTTTCAGATTCCGATACCGTTTCCGATACCCCCAAAAGTTCCGATTTTTCCGATTCTCGATTCCGATTAATCGTCCCAACACTAGTAGATATATTCAAAGGTATATCGCTCACTCAATGGAAAATTGTATTTCAGCGAATTGATACACAGGCAAGACTGAAATTGTTGCACTTTTGGCTTCGTATTTCGCTTTGTTGTTATAAATGATGCAGAGTTAAAACACTATATCATCCGATAAAATGTTACAACAATGTCTCTTGTTAGTAACCAAGATTGTAGCAACTGAAACCCATGAAAGCTGAAAACATTGCTATTTTTCCTACTCACAAATTTCCCGACAATTTATTAGAAAATCTGACTGGGGGGTCATAAATTATTTCTGGGGTGTCAATATGCCCGTCTGCGAAACCCTTTGTCTCCACCACTGTTTTCAGTTATTTTTGGCACCTTAGCCTGGTTGAAAAATTTTGTTGGGAGTGACATTGTGTCACCCCTCCTGTGCTGTCACCCGGGGCGCTCCGCCCCCCCTCGCCCCCGTTTACCTACGCCACTGATGAAACTATGCAGCTTTATTATTATTATTATTATTATTATTATTAGGCGCTTAAAAATATTTTCAGATCGGTTTTATTCCTTTCTTTGCTTTCCAGTTAAGTCAGGGTTAGGGTTATTGAACTCACACTCTTTGGATCCTGTCACTGGATCTAACTAACGCCTTTATCCACTGTGCCATGTGTCCTCAGTACCCAGTTAAGGCAGTGGAGAACTTGGAGAGGGGAATTAACAGAAGATAACTGATAACTGACATCCATTAGACATGGCACGTAGAACTAGAACAGTCTACCCCAGTGAGAGAAATAAAGGATTCATTTTGACATTCCAACTATCCGGAGAAGGCCGGAGCGTACAAGGGCCGAAACGGTGTGATAAATCTGGCAACAAAGATGAGGACAATAGTCTGAATAATGTAAATAGTATGAAGAAGTGATAATCCAGACTCAAGATGCAATACGGTTTAGAAACTTTTGAAATTCTTGATTATGCACCTAATTTGTTCAGGCTTACGGCGATATCACGTTGAAAACTGGTTCTTGTATGATCACCGAAGCTTATCAGCGTCGAGCCTGGTGAGTATCCAGATAGGCGACCATTTAAGAATACCAGGTACTATAATCTTGGATGTACGGGTGGTGTAGTGGAAAAAGGCTAGGAATTGGAGATTCCAATTCCAGTCGGGTTTTTTTTTTTTATATTCACTTACGTATAAATACCCTTTGGAAAGGTAGGAATCCACCTCTTCCCCCACCCCAGCTATTAGTAGGACTCGTACCAGTAAATCATTAACATGTCCAAAAAAAAAAAAAAAAAAATCCTCTTCTACAAGTATTTTATGCCTTTAAATAACCTGCAGAAGGTTGATAAGCCGTTATCAATCAATCCTAATTTGATCGACGAAATTTACAAAAATGAATGCCTGAGACAAGTGAGGTAGCCAAAGAGCGTGTTCAAAGGCCACTGGATATGAAGAAACTGCAATATTATTTGAGGTGTTGAAAGATAAACGCGGGTGTTCTTACAGGACAGGACGTACAACGGATGTTGTGAAGAATTTGTGCCCTGTGTGGATAAAAGCGTTAGTTAGATCCAGTGTCAGGACCTGAAGAGTTGTGAGTTCAATACCTCGTTAAGGTGGTGGAGAACTTGAAGAGGGGAATTAACCGGTGATAACTGACATCCATTAGATATGGCACGTGGAACTAAAACAGTCCACCCCAGCGAGCGAAATGAAGGGTTCAGTTCGACATTCCAACCACCTGAAGAAGGCCAGAGCATACAATGGCCGAAACGTTGTGATAAATATGGCAACAAAGATGAGGACGATAGTTCGAATAATGTAAATAGTGTCAATTTTTTTTTCTATATGGGAAAGTACCATATTACTGCCTACATATTACCGCTTTCATCGTAAACATAATCTCGTGTATAAAAAATTTACATATCATATAAAAGGGAAACTACTTCAACAAACACAAAAAAAAAAGACTATTTGGTATTTGGATCGTCAAAGGATTGGCGATATTTTATGGCATTTCATTGCGTTGTTATCAGTCTATCAACTCTTATTATCACTCAATCAATTATACCTCTACCTATAAATTATTATTACCACTATCAATTATACCTCTACCTATAAATTATTATTACCACTCTATCAACATCTTAAAATATAAATTTGCTAAATTTGTAGAAGTGGTTTATTTTCGCTTTTCACCATTTTCGTTTTTATTCTTATACATCTGTAGCATTTGTCTTTCTGTGTTTTTAATTGAAATCAACTTCTTATGAACAAACAACATCATCCACCTCATTAAATGAAAACTTTTTAAAATATTTTTTACTGTGCATTTTTTTTTGGGGGGGGGTTAGAATTTCATGCAAAATGTTTTAATGCTAATATTTCTACGAGCATTCTTCGTTCATTTTGATTAAAATGATTATATACAATTCAAATAAATATTATCCCGTGAAAAATTTTATGTCATATATCAATAGTAAATAAAGGAATGTAATTTGATATTCTTCGTAAAAATAGATATATGCAATTTAATTATCAGACTCAATAACATATATCGTGGATCAATAGTAATCTCCCTTCGTTACTCTTGTAATAAAGGCCGTAGTAGTAAATAATAGAATCTGCTTCCCTTTCATGTGAATACGACCAATATAAATTGAAGTATCAAAAAATTAGACAGCTACCTAATAACATGAAGCGCCCCTTCACCTGAATAACAGTGGATACGTGACGAGGTATATAATCTGTAAGGTGCTGATGTCGTTGCATAGGTTTATCTTTTTAGATATGCTTTAGAGTTCTCTAAGTTGTCTGGCGTGACTGCAGGAAATAGCATCGTGTGGTCTACATCATGTTCCATGGGGTTGAAATCTACATCTACATCTACATCTACATCATGTTCAATGGGGTTGAAATCTGGTAGGGAGAAACCGTCGCCAGTTCGAAGCGTTACGAGTATAAACAGGTGCAAATAGTCTGCAAAATGTTCTATGTTTTTTATTAAATGTCAAGACAGACTTGTGGTCTTTGTGAACTTGAACTATTACAAAGACGCTACCAGCTTACACAAAACTTTGATGACAGGCTGGATCTATCTTTTTTTTTCTTTCATTTTTTTTGTGGTTTTGTCTCCATTAACGAACTCGACTGTCTACTCGAAAAGGACTGGAAACATAACATCAGTCTTCCTCGGTTGATCGGTGTTTTTTGGATCATGGAACCGATTCCTTTGTGTCAATCTATTATTAAATGGTAGATTGTTGGTAGACGACAATGAAACCCGATGAAATGCAGCGTACGTTGTAAAGTTCATTAACTGGTTGAGGGACACCAACGTTCCTTTTCGTCGAGTGGTTACCATCACTGAAGATCCCAGTTTTGTATCATGTAGGATCGCTGACAGTTTTGGTGTGCCCTCAACATCTGTCCGGAATTAGCATATTCCTGGAATGAGTACTCCAATATTATTGTAACATTTGTGAAACATACAACGGAGCTCCACACTCAGCTTTTTACCGGCCAGACATCATACCCACTACAACCACATATGTGCCAATGTGCACAAGCGCAGAAAATGTTTCGTTGCACATTCACAAAGGAACATAAAGCTACGCCCCCTACTCCCAATAAATAAGTGAAAATACGAATCCTGTTATTCATTGGCCTATTTTCGAGTTGGACCTAGTATTCTCGCTGGGTGGTACATGACCCTTCGTCTCTTCTTTCCGCCGAACGACTGCAATTGACACGACTGGTTGAACAGATGTTTCCTCTCTCATTCACTATAACCGGGACACTACTTATATAAGCTACAAGCAGAATCTTCTAACTTCCGACCAAGTGTTACTTGGCCTTACACGTTTTCATTTATTTATTGTTTTATTCACCTTCGGTCAAGTGGTAGACCGTTTTGGCGATCACATCCCGCAAACGATATCGCCGGTTATTAACCACGAGACACCTCAGATAACATTTAAGGTCCATTTGATGTGTGTGCTCAACCGGTCGTGTGGAGGACCTATTATATCGTATTATTGTTCAAGAAAACTAGGAATGGTTACCACCTTTGAAATAGAGTACCCTATCTCTTGAGACCCAACGATCAAACTGGTCAAACTAAATCCTTTCAGTGTCCTGTAGCTGCCACAGCTACACATCCTCTTTACCTATTGTGTCACACATACCTAATATAGTTGAGCCCATTTCTGAGAGAGATAGAAAGGGTCAAACCAACTAGTGTACTTCTAAATTTTTGGCACTTCATTTTATATATATATATATATATATATATTTGATTTCACGAACGAAGATCTAAAAAGCTACTGCAGGGCCTTTTCTTAGATAAGTAGCACGGCTTTAGTTTCTCCAGGTTAACTGCGAATGTACTGATGATAATTGCGGAAAGAGTATCATGCTTTAGATAATAGCAATAAACACCGGGCTGTAGCATTCAATATCTCGAAAGCCTTTGATAAAGTCTGGCAATGAAGTCTTCTCAACAAGCTGAAAAGTTACGGTGTCTTCGGACACATTTTTGAGCTTATCCAGTTTTTCCTATCAAATCGTGAAATGAAAGTTATTCTGAACGGTCACTAGTCTAGATACTTTCGTAGTAACGCGGGGGTCCCCTAGGGTGCCAACCTTTAGTCCTACGATGATTTTAATTTTCATTAACGACCTTCCCGATGACATCAGCTCTCAAAGCAACCATTTAGACGCTGATAGCTGATGAGGTAAACTGAGGACTGGCATACAGCGAAATCTTTGAACGATGGTAATCTTCCATCCAAAACACGTACTGATCCTTCTTGATTTTGTCCTGTCTCCCCACCTCCCGCTCTGTGTATTTCTCTTGTGATGTCGTGTCGTGTTTGTTTATAAAAAGTTTCCTATGTTTGTTCTAAATTTGGTACCATTTTATTGATGTTAGATTATTTGCTTTTATAATTGTAGTCATTTTTTACTGTTTATGTGATATAGTATTTTTGTTTTACTGGTAAATATTTGCCAGATTTCTTGTGTTTTATTATTATATTGGTTGGTGATATGCGACTGAACTATTATCAGATGAATGACATGTTAATCGGCTCAATAATGTAGTGGTTATGAAACCAATGTGTGTGTTACTTGCATGATTATTACTAGAGAGACTTTCTCCAAATGGGCATGCGAATTGTTGAAGTTTTGATTCTTTTGTTGCTGGTGGTGATCATGTAAGTTTTTAGGATCTTTTTTTTTTGTTTTTGCCATTAGGTGATTTGCATATTGGACAATTTATATCTAAATATGTACCGAAAACCAGGAAAATATACCGAAACATAGAAAAATAAGCTTGTGTAAATGAAAAACTGCTGCCTAAATGCACTCATTGTGTATAATCGAATTTTCTTTGTCGCTGTAAAACGGGTTTCTATCATCGTCTTAGTACTTGTTTTGTCTTCCGATAGTGGGGAGAATAAATTGAGGATTCTTACAAAAAATCAACGTCTAATGAACTCTCCACATAAACTTGAAATACTTATCCCCTTTCAGACCTCGGTAGACGCCAAAGGAGAAAAAAGTGAAAGGTACGGTACACCAACAATTGAAAGAACCTTCACCACCAATAGCAATTGAGTGATTCCGGACCCACCACTCCAGTCCCCATCTCCTTCACCACCCATCCAAAGCGAGAGTCTTTAGCCTGGACCCCTCCTTCTTATCCACCACCTATTTCAAGTGAGAGAAGTTGGCCGTGGAAAGCTGTGATCTATTTCAGAGTCGCCTTAATTTCCACTAGGCCACCATTGAAAATAAGTCTGTTTCCCCTGTCCATAAAAAAAGAGTCAAATTTAAAGATTGGAATTAAGCAATTGTAGAATCTCTTGTAACTTACATTCACTTGTGCCATCTTGTTGTAGATCTTTAAATGCATGTTTTTTCTTTTAATTTCACTTTATTTTACTGTTTGTTGCTTTTATTTTTTGATGTTTCCACCCTACCCTGCCTTGTGTCGTGCGTATTTTATTCTCCACATTGCTACTAATTATCAGACTTCTTACTTCAGCCCCTCCCCCACAAGTTGACTAATTTAGAATGTGCCCACCTACTGTTGATTATCAATGCTGAGAAATTGACGCGACAAGAGTGAACCAAGTTTTACCATCCCATTTTTTTTAGTATAAGTTCTGATGTCTATGACCAACTAAGTCATAACTTTATATGGACTGCCTCGTGTTTTATTTTTTTTTTTTTTTTTTTACAGATTAATAGTAAATAGGTCCACCTATCGTCCGGCACCGCACTCCTTACAAGTCTATTGAACTGGAGTAGAGGTTCGTCCCTTCTTCCCTGATCAGGATATAGTTTACCGGTTCTTTTTCTTCTACCAGGACCATAATGATTTAACATTCTTAAGTCTAGGAACATCTACTTGTCAACTCAGAGAGAACAAAAAATTTCCTCACACACACAAACATTTTTCTTATCTCTTATCTCAGCAGGACAGACTGGTCCGATAGTCATGGGTGGTGACCTGTCTAGGAGAAGGACAACACCAAATTCAAAACCTGACGACCTTGTGACATACTGTGCACCAGTTCTCTGTATTCGTCTCTTCCAAAAAGTGTGGTTGGTTCTGCACAAGCCTTTACAAGTATAATCAAATGATATATGCGGCCAGGCTGGCTGTTGGTTCTAAGAACTCAGCGGCTTGACCCTCATACGTCGAAAACGACAGAAGAGTCCTATATATATATTACATACATACACACTTGTATATCCTTGCTTGAACCGGATTCTAATGCTCTGGACTGAGCGGCTTGGGGATGGTAGTCGTGGCTCGTGAAGGCACAGTCCTATGGTTAAAGAGAAACTCGGATGAGTTCCACCACGGATGTGATCGAGCGGCGCTATAACGAGTCTAATTCGTTACCTCTTCGTCACCGAGGGCCATTGGTACAGTTGGTATGGCGTTTGCCTCCTATCGTAACTGTTCGGGTTTCAATTATTGACAGTGGATGCGCACTGCTGATGAGTCCCAATATAGTACAAAACGGCCGTCCAGTTCTTTCTGCAATACATATTGTTGTAGATTTTTAAATGTCTGTGATATTCTTTGAATTTCATTTTTTTGCTAATTGTTGATTCATGTATCCTTCCTTGTGTCGTGTGTATTTTATTCTCGCCACTGTTCTTGCTACAGCTCCTCACCAAACTTGATTAATTTAGAATATGCTCACCTACTGAACGAAGATCTAAAAAGCTACTCCAGGGCCTTTTCTTAGATAAGTAGCACGGCTTTAGTTTCTCCAGGTTAACTGCGGATGTACTGATGATAATTGCGGAAAGAGTCTATCATGCTTTAGATAATAGCAATAAACACCGGGCTGTAGCATTCAATATCTCGAAAGCCTTTGATAAAGTCTGGCAATGAAGTCGTCTCAACAAGCTGAAAAGTCACGGTGTCTTCGGACACATTTTTGAGCTGATCCAGTTTTTCCTATCAAATCGTGAAATGAAAGTTATTCTGAACGGTCACTCGTCTAGATATTTTCGTAGTAACGCGGGGGTCCCCTAGGGTGCCAACCTTTAGTCCTACGATGTTTTTAATTTAACACAGCCATTTACTCCTGTAAGGCTGATCATTCTGATATCAAAAACGACCTCAAGACTGTCGTTAACTGTTGCAAAATATGGTTTGTCAATTTTAACGCCCCCAAAACTAAACCGGTCTCCATTAATCATCTGAGAGACCCTTTGCACTCCATCAGCATTACTGATGCTAACCTCCAGAAAAGTGTCTCATTGGGCCTTCTCGGGCTAACGTTCTCAAATGATATGAAGTGAAAAAACTATATTAAATCCATTGCTAGGTCAGCTGCCAAGAAAGTTAGTTCACTGTGTCGGGCGAGAGAATTTTTCTCTACAGAATTTATGTTGCTGAGGATATTGCAGCGAAATATGGTCCGGTGTCCCTGCGATTTACCGTGTGCTCCTTAATAAGATCCAAAGAAGAATCAGCAATATTATTGATCCTGATCTAGTGGTTCGGCTTCAGTCACATGCCCGCCGCCCTAAGGTTGCCTGTCTGTGCCATATATATATATATATATATATATATATATACACTTTCGTGGTAATTGTTCGGATGAGCTCTTTATTATGGTACCTAGACTTTATAAATTTAAGCGTAGTACTAGACGGGCGTCAAGACCATCAATTTATACTTGTGCTGGCTAGATGTAACCTTAAGTTCTATGCTAACAGTTTATTTTCTCGCAATTCTCGCTTGTGGAACTCCCGTCTCAATGCTTTCCAGCCAACATTAATCTGCAAAAAATTAAATGCAATGTACTGTCTTTCTGATTACTCTCTTCTCTTTCTGCTCATCTTTATTAATGTTTCTGCTTCTAATTCTTACACACTGTAACCCCCTTGCGTCTTAGTGGCTTTACTGCCTTACATGGGGCGATAACGACTAAAAAAACAAACCCACTCCGCAACCCAACTCTTAGGACTTAACTTGATTCGGAACCGAGTAATTTTTTTTCGTTTGAATGAACGAAATATGCTTTCAGATTAGCATTTCGGGTTTCTGTCAGTGACGTCAGCGTTTTGCATTTCGAAACAACAGCCAATGCAAATTATACGCGTATCAGCTTCCTGTCTCACATTAAAATTCTTTAATATTCTCTTCACGCAGCGGGCGATTTGACAGCTCGTTAGAAATGCTATTTTCCTGCGATTCAAAGTCGATGAGGCAAGAAAATGACCGATGTTATAACGGCAAGAGACAACAGGAAGAGAACGTTAAAAACCCATACGAATATCTATATCGATAAGTAAATAAACAAGATTTTATATACGAAGATAACTGACCCTCACTGTATGACTAAATACCAGAATTTTGTTTTTGGTAAAAAAAACTTCTTGATCAGGTAGAGAATTTTTCAGTGCCTCTTTACAGTGAAAAAGATTCTGACCTTTATGCATTACAGGAGAAAAAAAAGATTACTTTTTCCGAACTTGAAACACACCACACAACACAAAAATATGTAGGAAGACAGTGTTAGAATGATCTCCTAAGTAGAGAAAACTTTCACAGGATATCAGAATTTGAAAACATTACTTTTACCTGAACTCTACCACTAGTGAAGAAAGTATTTTAACTACTAAATAATCCCGATATTATTAGGTTGATGCAAAAATAATGACGTAATAATGTCGTTTTTTGACGTATTTTTAACGTCAAAAAACAACATTATTACGTCATTATTTTTGCATTAACCTAATAGTAGTTACTAAGCTTATTTAGGGAATCATGGATAGCGGCTTGGATTGAGGAATCGGAGAGCCGAGTTCGAATTCCAGTCAAATCCATTACTTTCACTTACGTGCTAATACCCTTGGGAAAGGTATGAATCCTCTTCTCTTCTCCCCCACCTATGGGTAAATATAAATTATTGCAAATAAAAGTAAAAAAAAATTGTAAATATTCTATAGCCTTAGATGGCAATTGATCTAAAAGAAATGGCAACCTACTGCGGGAAAAAAAAATCTGCCTCGTCAGTCATGTATCGAAAGATACATGATCGTCTAAGCGTACATCACGCATGGCACATACCTGACTGAAGCTTACTTTAGCACAACAATACCAGGTGAAACAGGAATAAGAAGATTGCGTTACGCTAATCTTTCATGTAGGGTGGGTCTTTTGATAGAGAATAAGAAATGCGGGACCGCCAATAGAAATATTCTGATTCAATTCTTATAGGTTTTATCTGTTTTCAAGTTCATTTTTCCGGTTCTTGCTTCAAACTATTAATAAATCATTTTTGGAATATCGACGACTTTATTTTCTTAAGAGAATGACTACTATGAATTTTAAATTATAGAGAAGGCAACGGAAATTGACTCCGATATATTTACGCATATATCATGTCAACTCACAGGTATTAAAGAAAAAAGAAGCTGTGGCGAGACATATCTCTTCAGAACGTAGGAGATCATAGAATTAAAAGAATTACTCCAATGAAAACGAAATATTAGAGATCTTAAAACATTACCGACATTCCATGTTACGTATATGAAAACCATTCAGAGAACCTGCTAACTCTGTTAAATACCTCCCTTTAGATCCATTGGAATTATAGCTCTCCTCAACGTCCTTGATTCTTTACCATCTTCTCTTAGTGTCTGCCATTAATTTATACAATTTATTAGGATATTCGCCGTTCTCCTCTTCCATCCTCCTTTCAATATGCCATGTGAGTATTAAATTTTCCAAGCCCTCTATCTTCGTTATACATACCAGAAAATTCAAGTGCCCTCTTCCTGATTTTAGGTATTTGTGTTTCTCATTATCTTTATTGTTAGAATTAGTTTGCACTTTAAAGATATTCAGTATTATGAAAGTATGAGAAGAGAAAATAAAGCAGCTGCTGCTATTCCAATAGTTGGTACGAGGGGTGCTAAAAAGTTCTCGGCCCGATCTAATCCAAAAAACCTAAACAAATATCAGAGAATTTTAAAAATCCTTCCTTGATCAGAACTTTTTCATCGCTCCCCAGTAGGAAGATCGCATATCTTGTCAGGGGTTACGATTATTAAAATTTTAAAATCAATGAGCAAAATACTGAATTTAACAAGTTTTCAAACAGGGAAACTGGTTTCAAAATAGTCTGGTCAAGGCGAGTAATGAAACTCGTTTCAAAATAGTCTGGTCAAGGCGAGTAATGAAACTCGTTTCAAAATAGTCTGGTCAAGGCGAGTAATGAAACTCGTTTCAAAATAGTCTGGTCAAGGCGAGTAATGAAACTCGTTTCAAAATAGTCTGGTCAAGGCGAGTAATGAAACTCGTTTCAAAATAGTCTGGTCAAGGCGAGTAATGAAACTCGTTTCAAAATAGTCTGGTCAAGGCGAGTAATGAAACTCGTTTCAAAATAGTCTGGTCAAGGCGAGTAATGAAACTCGTTTCAAAATAGTCTGGTCAAGGCGAGTAATGAAACTCGTTTCAAAATAGTCTGGTCAAGGCGAGTAATGAAACTCGTTTCAAAATAGTCTGGTCAAGGCGAGTAATGAAACTCGTTTCAAAATAGTCTGGTCAAGGCGAGTAATGAAACTCGTTTCAAAATAGTCTGGTCAAGGCGAGTAATGAAACTCGTTTCAAAATAGTCTGGTCAAGGCGAGTAATGAAACTCGTTTCAAAATAGTCTGGTCAAGGCGAGTAATGAAACTCGTTTCAAAATAGTCTGGTCAAGGCGAGTAATGAAACTCGTTTCAAAATAGTCTGGTCAAGGCGAGTAATGAAACTCGTTTCAAAATAGTCTGGTCAAGGCGAGTAATGAAACTCGTTTCAAAATAGTCTGGTCAAGGCGAGTAATGAAACTCGTTTCAAAATAGTCTGGTCAAGGCGAGTAATGAAACTCGTTTCAAAATAGTCTGGTCAAGGCGAGTAATGAAACTCGTTTCAAAATAGTCTGGTCAAGGCGAGTAATGAAACTCGTTTCAAAATAGTCTGGTCAAGGCGAGTAATGAAACTCGTTTCAAAATAGTCTGGTCAAGGCGAGTAATGAAACTCGTTTCAAAATAGTCTGGTCAAGGCGAGTAATGAAACTCGTTTCAAAATAGTCTGGTCAAGGCGAGTAATGAAACTCGTTTCAAAATAGTCTGGTCAAGGCGAGTAATGAAACTCGTTTCAAAATAGTCTGGTCAAGGCGAGTAATGAAACTCGTTTCAAAATAGTCTGGTCAAGGCGAGTAATGAAACTCGTTTCAAAATAGTCTGGTCAAGGCGAGTAATGAAACTCGTTTCAAAATAGTCTGGTCAAGGCGAGTAATGAAACTCGTTTCAAAATAGTCTGGTCAAGGCGAGTAATGAAACTCGTTTCAAAATAGTCTGGTCAAGGCGAGTAATGAAACTCGTTTCAAAATAGTCTGGTCAAGGCGAGTAATGAAACTCGTTTCAAAATAGTCTGGTCAAGGCGAGTAATGAAACTCGTTTCAAAATAGTCTGGTCAAGGCGAGTAATGAAACTCGTTTCAAAATAGTCTGGTCAAGGCGAGTAATGAAACTCGTTTCAAAATAGTCTGGTCAAGGCGAGTAATGAAACTCGTTTCAAAATAGTCTTATGAAAAAGAAAAAAAACTTATCAAAATTAACTGATCTGACAGAATAATGAAATTGGTATCAAAATATATTAAATCATTTTTTATCTTTCAGAATTATAAGTCTCTTTTTCAACATTCACCGTTTTCTGTTACATATTTTCTCGTCCACCGTCTCTTTCATTTCTATGAACAGAATTCCTGGTTTATTTTTTATCTTCGGCACTGAATGAAAAATGTTGACCTTTCAATATCTTTCATTTCCGGAAGTCCGATTATGTCAAATCGGGTTTCAACGGAAGGTGGACATTAACTGTGAATTTCAAGTTCCTCACCTACCTCCCACTTCGTTGACATCAATGCGACTTTGCATTATCGTGATACAATTATTTCTCATTTCAGGCTTTATTCGACGGATCCGTTGTTTGATCATTTGCAACATTTCCCAATCATCAACACCGCCACCACCAGTTCTATGACCACGTGTTCGTAAGGTCGCTGTAACTTGTCTTAGGCACAAAAAAAAAAAAAAAAAAAAAAAAAAAACACCGACCCGGCGGAGCCCATCATTCTCCAGGTCACTATTACTAATATAATAATATTAGGTTGGTGTAAAAATAATGACGTCGTAATGTCGTTTTTTTGACGTATTTTTAACGTCAAAAAACGACATTATTACGTCATTATTTTTGCACCAACCTAATAGTAATAAAATAATAATAGCAACAGTAAAAATAATAAATGTTGCAGTAATAATAATAATAATAATAATAATAGTAATCACAAGAAAAAAATAACATGTATGACGCAAAGTTTAATTGGCCAAAGGTAATTAGAATATTTTAAAAGTGCTGTCTCCCAGAGAAAGGATGCCGAGATCAACTATCTCCATTACAATAATATTAAAGCATTTTGAAATAGCCGGTCTTTTAGCGCTACAAAATTTAGTTTTTAGCTTAAATATTTGAAGAGTAAGTGATTGGAAACAAAGCTTTAATGCGCAAATAATAGAAAATATTAATTTCAGAATACCTTTCAGAATTAATCGTCATTCACTTTGTCAGAAATGCCGTATTCATGACTCAAAACAGTCTCACAGCGAACTGATACGAAATACGTTTGAACAGGAATTTATATAACAACCGAATAAATGTTTATACATTCACTGTTAGCGACGCCACGCTGTAAGAAAACTTATCAGTCAACCCTTTTATGACGGTAAGAACAAAAAAAGCGATGCTATACGAAAAAGGAAAAAAAGGTGAATGGTATACCAGTAAAAACAAGCGAATGATATGTCAAAAAAAAAAAAAAAAAAAAAAAAAAAAAAAAAAAAAAAAAAAAGCTCGATCGATATTTATAATTGAGCTAAATGTCAATTTAGCTCAATTATAAATATCGATCGAGCTTAGCTTAAGAGTAAATGAGGAGGTATGAAGATTGTGTTGCGCCAGTCTTTCAGATATGACGTGTCGGAAATGATGTGGCTTATTCTGCTTTCGAGCATTGGATTTTGAGACTAAAGGACAGTACGAAACCCACCGAAACTTTTATGTCTTTAACTAATAAGGGTAGGACAATAGATAGACTAGACAGATAAAAGCAAGCAGAGAACCTCCTGGAGAGAGAGTTGCTGTAGGGTAACAATTAACCTAATTACAGCCCATTACGATTTTAGTGTTGTCGAACAAGCACAGAGTGATCCACCGTTGGGGACTTTTGGCAAACTAAGCTTAGAAAATATAAATGTATTCTGACGCTCTTGAACCGTATCAATCTGAAGTTAGTAATTATCTTTAACTAAGTTGACTTTTTTGTAATTCATAATTTTATAAGAAAACAAGTTATGAATTTAAAAAAAAAAATAGGGAATCGTAAATGAAATGACAAGAATCTCACAGGTAACTGTCTAAACGGAAGTGATGTCATAAGTGCCGTGACAGCAGTTTAAAAGCGAGGAACACTTTAAAAGGACAATATTACTGCTGACAGCACTTACTGTGTTTTGTTGTCATCACTATTGACGACTGAATATGTCATACCCATCATATTTTCCAGAAGCAATGTCTACTCGAAGAAAGAACTCACGAGAGAGGGAAGGGCGGAGTGGGAGGAGAAGAGACGAGAGGGAGGGGAGGACAGAGGGGAGGAGGAGAGGAATAGAGGGGAAGAAAGAGAGAAAAAAATATACCTGTGTCCACGGCTTCAGGAGGTAAGTCTTCCTTTTAAAACGTTGTCAGAAACAGATGTCCTGTCGACATTATTGGCGGATTGTGTAGGAACGGCGTCTTGAGAAAAAACAAAACAAAAAAAAAAACACAATTTCATTCAATCTCACTCCAGATGAATTCTCCGGAAGATGTTTATTGATAGTCTTCGAACTCACGACAACAACCTTCTCTTTCAATTCTGTCTTTAAATAATAAATGACTACAGGAGATTCTTTACTTACGAACAAGATACATTTCAGGCAGTTTCTCAGTCCACCTAGTCAGAAGAACGTAAAAGATATAATATCACCGTATATTATTCCTAACACTGTTTTCCTTGCTGGTAACGATGTTGTTTAAACTCGGGAACCTTAACCATTGAACATAGTAAATCGGCTGTGATTGTGTCTTCGTATATAAACTCGGTGTTTTAACTTTTGAAATCACTAACTTAAAATGTTTGTTCGCTATTTGTATTTTTCCTCTTTTTAAATTTTCTAATTTTTTTTTTTATTAGGTTCGTGCAAAAATAATGACGTTTTTTTGACATTTTTTAACGTCAAAAAACGTCATTATTTTTGCACCAACCCAATATCATCATCATCTTCACTTTCTTTTCAAGTTTACTTGTTGCAGTTGTGCTTAAGTTATACTTTTTAATTTTTGATTAATTTAAAAAAAAAAATATGTCTATAGATAGCCGCATTTATTATATTTGCAATCTTAATGGTCATTTTGGCGACTGACAAATCTGTTAAAGAGTCTTATCTACATTAAAATAAATGTCCAAAAAATCTGTTGTGACAAGAATAAATTAATTTTTCGCTTGATTTTTTGTTGATAGGAGTCATCGCAACTTAGTATAAGTTAAAACTTAATAGTTATTAATGAGCTGACAGATTCCTAAGTTCTATAACAAAATACATTTATTTGATGTCAATCTCAGACCTGAAACCCCGCCGCCCTATCATTGTTCTTAATTTTATATCATTTTATTTTTCCTTCCATTTTGTATCTTTTTATTTTAATATATGCGACATCTCTGCTTGAACTCTGCAATTTTATTCACTATTTATTTTTTATTTATTTTTTATTTTTATTTTTTTCTAAATAGGAGTAGATCGGTTTGCCTATCGCCTGGTTCACACTCCTCTCCAGTCTTTTGAACAGGTGTATCCATTGTTCCTTGTTTAGGATTGAGTTTTCGTTCCCTGCTAATGTCTTTCTATTCTCTTTCACTCCCAGTAGCCCCTTGCCTCTTAGTGACATTATCCGTTTATTTGGGTTGAATTGATTAAAAAGATTGATAAAGTTGTACTGCGATTAGAAATAATAATTTTTTTTCCATTTTTTTTTTTTTTTTTTTTTTTTTTTGTGGCATATTACTATAGGTTAACCTATACCTAGAAAGCGACACCCAAGGTTTAAAATGCATTTTAAAAAATAAGTCCTTTTTGAAACTTTTATTTAATCTTAATTCCAAGAAAATAGATTAAATTTCATATTTCTAATAAGTAAAATACTTTGCTGAATTTCAAACAGAATTAAAATTGATTGGAGTATTTTTAATTATCAGTGAAATTGATAAAGTCGTTCATATTGACAAATCTGTCAACACAGCATAATTTTCTTTATTAAAAAATCTTTCAAACATAAAACGTACTTTTCTGAAACTTTGAGAAAAATTAACCGATTTAAAGTTTAATAGATAAGTATTTTTATGAAGTGTTGACATATCTATTGACACCCTGAAGTTTGGAAAATTTAAGTAAGGAGGATATCAGAAATAAAATTACTTGACGAATACAATGTAAACACCTTTTTTATATAATTTTTTAACTAACCAGTAATGTTAAAAATGTTAAATATTTTAAGCCTCCTAATATTTTCTTGAACTTTACATTCTTTCGTTTACTTACGCTTGTTGAGGAAATGTAAGCAAATTACCAAGAACTTTTAAATTTATTATAGTTACCGGTCTTTTATTTTTCTGATAATGTTGTGTATGGACGTCCGTATTTACAAAGATCATCAATTGTATACACACATAAAATAAATTCAAAATTCTTTTTAAAATGTTGGGGGTCGTTGAATTGTAGTCAGCTTTTACATTTATGATTATAAATACAGATTTAATTTAATAATATCACTTGACCACTACAAATTAATATAGAATTTTAAAATATTTAAATGTCTATAAATTATTCTAATTAAAATTTTAAATAAATGAAAACAATTCTTGTAAAGATTCATTATATCTCGATTTTTTTTTCTTAAGGCAGTAGTATCCCTAATATATTTTAGTCATAAAAGTAATTTAAATCATTTCTAATTAAATAATGTCTTAGTTTTATTGCATTTATTATTTTATGATAAGGTACAGATTTTCTGTAATTTTGGATTCTGTTTAGAAAAAAAATGATTTAAATTCTCCTCGGACTTGTCCTTATAATTAATATAAATATCAAGTGCTATAAAAAGAATTTCTCGAAATTTCATAAAATTAAATGAGTGGGTAGGTGTTAACAGATGTAAAAGTATATATTTAGCAAGATTTTCGAAAAAAACAAAAAAAAAACAAAAAAAAAACAAATGTTTGAAAAATCATTTTTCTTCAATATTCTACCTTGTTCCGTAATTAGTAAATGACGAGTTTAATCCACAATGAGTGCTCTAACCTTGTGCCATACATAGTGTCATGCAGTCATGTAAGTGGGAAAAAAAGTCAGATTCTCAAACTCAAATCTTACATTCATATAAATATTCACTTTCTTGTATTTAACAGATTGTCGGTAAAATGTTAGAACGAGAAAATTATATTGCGCTAATCTTTAAATGGAAAAAAGTATACCCGATTTGAAAATCTGCATGAAAAATTCTAGATTTTATTTCTGATTCAACACTAACCTCTATAGGAAATATACAAAAACTATATCCACCATGCAAGTTCATATTTGTTGTGGAATGAAATCAAACGGGAGATAAGATTATGTTACGCCTATCTTCCTAGTGAAGAAATTTTGTTTGCTTTGAAAATTAAAATTCGAAATTTTCACTCATCTGGGATTGAACATCGACCACCAATATTGGTGTGAGGTATGTAACTATTTCAACTACAAGACAGTTTCCATCAACATGTCTTCTCCATTTAAAATACTGGCGCAACACAATCTTCCTCTTATAATTGTTACAGCGCTGAGCTAAACGATGTTCGGTTAAGTGAAACATCTTTATTGGTCGTGTCGCCAGAAGCACTCCTCATAATTTAATGCAAAGTTCACGATCATTATATTGTATCAAATAGGATATAAGTCAGGAAGATAGTGTTGCGCCAATCTGGAAGTGCAAAACTGATTTTTATCTGGACTTCAGCAGTAACCACCAGAACAGGCGAGAAATATCAACGCGATTTGTATCTTGCATAATTTGTTTGTTTTGTTTTTTGTGGTGGTGATGGTGGTGGGGGTGACAAAAGGCTTGTGTGCGAAAAGACAACGAATTAAGCGATTGCACCAAAATAGAAAGGGGAGTGCAACAAGGGGTGGGTCTTCATATCGGATTTACTTCAGCGGTACAGCGAGATGATTTTAAGAGAATTGACGAATCTATCAGGAGTTATTATCAGTTGATGCCACCTTAACAACATACGCTATGCAGATGACATTATGCTGATAGTAGATTCAGAAGAGAAACTAAAAATACTATTAAACAATTTAGTCGAAAAAAAAAAAAAAAAAAAAAAAAAAAAACAAGGAAGACATTTTTTAGAAAGCGTAATAGACAGAGATTAGCAAATGGGACAGAACATGATACGAATTACACATTGGGGACGCCAAAATAAAACAAGTGCTGATATTCAACTATAGACAGTATAAAAGGCGGCACAAAGTCTGATGAAGGAACACGGGAACAACGAAATATGCTTTCAGAAAACTGAGCAAAGAGGAATTAAGGGTCAAAAATAACATTAGATACGAGAATTACGGGCCTGCTACATAATGTCTACCCTCCTATATGGCAGCTAAAACTGGGCAATTTCGTCACAAATAGAAAAATGACTTAAGGCAACCGATATGTGGTTCTACCAACAAATGTTATTAATATTGATGAGAATAGGAACTATAAGCTCTTGCTAAAAATCAAAAAAGGTTTGGAACACATTATGAAGAAAGACGGCTTGGAGAATGTAACACTCACAGGACATATCAAGGGCAAGAGAAGCAGAGGAAAGCATCGAATAATCTTTGTTCAAATGAAGGACATATATAGCAAAAAGAAAGGTGTCATAAAGGAGAAAGTACCGCAAAGAGCAACAAAAGATAAGAAGCTGTGGAAAGCTATGATCAACCAGGTCCTGAATTGACATAGCAGAGAAAGAGAGGTTTATACAAGCCGTATGACAAGTTGGACGGTATTTTATTCTCAATACAGAGATATAGTGAATTGTTTATCATTATTGGCACATGTCATAATCTGGAATTGGATTGAAAGCACCGATATCAATCACTTATGTGCCATGCGTGATACACGCTTA
The DNA here is from genome assembly GCA_963932145.1 of Acanthosepion lycidas. Lineage (NCBI taxonomy): Eukaryota > Metazoa > Mollusca > Cephalopoda > Sepiida > Sepiidae > Acanthosepion > Acanthosepion lycidas. The sequence goes on from OZ010577.1 coordinate 5,985,486, forward strand.
GGCGACCATGTATGTTTCGATATATGACTGATGAGGCAGATTTTTCCAGTAGTAGGTTGCCATTTCTTTCTGCGGTAGACCAGTTGCCATCCAAGGCTATAGAACCCAGTCTGTCCTGCTATTTACCAATAGTTTGGGGTGGGAGAAGGAGAGGATTCATTCCTTTCTCAAGGGTCTTAGCACGTAAATGAATGTAATGGATCTGACTGGAATTCGAATTCGGCTCTCCGATTCCTCAATCTGAGTCGCAATCCATTAGTCCACCACAGCACTTAACTTAATCCACCATAAAAAAAAATCAGGATGCAGAATTAATAAACATTTCAAACACACTGGTTTAGTGATCATTTATGACGAAATTTAGCATAGGTAATAACAGGTCCGACTCAAGAGGCTCGTGGACATCAACCGGATTTATGATAATGAGCCTTCACTCTACTAAATCTCAATTTTCATAAAAAAAGGTAGGATTCATATAAAATACACATTTTATTGTAATCTAATTATCTACAATAATCGATCATATGCAGCATAGGTGAACAATTCAACTAGAAAAAAAATGAAAATAAATAGTGTATCTAAATACAAATTAGAGCCACGTCATAATAGATAATTCCACCTTTAATCTACAAAGTTTTGCGATTCAGCATTATGGATAAAAAATAAAAAAGTAAATGGTGAATTTTATGTTTTTTCGAGGCTTAGCATGAACAAAACAAATTCACGGATTTGAACTAAAAAACACAAAAAAGATCCCAGAATGACGTCAAAATCTGTGGCACCGTTTCATCCTATAATAACAGTCAATTGGGCTTAGTTTAATTTGTAACGTATATAAATGTAGGTAGAAAAAAAAATTAATAACATAGCGATGGGCACAAAGCATTTCCCAGGGCTCCCAATCAGGCTTGACTGGTTGGAGGAGGGGGGTCGAGGGTAGTACGCACCGGCCCTGGGTGATAATGAATTTGAACACATATGTTGTGATTGGAGCAGATTTGCACAACACCACAAAAGTAAAGCAATAGCCTAAAAAGTTGACTCATGTTCTTAAATAACAAAAAACGGTAAAAAGAGATGCCACTAGCTTCAGTCTTCCACTTTGAGACCGACCCGCTTATTGTAACAGATTGCGATCTCCTCTTCCAGTCAAGAGTAAATCAAAGAAAGCAACTTGTCTCTCATAACATATGCTGACAACAAGCGTTTATGAAGTAAACTCGAATGTTTTGGAAAAAAAAAAAATAAATAAATAAATAAAATCAGTAAAAATGACATTGACGGCGTGTTGTTTCTCTATCTCTCGTCAAAAATTCGCAAAAATTGATGAAAGCAATTTGAACAGTTCAGCCGAATGCTGTATCGAGATGCGAGTAAAATAGTTTGTGAACAGCGAAAAATTCAAGTATTTTCACTCTAATATTTTGCATCGTTTTACAGACAATAACTATATTGGGTTTTTGGATCTTTCTCGTAAATGGAAATTCTAAGGAGATATCTAGAGCCAGATGCACGAAGGCAATTCTACGATTTACCAAACTTCGTTATAATGTCGAACGGAACCCTTTATTTCGCTCACGAAATAAACGGTTAAGTTCGACATTCCAATCACCTGAAGAAGGCCGGAGCGTACAACGGCCGAAATGTAATAAATATGGCAACAAAGATGAACACAATAGTCCGAATAATGTAAATAGTGTACATAATACCTCATCTCAGAAATATAGACAGATTCGTTATAGCAATTCCTGTGACGAGACTCCAGTGTGTCAAGCAGAGTATCAGTCCACCCTGCTCTTTCCCCTACTCGATGATTTTCCAATCCGTTAGCAAACATTCTGCATCTAGAGAAGAAAGAGCATTAAAAAACAAAACAAAAAAAAAAACTCACCTGTAGTTCGGTATTAATTGTATAATAAGTAACATACTTATCTGTAGATTAAACATTCGAGAATCATTCATGTGCTTAAGAAATTTTACTTCCGTAAAATGAATGGCATAAAAGGTATTCTGTTGACTTATTTCTCATATCTTCTATGCCCGCAGAGTTCTCATTCTAAGAAAAAAAAAAAAAAAAAAAAAAAAACGTTCAAAAAGATCATTTATAACTAGCCATTTCTTTATCATTTTCTGTAAAAATTGCATCTATTTTCCGTATTGTAGACTTTTTATGCAATATGCAGCGGTCCCCAACAACCGAGAGGCGGATCGGTATCGATCGTTTGTTACCAGGCCGCACAGAAAGAATAAAATTTATTTTATTGACGATTACGGTTTTGTTTATTGTCTTATGCACGTGACCGACACCAACCCTTATCACTACCACCTCTGGTCCGAGGAAAAAAAAAAAAAAAAAAAAAAACTTTGCTCGTATGACACCCGGTTCGTGACGCAAATAGTTTTAGGACCACCGTGACATAGGACAAGAACTTCTGTGGCTGCAACCTAATCTCATATGCTTATATGCGTCTCATATTCTAATCTAGATTGTCGAAGGCAATGTTTAAAATTAGGTACCTCCACTAAATTTTCGATACCTAAATTTTAAAATGAATTCTTAAAAATGAAAAAGCATTTTTGAAGCTTTCTTTTTAGCTTAAATTGAATGGTAAATGATTATATTTATTATTTCCAGTAAGCAAAATGCTCTGGTATATTTCAAATATAAATTATATTGATTGGAATCAACTTTTTGGTCAAATTCACAAAATCGATTACAATCGGCCATTTTGTCACATTTTGACACAATTGTAAACAAAAGTTAATTCTCGGTTTGAAAAATCTTCCAAAAATAAAATATATATTTATAACATGTTATTTGAGGAAAATTAGCAAACTTAAAGTAAAATTAATCTGACTTGAAACAAATATTACTTATGGCATAAAACGTAGTATACAAGCATTTCTTAACACGGGGTCTTGTTTTTCTGACGTGTTGATTGATGTATTGGCAGCCTGACGTGTTCACAGGTACGTATCGTTGGCATAAATTTACAAAATCTAAGTGAACTCTTTGCTTTTGGTTTTTAACTATCTAGTAATTTTAAAAAATTAACATAATATTTTCAGCAATTATCTAATATTTAATTTATTATTTATTTACTTTAGCTTTATAGCCTTACGTTTGAAGATGCTTTCTGAAAAAATAACATTTAAAATACTATAAAATTTTCTTAAATTAATTTAAGAAATTAATAACCGAGGTATTAATGAAATACCATGATAGAGGTAACTCAATTAGTTATGAAATGCTGTAGTATTTTATTTATTATTAATTTATATATTTCAATATCTTATTTTTCATTTTATTCTTTATTGGTAATTAATTAAAAATTAATTATTTAATTGGTAATTAAAAACTATGACATTTTTAATTGGAAAATCTTAATTAATGCTATAAATAAGATTTATTACGGACATTATTTTCTTAAGAAAAATCATTTTCGATGAATAAATTTTTACAAGAATTGTTTTCATTTTTAAAAATTTTAATTATAATAATTTAAGTCGTTTACAATTCTGCATTAGAGTCTTGTAGTTGTGTAAATTAACTTCAGTGGGTTGTCATTGGTAACATCGATGTTTAACATTAAATGTTTGGCGTACAACTGGATTTTTGATAATTCTACTATAGCCTAAACTGGGCTTACCAAGACAACTTCTAATCGGGAGAGCAAGTTTAGCAGTAGTTATAATGGCATCACAGAAAGCTCCATATTCTATTAATATCATCTGCCTCAAAAATATAATCCTAATTTGTATTATTAAGTTGTTTGACATCTATTCTAGCCTGTTTTACAAAAATCAAAACAATTAAAAATTTATCTAATGGCATTTGGGTGGAGGAGAAATTGAGTGTGAATTCTACTCTATTAGGCTCACTGTTCGCAAAATGTGTCTATGATCCCAGTAAAGGTTACAAACGAGTTAAGAACAAACAATGATGTCTTCCATTAAATTTTAGCTCAATTTCCGATCAGTGTTGATAAGCGTTTGAATCTTATTTTACCAGTTAATTTGTGCAGATAGTACAACGGTTAGCAGTTCAAGAGAGAAAATGGCGAACCGAGTTCGAAATCCGTTCGAGTTAGTTACACTCACTTTCACACAAATACCCCTGAGAAAAGTATGAATCTCTTCTCTCCTCAGCGATGGATTAAACAGCCAGACAGACTGCAGGTGTTGTCAACTAGTCTAGGAGAAGGGCAACTCTAGGTTAAAAACTAAGCCACCCGAGGCTGTACAAAGATGGTAAGACGTGAAGGGCAGATACTATGTCTGCAAAACAAAAACACAATGATACGATCCCACTGGAAAGCTATTATCCAGAATGTTGATAAAAATTGGATCCAAGAATTGGATATGGATGATAGATCAGTTTATTTAAATGATTTAAATTATCCAAATAAAACACATGCATAATTATGTATGTTTAGCTTCTTAATCACAGTCTCTGACAAACACTTGTTTATAAAGAGGACATCAAAATCATTTTTTCCAATCTGTCTGATTTTTAATCATTTCACCCCAAGCACAGCAATAAAGCCACTAAGAAGCAAGGTGTTACTGAGTGTGAGAAAATACGAAAAAAAAAAAGAAAATATTATTATTATGGGAACAATAGAAGTACAGGAATTAAGAAGACAGAAGATAATGATTGACATTGCATTAACATTTTTGAAGATCAAAATTACTGGAAAAGAGTTCTAATGGCGAAAAGTGTGATAGAAGAAACTGTTAGCATAGAACATACGTTTACATCTAGCCATTCCCACTGTAAAATGATGAGACCTTGCCGACAATCTAGTACTTCACTTAAATTCATGAAGTCTAGGTACCATATAGGAAAATGCATCAGAACAATTACCACGAAAATATTTTTATAAAAAAGCTAAATTACGGCGGTGGGAAAGTGATTGAAGCCGAACTGCCAGGTCAGTACAAATAACATTGCAGATTCTTCTTTAGATTTTATAAAGAATCCCTAGATAGCTAGCAGAATTACTAGAGCAGACGTGGTAGCAATATTCAATGTCTGGACGAATGGTAGAATTATCACATGTGTAAGATAGATTCTGGCAAAAAAAAAAAAAAAAAAAAAAAAAAAATGTCTAGCACAACACAGTGAACCAATTTTTCTAGCAGCAAGCCTAGCAATTGGTTCAATATAATCTTTCCACTTCATGTCAGCGGAAAACATTAGGTCGAGAAGGGTGAAATGAGTCACTCTCCTGAATTTTATCATCAGCCATTCTGATGGAAGGCAAAAAGGGTTCTCCAAGATAATTAAAAGAGCATTTTCGTTTTGGAAGTGTTAAATTTAAGACATTTTTTTGCCCCAGTTAACAACAGAATCTTGGTCATTTTTGAGATCAGCTGCTAATTAAATTTCATGGAATCGATTGCCATTGAAACACGAGTAAATAGTTGTGTGATCAGCATAGATGCCGAGTTGAGAACTCATGACATCGAGAAGGTCGTTGATGAAAACTTAGCTCCAAGGATAGAAACCCAGGAAACACCCGCATTAATACAAAATGATCTAGAAGAGTAGCCGTTAAAGAACTTCAATTTCACAATTTGACAAGAAATATTGAATCTTATTAAAAAATTGTTCAGAAATATTATAAGCTTTCAACTTGTGAAGAAGACCAGCATGCTAAACCCTGTCAAACGCCTTGGAGATATGCAAAGCAACAGATCGAGCTCCACCATTCTTATGTAAAACTTGTTAGACTTTTTCAGCAATAACCGTTAATACATATTGCTGTCTAAAAGAAGAGCCTGCAGATGAGATGCTTAACCAATTCAGAGTTTATTAAAGCCTCTAGTACTCTGGCAAAAAGTAGAAGGCTGATAGGCCGGTAATTAGAAGGATCAGATAATTCGATCGATTTCTTAAAGACTAGAATGACAGATTTTCTAAAAAGCAAGAAAACAAGAAGCAGCAAGCCATGTATTGTAGAGTTTAGAAAGAACAGGACCCAGTTCAGGAAAATATTTCTCAAGGACTATTGTAGGGATACCATTAAGTCGCCATGCTTTCTGGGAATCCAGTTTAGAGATGAGAGTAGAAACCATGAACGGAATTATATGTATATCACACAGTAGAGACTCAGTTCGAAGTAAAAAGTCAGACAGAGATACTCCAAATGAGTCAAAAATAGAATTGGAAGAGAATTTACGAGCAAAATATTCTGCTTTAATCAGTAGAAGATTATAGGGGGGATAGAAGACTTATTCTTATCTAACACACACTTACAGAGCTATTTGTTAGGTGTGTGCCTCATTCTGTCAGCAAACTTTAAGATGTTAGGATTATAATGTTCAACGAAGCATCCAACCGAGGGTTTGTTACACAAAAGTAACGCGTGGAAATTCCTCCTTATATTTGGAATACGGGGGAAATTAGAAAGTAGAATGGCGTGTCTTAGCTCTAAAAGTTTGAACTAAAGAATGTGATGCTCATCTGTACATTTTTCATAAAAATAGCGATAGCGTAGCAATAGTTATGCCACGCTGTCTGTGCGAAAAAGGCTACTGAGTAGAAAATGTTTTCTATCTTCAAGACCGCGTAAACAAGCGGTAAGGTAAGTGGATATAGCTGGTCACTCGTATTCGAGTATACCCGTCTACTAGGGAGGCTAGCCAATCTATTGCAGACGCTTGCTCAGACGCATTTGTGCTTATTCAATACCCAGAGCCCTCCTGTGGTTTATACTGCAAATATGCTGAGCAGATCTTAGTTACAGTTTCTGGGAAAGAGCCTGTTATCTACCGTGATCAACAATTTGATAAAGGACAGCACACTCAAACCTTCGACCACAATGACTTGTGACTGCACAGCTATCGACGACTCCCAATGGTTCCGTCTACCCAATTTCACTGATAAGGCTTGGGTGAATGCGTGGTATGGCTTTCAGGCACTTTTCAAAGGTGCCGCAAGGCTGGGATCGACCCCGGACGAATCGACCATAGTGAGATTCGAACCCGGGTCTTATGGTCAGAATGCGAACGTTCTAATCACTCAGGCACGTCCCCAAAAAGTAAATGGGTAGTGATTAGAAAATATAACGCTGCTGCCGGCGTAAAAATACAATTTCATGTTTTCTCTGTCGCCAGAATCTGCTGTATAACTAAATATGAAATAATATTTAGTTACACAGGCTGAAAGTTCCAGAGACCTAATCTAGTAAAATTGGTTGAGTTTTATTCCAAGAATAGTCTTCCATATTGTATAGACAACTGGAAACAACATGCACATAAAGATGAATATATTACCTGAAACTGTATTAAAATCAAGTTTAAAAAAAAAAAAAAAAAAAATCCCAAAATGTATCAGAAACACCATTGTTCATTTTTTTTATTTCTATCTAATAATTCATGCGTCCGTCATGTAATGTTTACAATCACATTTTCACTATTAATGAGAGAATCCGTTGCTATGGTAACACTAGACCTACTCAGCGCTACTCGAAGTGAGCAAGTTTCATGTTAACTAACAACGGAATTTTTATATATATATATATATATATATATATACACACACACATACATACATACATACACACACAAGCTTTTTTTTTTTTTTTTTTTTTTTAATTTGTAGGTCTGATGAATTGAACCGTAATTACGATTCCAATGTATTAGGTTGGTGCAAAAATAATGACGTAATAGTGTCGTTTTTTTACGTTAAAAAATATGTCAAAAAACGACATTACGACGTCATTATTTTTACACCAACCTAATAATAAATTAAAACCAAGCAATATTAGTATTTGAGCCTTTTATATATATATATATATATATATATATGTGTGTGTGTACACGGCAAAATAACACTTTACCTTTTATTGAACAAAATTAAATTACAATAGTTTAACTCTATAAGCATTGTCACATCAAAACAACGTGACTTTTTTTTTTATCATAAATTATTTAACATGTTCAAAATGTCCACCTTTATGTTCAAATTCAACGCTGAATCCTTTCAGCAACACTTCGACAAACCATTTCACATATTTCTACATTAATCCCAGAAATTTATTAGAGATTGCTTGTTTTAATTCAGGAAATGTTTGAGTCTGTAAGCAAGATCTTTTGGGACCCCCCCCCCCACATGAAAAAATCTGATGGCGTTAAGTCTGGTGATTGTGATTGTCATTTAATTGATCCACGTCGTCCTATCCACTTCGGATCGAAATTAATCTTTAACCATTCCCGATCGTTTAAGTCATAGTTAATCTTAAGCCATCTTAAACTACTGCCATTTATTTTTGTTCAATAAAAAATAATAAATAAAAAAAATGGCGTCACTTTTGCCGGACATTACATATATATGAAAGAATATGATTGATATATATTTCTAAATATCAGAAGAATGTCAGGCAAATGAATGATCAAGTGGAAAAAAATGTATAGGTAATGTTTTTTCTGGTGGAATTATATTACTCCTCTCCTTCCGAGCAATATATAATTACAACAAAAACATTACTTTTAGTCTAATGAAGTCCTAAAAGGACGAAACTCGTTACACAGCGTTTTTTCCTCTCATTTGTCTAGCATATACATACAGGGTGCGATAGGTAAATTGTCGCCATTTTATATTTTTAATTTCGCGCATGTACATTGTTTTTTTGTTTTTTTTTATTTTGTCGGCTGCAAAGTATAGTAGGGTCAGTTGGACATTGTCTGTGAGAAAAGGAGCACTATGACGCAATACGCTCCGCCAGAAATTTGAAGAGAACATGCTGTACTGCTTGGCGTTCGCGCCGGAAGCTTCAATAGGAACATTTCAGAGTGTTTGGGTGCCAATCTGAGGACAGTGCAGAGGGTTCAGATAGAGTTGGAGGAGTCTAATGGTAATTACGAAGGTATGGCAGCTCGGAAACCGAGCACTGATCGTTCTGATAAGAAAAGAACACCTTAATTTGTTAGTGAGGGCTTTAGACTCACAACGGAGGCCTACATCAAGTGCCTTGAGGAGGTAGTGCTGCCATGGGTCAAGAGGATTGCTGCAAGAGGACCCTGTGTCTGGCCACAGGACTATGCCCCATGCCACACAAGCAGAAGAACCCACTCATGGCTGTCAGACAATTTATGCCACCACACCATCCCTTACATCTGGCCATATAACTTTCTCAGACTGCAACCCCCCTTGATTATTATGTGTGAGGCGCAGTTGAGTGAGAGACCAACAAAACTTGTAACACCAAACATGAACTGAAGGCAAGGATTATGTCAGCATTCACCAACTTAAATAAAGAGGGTCAAGAAGAGTTTCAGGAAATTCCGAAGTCATCCTGAGGCCGTGGTTGAAGCCAATGGCGATTTTATTGAATAAATTTACTCTTTAGTATTTCAAGATACGTTTGTGCAATTTTGGTAAATATATCCGTTAAAATTAGATGTCAGTGTTATTTTCATTTTTGAGTAATTTAAACGACAATTTATCCATCGCACCCTGTATATATAATACATACATACATACATACAAGGTAGCAAGAATTAGAACAGATATTTCATGTTGACTTCGAACGACAAAGTTTGTCAGTTTCATTTTTTTTAATTACATTTTTTTTTCCAATTTTTATATAAGTTGTCGCACAGTCAGATAAAATATATGAAGAAACTAGCCAATGTTTTTGTTTGGGTGTTTTTCTGCCATAACTGATTATGATCTGCAACGTGTATATCATCACTTACAATATATGATAAATGACGCGCAGGTAAGTTATTTAAATTCTTTTATAAAAAAAAATTATTTTATTGCCTTTAACAATACTTGATTTCATAGACAAAAAGCTTGGCGTAACTCAATCTTACGAACTTACATTTCAGCTTATTCCATCTTAAACTAAGCTTATTGAATATTCAAAGACCCGTTTCGTGGCTGACAAAATTTCCTTTCTTACTAGCGCCAGTACTTTCTATTCGAGCTGAAATGTCCTGTATTTTTTCACAGGCAATAACTAATATAGAATTAAGAAACAAAATTACTCATACTGAAAATGTTTTTTTTTCCTGGTGTCCAATAGGAAAGGCCTTAATTGCTAAAATTAGTTTTACTGAAGATCGTTTTAAAAAGAGATAAAAATGTTCTCTCCGTTAGTTTATGCATTTGTCGTCATCTGTTTTTTCATTAGCATTACTTCGAAGGTACAAGAGCCAATCCAAAAACAATACTGAATGTTACTGAACTTGAGCTTAAATCATTTGAAACATGCGCAAAAACCTGTCTATATTTCCGAGATGAGGTGTCATGTACATTATTTATATTATTCAGACTACTGTCCGAATCTTTGTTGCCATATTTTTTCTTTTATATACAAAGTTTAGGCCGTTGTACGCTCCGGCCTTCTTCAGGTGGTTGGAATGTTGAACTTAATCCTTTATTTTGCTCACTGGGGCAGACTGTTCTAGTTCCACGTGCCATGTCTAATGGATGTCAGTTATCAATTATCTCCTGTTAATTCCCCTCTCCAAGTTCCCCACCGCCTTAACCAGCTATTGAATTCACACACTGATAAAGGCGTTAGTTATATCCAGTGACAGGACCCAAAGAGTGTGAGTTCAATATCTGGTCAATGCGGTGGGGAACTTGGAGATGGGAAATAAGAGATAACTGACATACATTAAACATGGCACGTGGAACGAGAACAGTCTACCCCAGTGAGCGAAATAAAGGGTTCAGTCCGACGTTCCAACCACCTGAAGAAGGCCGGAGCGTACAACGGCCGAAACGTTGTAATAAATATGGCGACAAAGATGAGGACAATAGTCCGAATACTGTAAATAGTATGCGCAAGAACGTATCAACTGGCGATGTTCCATCACCATCGAAACCAGATCTTCGAAGCAATTTAAAGAGAAAAGGAAAAGTCAAAAGACAAAATCGACCTCGTCCTCCAACATTACCATGCAGTCAATACCATCGACTCAGTCATCAATGACATCATCATAAAGTAAACGACTAGAAAAGAAATTAAAGTCTTGCATACGAGATAAAGCCGACGATGACGACTAATAAGAGACCTTAACACTCAATCCTAGGATTTTGTTGGCCTGTTGTTGTGAATGGTAAGGGTAATGTTAGCCGTTTCCTTATAAGGAAACACTCGACATTCATTGATCGAGCAACCAGTAATACTTTCGGTTGAAATTTATAAAATCTTATTAAAACAATTTTTCAGGGAAATGGGTTTCTCAAGTCCAGTAGTTATTGTTCTTTCCGATATTGATGATCGTTTCCTTCCTAGCCTTTTGTTTGAAGTAGTGTGGAATGTCAACATCTTGATTATGTCATTATTTTCTCTTCGAGTTGCATATGATACTTATTTTAGTTGTTACAAGTCCTCGAGTGATGTGGTTTCTGTTATCTGGTAGTTATTTTTGATTCTGTAGCGCCAGTCCACAAAGTTCGCAGAAAGATGATCTTCGCCAAGAACCAAAGCCATTTTTAACCATTGATCTGAGAAAACGGTTGTATAAAGACGACACTTTCATGTGGATGTCATGCATGACATCCACATGAAAGTCTCTGACGATGCTATTTAACTAGATTCGAATTTTCAGGTTAACAAGAAAAGAAAAAGGATCTTAAAATTAGACATGACATACATCCGAGTAAAACCGATAAATATCTCTAGTGAAATAACAAAAATGAAAATAACTAACATCAGCATCAGTCTATATCTGATTATAATTACTTGTATTATTTACATTATTCGGACTGTTATCCTGAGCTTCACTGACATATTCACAACATTTCGACCGTTGTACGCTCCGGCCTTCTTCAGTTGATTGGGATTTCGAACCGCACTATTAGGTTGGTGCAAAAGTAATGTCGTTTTCTCACAAAGCGATATTATTTTTGCACTAACCTAATATTTCGTCCACTGGGGTAGACTGTTCCACATGCCATACCTCTTCCGGGTGTCTCAGTTATTCCACTTTAACTCAACTATCCAAGTTTTGGTTCACCACTGCTGTGGCCTGGTATTGAACTCACAACTCTTTGGATTAGGTCACTGAATGTAGCCAACGTCTTTATCCACATGGCCTACTGAATAAGAATGTAATATTTATACGCAATATTACATGAAAACATGAAATAAAATATGAAAGGCACATGGCTCAGTGGGTAAAGACGTTCGAAACTCCACTCACCTGAAAAAGGACGGCGCGTACAACAGTTCGAATAACATCAATAATGCAAGTAATAACATCAGCAATCTCATAACCGTGTGGGGTTGTAGGGCCACTGAGCAACTGAACACCTGATTACCTCCCCGCTACATATCACGATATGTATTCATTCAGGCGCAATTTGTCTTGGCCAAGTAGACCCGGCGGAGCCTATCTCGCTACAGGTCAGGCCACAAACGATGTCCTCTAGATTGAAGATTCATCTTAGTCACTATGACAGACAGAGACACCTCGTCTGAAAATTTAAGGTAATAATTTTAAAATACTTACGATAGAAATAAAATTATTATTAATCATTGCTTACTCTTTTTTAGACGAGCCAATGATTAATACTGACAACATATTATTTCAAAAGTTTAGATAATATAAAACCATTGGTTAATTACCATGAACTGGATAAAAAGAAACTTTTTTCTAACAGCTAAACGTGGCTTGAGTCAAGTAGATGATATGTAGCTCTTCAAGTTTCCAGTGCTCAAAGTGATCAGTCTAGGTACTTGAAAAATCTAATCAGAAATACTCAAGTGAAAAGGAAATCGTTTCAATTTTGCTTTCTTGAATCTCAAGATTTTAGGCGCAGGTTAACTTAGAGTTGAAGTGAATGAAAACTTTAAGAAAATTCCTCTTGTCGTTTGATACAGACATCTTAAATGTTCGCTCATTTACGTTTTATTTTTTGGGAAAAATTGACTGATTGAAGAAGGAAGACAAAAGGAAATCAATTAATGCAAATGTTTTGTCAATAACTGAATTTAGCCTTCTGCTTGATTTCGTTATTTAAAACTGCGGACTGGCGTGAACTTGATGACCGGGAGAGTGGTGAGGGAACGGAGCCGGCGGGCTACGTTCAAATTCTAGCTGAAGCAGTTTAATTTAACTTTGTAACGATATCTTTAATAAAGACTTGAAATCACTGAGCTCCGTCTCATTTCCAGGCATTTCAAGAAAACGTCTCGTCACTGTCATGCCACGACAGTTGACGGGGAAATGAGTGAGCACGTTAGCAAAACATTTTTCTATTTGAGAGTACTCGCAAGTGCAACCTGCAACAGAAGTCTTTTTTTCTCGTTCAGGTGGATAACTGTGCAAATTCCAGGTTTTCCTCATCTTGTGGAGCAATGGGTAGTGTCTCCGAGTGGCGGATTCCAGTTTCACAGTGAGAATTGTCTTTGCAAGTCTTATTACTAGACTGCCACAATGATTGATGTGGGAGAGTCTTTTACCACCAAGACAGTAGCTACAAAGCTGGTACTTCTATTGTCAACCGTGACAGGATCTGATCATTTCGTTATTGACAACGATTTTTCTTATTTTGACTTATCGATTAGTTGACTTCAATTAGGTTTTTTTGATAACTTTAATTTTAGAATTTGTTTTATTTACTATTTTGTATGTCGATTGCGAGATCAAATTAAATTGGTGATCAAATTAAAGTCGATTCTGTTTCGTTCACTTCGCACTAATGCCCTCGGTGAAGGCAAGAATTCCCCTTCATCAACCTATAGGTTAAATAACAAGTTAGAATGGACTCTTGCTTTGAGGTGGCAACAAATCTAGAAGTCTAAAAAGGTAAACTGAATTCAAAACTAAAGCCTGAAAATGGATGGGCTCCGCCAGGTTATCTGGTTTCTCAACTATTTTACCCTTGTGTCACCCTTGAAATAGTTTTTATCTTAGGAAAACCCTTCATAAAAATCAATGAGTGACACACTCAAGTGCAAGAGGCATGTACGGTGTCCATATATTTTGTTTACTACGTGAACTACGATAAAAATATAAGAGAAATATTAATAATTTTATACAATAATTATTATTATTATATATCACTATTAATATCTTTCTTTTATATTTTTATCGACTGAGTCAATTAATGATACACGAATTCGCCACGTACAGGTCTTGACAACTAACCAGTGAAGGCGGTTTCAAACTGACGCCATATAGACATCGGTAAATTCATTCCCTTTGACTATTTTAATTTTAAATAATATAAGAGGCGGAAACCATTATAATAACCAGGGATTTTCCAACAATTAGACTATTTATCACCGTTTCTAGTGACCTCTTGCTGAACCCCGAGGTTCCGAGGAACAGCGGTTGAGAAACATTGCACTAGACACACCACTCTTGCTTTGCCTGCACTACATATTATGACGCTAATGATGTACGGGACTCGTGGCCAGTTTACATGAACAGTCAAAAACTTCCGTTATATTTGAAGAAACCGAAATTGCCTTGTACTTAGAAAATAACAAAACCTTTGTTGCTTTATATTTTCTTGCTTATGTTTAATATTTCCTGAATAATAAAAAAATTGCTTTGTTGATATAAATTAAAATACATGTATGCGATTATATAAGCAAAGGGATGCTTTTTATATATTAATCCGACAAGTTTTATCACTTAAACGTTATTTTTAGTAGATACTCGTATTTGAGTAGACGCACCATTTATTCATTAAACAGTATATTTATTTTCGTCTTCTGACCTGAATATTCAAGAAATCATATTAGAGAAAAATATGAGATATCTCTGGCAGGATTCGAACCTGCGTTCCCCTAAGAGAAACCATTATTAGATCTGGCGTGCTTTGGACCTCTCGGCTACGGAGTTGAATAGCGCCTTTAAACAGATTTTTTTCTGACACTCGAAATGGACATATCTGCCGAGTTTCGTATGCTAACATAAACAAAGCAATTTCTAAAGAAAGGGATGATTCTTTTTATTATTATTATTATTATTATTAATCAGACAGATTTTATCACTTAAACGTTATTTTCAATGGATACTCAAATACGAGCTTCCACTAAAAATAACGTTTAAATATATCTGATTGTATAAGATTATCTATAAAAGCCAATCACAATTTCAGATTTCCTTTAACACAAATATTTCTAGTTATTTCCACTTCCAACACCCCTTTTTATTCACTGTTACCAAAATATATAAAGATAAGTAATTCGCCCATATCTATGAAGCAGAACCTTCTAATGTTCAGCTTATGTCCAAAAGTGATACATATATACGCGTGGGTGCGTGTCGTAACATTTTATATATGTAGGTGTTTTTTGCCTTCATCAGTTTACACTTGCTTTTTTCCGATGAAAGCCGAATATTATCGTCAAGTGAGGAAATGTTACTGAGCCTGCAAGATAATTTAAGACCTCGGACAGTCTCGTTTTCACCGAGAATTAATGGACTTCATCAACCTATGGTTTAAATATCAGGGTAGAATAGACTCTTGCTTTGAAGTGGCAACAAATCTAGAAATC
Organism: Acanthosepion lycidas; assembly: GCA_963932145.1. Taxonomy (NCBI): domain Eukaryota; kingdom Metazoa; phylum Mollusca; class Cephalopoda; order Sepiida; family Sepiidae; genus Acanthosepion; species Acanthosepion lycidas. The sequence continues at coordinate 6,000,965 of OZ010577.1, forward strand.
TAAAAGGTAAACTGAATTCAAAACTAAAGCCTGAAAATGGATGGGCTCCGTCAGGTTATCTGGTTTCTCAACTATTTTACCCTTGTGTCACCCTTGAAATTGTCTTTATCTTAGGAAAACCCTTCATAAAAATCAATGAGTGACACACTCAAGTGCAAGAGGCATGTACGGTGTCTATATATTTTGTTTACTACGTGAACTACGATAAAAATATAAGAGAAATATTAATAATTTTATATAATAATGATTATTATTATCATCATCACCATTATTATTATATACCATTATTAATATCTAACTCTTATATTTTTGTCGACTGAGTCAACCAATAATACAAGAATGAAATGCTAATAGCGGAATCCTCTCTTTTCAGCTGCGACAGAGTTTAAAATTATTTACGCAGCCTTGTAGGTGATGAATTATTTTCCACCATACAACCCCTTTCCCCACAGATGCACGTCGCAAGCCTCTCTTTATCGCTATCCCCATGAGAAATATTTTGACGAGCTACATTCCATAGTTCCAACACTTCAAACCTTTACAGTTAAGACCCCCACCCTGCCATACACACAGGGGAACTTCGTATTTAATCGGTAAGAAGAAAGTTGCATCCGAACAAATTCTGCCCAAAAGCCGCTCCCAATATGACGCTTCCTCGATCACAACAATCACTTCAACTCTAGGGCCAACCATTATCTATCTCATATACAGTCTACAATTCTTACGTCCATAAAACAATCTCATTCAGTAAGTCTCTACCTTGACTGACTCTTGGGTATTGTTTGGGATGGATTTAAAAATAAAAAAAAATATGATTAATTTGGGGGGTTTCAAAACTGGTTTTGCCCGCCAAACGTCTCAGTTAATAACTTGAAATGATTAATAAAATATTAACATTTCCAGAGAGCAATCAATATGTCTGTAGCCTCATGATGGAGAAAGCATTTATTTTATACAACATTTATTTTTCAACAATCTCCTTCCTTGCGTATACACTTTATTCATTAGTGAATATTATTCATATCCACAGGGCATTATACATTCAAAATTTCAGTTCCAAAATTAGTAAATGTCTGAAGATATTGATCAACCTTCGTATACATATCCGAACACATTTCCAAGTAATCTATTGAATCTTTTGCAAAACAAGATTATCAATTCTAACCAGAAATATATATTATATATATATATTATATATATATATATATATATATATATATATATATTAAGCGTTTCGCCCCAAGCAATGCGGGAAGCCACTAGCACGCAAGGGGTTACAGAGAGTTGGAGCGAGAGCAAAGAGAACTGATAGAGGAAAGGATGAAGAGAAGGATAGGAGATAGATCAAGGCATCTCGTGACGACGATTGACATTACATTTGAACAATTGGAGATTATAGCCATCAGGGAAACGGGGAGGGAGTTCCACAGGCGAGAAATGAAGCTAATTGGAGTAGAAGAGACGGCTACATTTAACAGTTTCGACAGTGGAAGGTTGAGAGCGAGATGACACCCTAGTTGAACGCTTTGTGTGTGTGTGTGTGTGTATATATATATATATATATATATATATATATAGAGAGAGAGAGAGAGAGAGAGAAATTATTAGGAGGATTTGAGATAATTATAATTAAGTAATTCATCGAGTGTAGACGAAACCTTAACAGAATGCAAAAATCACTGGACAGCCGTTTCGTCCTATATTTGGAACTCATCAGCAGTCTGCACCCGTCATACCAACTGTACAAACGGGCCTCCGTGACGAAGGGGTAGCGCATTAGACTCTACATAGTGCTGCTCGATCACATATTCCGTCACTTGTATATCCTTGCTTGAACTGGCTTTAAATGCTCTGGATTGAGCGGCTTGGTGATAGTAGTCGTGGCTCGTCGGGGCACACTCCTATGGGTAAAGAAGAAACTCGGATGAGTTCCACCACGGAATTTGTGATCGAGCGGTGCTATATCGAGTCTAATTCGCTCCCTCTTCGTCACCGAGGCCCGTTTGTACATTTGGCATGACGTTTGTCTGATAACGTAACTGTCCGGGTTTCAATTCTCGGTAGTGGATGCGCACTGCTGACAAGTCCCAAATATAGGACGAAACGGCCGTCCAGTGCTTTCTGCATTCTATTGAGGTTTCTTCTAGACTCGACGAATTATTTAATTTATATATACAAGAAAAATATACGGAAAAACAAACAAAAATCCTAATATGCAATTATCCTGTTTTAATGTTAATATAATGTCAACGTCGGACGTTTCGGTCTAATAGACCATCTTCAGGACATATTCATAAAACATAATTAACATTAGACTATATTCAATTCAACATAAAAAAGACGATAGACTAATCCAAACATAACTGAAATATTTTTAAAACAGCATAATTGCATATCATGATTTTTGTTTGTTTTTCCGTATATTTTTCTTCATACTGTCGGATCTATATCCATAAATTTGCTTACGTATACATATATGATAAAAGTTGGTAGAAATGTAAAAGGACAGATTATTATTTTTTTTTTTTTTTTTTTTTTTTTTTAAATGGACTTCAAAACGTTGCTGCACACGTAATAAATTTTGTTCAGTGTTGGTTGCTTTTGATATGTAGGGCTTCGAGAATTTGAAGCTTTTGTTTATTATTTTCGCGATATATATATATATATTTTGGAGTAATGGATATCGGCTTGGATTGAGGAATCGGAGAGCAGAGTTCGAATTCCAGTCGTATCCATTACATTCACTTACGTGCTTGGGAAAGGTATGAATCCTTTTCTTCTCCCTCCAGCTATGGGTAAAATAGCAGGACAGACTGGGTTCTATAGCCTTGGATGACAACTGGTCTAGGAGAAGGACAACTCTGAATTCAAAACCTGCGGAGGGTCGTTTGGGAACCTTGTGGCATTCGTCCCTCCAAAAAAGGTGGATGGTCCTGCACGAGGCCTTCACCCCCTATAATCAAATCTCATGTGCCGGTGTCGGGCTGTCGGTTTCCTGGAAACTGATCTGCTTGACCCTCATACGTCGAATCTCGATGGGAGAGTCGATCATATTCATATAGATATATATATATATATTATATATATGCGAGTAGGACATTACGAAACTTAAATTCGTCTGGCTTAAGGCCAAATGTTTTATCAATCCAACTAGGGGATGGCTTTATCTTGCAAAGCAAATTCGAAATACTTACTTTAGAGTGAGTACCAAACTATGATACTAATGGGAAAAACACACTTATTTAAGTACAAAGCAGGTGTTATATTCTCCTTCAAATTTTTTTCCGATTCACTCCACATCAAAACCAGACGACCGAGTGAGAATATTACGAAAGCAAAATAAAAACTAAAAAAGTCGCATTCGGCTCACAAAACAAATTCCAAGATAAAATAAAATTTAAATGTTTGTGCCGTTTGGTGACCCTCAAAGGAGTTCACAGGCTGTTCTGAGCGACCTCGCGGTCAGCTGACCTGTCGTAACCTTCAACGCAAGGTCAATTCTCCCATCAAATCATAGAATATTACATTGATAAGTCCTCAATCTTACAGATTTGCCAGAGAGGAAAAATAATATAACAAATTTTCGCCGCCGCATACACCCGGCCCGGCGGTGTAACCACGTTTAGTGGCCAGGTCCTCAGGGTCTTCGGACGACATCTAACTGCGCTGGTAAATGCTGAGGCTGGCCCAAGCTGGTTGTTGCTCCCTGGCCACTTCGATCCACACCAACTCTGCCCACGGTGTGTTCTTGATCTCAGAGCAGTGGATGATTGAAGGTCGTCGTAATCGTAGCGCTGATTCAAGTCGTGAAAAATATCTTCACGACGAAAAATAAAAGGAAAGATTCGTGGATTTAATCTGCAATTGATTTATGTAGCTCTTGGCATAACAAAATTTAACCCTTCCTGTATCAATCTCTATAGTGATACTGGGCCTTCTCTAAATTTCTGGAGGAGCTGGGTTCAAAGTTTTGGAATTAGGAAATGTTGTGGCGGCTGACGTGGATTTCAGAGGCTCTCGATGCAGTTTCTCAGTCCAAGTCTCTGAGCTCCCCAAAGATATCTGCTTACATGCACCCCGGTCCGAAACTGGCGTGGAGACCCGGCTATTCCCTAATTTTCATCAATTCCAATAAAGGTTGTCTTTGTTCCCTATTTCTGCTTTCTTAATCAACTTTTATCCACCTTAATTGGGAGTAGTTACAGGGATTGCTCTTCTCTTACCTCCAACCTGCTCCATTTCACATCACTACTCTGCACAGGCGAGGCTAAATTCTGCCCCTTCCTCCATATTCTAACTCTGCCCACCTTTCAGGGTGAACACAACTGCCCCTGTAACAAATTCAACGTCCAAAGTGCGTAAGAGAAAGGGCGTAGTTTATCGCCTCATTAATTTCAATTCTCTGACTCCCTTCCTGGACTCACCAGTCCAGCGAAAACAAACTAGATCACCTCATTTTAACCTTCCGAGCGATAGACTAAAACTATTTCACAATTTGTTTTTGTCAAGGAAAATTTATTTGTTTACCTAAATTCTCAAAGAGACACGCTGTTTTCCATCCTTTGACAGGTCGCTGTCTTAGCGACGACATAAATCTGATCACCTACCTAATATAACGAATCGATTTTTACAATCCTAACCCTCGCAGCGTGTCATTCTTTTATTTTTCAATTCGTTTTCGCTAATGAAAATATAATTCCCATCTACTTCTCTTTTCGCAAAATACATGCGTTTTTGTAATTTCCTAATATTGGAAGCCGATAATTCCACTAAGACACCAGAGGTTAATGAGAGTGAAAGAAAATTAGAAGATAATGGTGAAGAGAAAGGACAATGCTTGAACAAGATTAAGAGGCACAGAAGATGGCGATTGATATTGCATTTAAACTTTTGAAGCAAGTAACCGGAACATTAAAGAGAAATATTTTTATTCATTTTATTTATTATTGACCCAGCAGCCACTAGGCCAAGAGGAGCAAAAAAAGAGGTGGTAAAATATACAAGAAAGAGCATCGTCAACATGGAAAAAAAAAAAAAAAAAAAAAAAAAAAAAAACCCAGACGAGAAGTACCAGAAAAGAAATTATTAGAATAGAACTTGTTATATCTAATTCAACAGTAAAACAATGGGATGTACATCCTTGTGCAAATTAATTGAAACAACTGCTTTAGTTTCCTATCTTTCACTATACGGTCAGTTTTAGACCCACTGGAGTGACAGGGTGTAACCGATTTCTATTTTTTTTTTTTTTTTTTCATCAGATTAAGTTATTACAGCGGTGTGCGGTAATATGAAATTTGTTAATTCTTGAAAAATTTACGCCATCCGTAATCGCATCAGATTTTATCACGCCCAGACACTATTGTCTCGACTGTTGATTAGTTGTCATACGGCCATTGTCTGCAATGGCCATTACTCCAAGGAAGCGCACAAAAATTTTAACGCTGCACGAACTCAATGGCAAGCCTTGCTAGTGAGCAAATCAAAATACTATAGACTGGCCCGGAAACTGATTTAAATCCAATCGAGAATCTCTGGTCAATCTGCAAGGAACGACTTCGTGGAATGGATATACGAAGTACTAACAAGTGTACGGAGTCATGTTTCATTGGAAAAATACGAAAAAAAAAAAAAAAAAAAAAAAAAAGTAAATAACGGAATTATTCGTCGTTTCATTTAATTTGCACAAATGTATAGTTGCATTTAAATTCATGTAGTCGAGGCGCCATTAGAGCCATGAAAATATTTATAGAAAAGACAGAGGGAAAATAAGTCACGACTTCACCGAAGCCGAGATGCCAGGTCAAGACTAATAATATTAAATACACCTTTTGGATTTTGTCAAGAGTATCGAGCATCAAACTAGATATGACATTAATATTCAATGCACAGACGGATCATAGAGTCAAAAGCAACGAGACATCTTATTCTATGCTTTTTTTTTTTTTTAATAACTATATCATGCAAAAAAAAAAAAAAAAAAAAAAAAAAATCCGCATAAATTAAAGAAGCCTTTCTGAAGCTTTATTAGTCGATAGTTCGTCCAATGCTAGTCTATAATACCTGTATACGCTCGCCTTACATTCATCCTGGTATACATCAACTGGAAAGATTACAAAAAATGCTTTAACAAAAAGATTCCTAATTTTAATCCAAGTAGACTTGAAAGTATTGTCATTTTCTCACTAAAACTGAACACTTTAAATTTGATTTAATACAGATATTTAGAATAGTAAAATTAATTATAACCGGCTTTGAGAAATATTTTACTAATTACCAGTATAAATATACCAGTAGACATCCATTAAAAATTTCTACCGTTGAACATACGAAAATAGTTTTCCCAGTAAATGAGTGAAACACTTTCCCTCTTTTGACAGTCAATGCCAAGATTTTAGACATCTTCAAAAAGATAACATTTTGAATATATTGATAGATGGTAATTGTACTTGTGCACAATGCAACTTTTCTGACTTAAACGCTTTTCAAGTTTAACGTTTCTTTCATTCCCGTTTCCTACATGGTGTTCTTTCTTTATAGATTTCGCCATCCTTTTGTTTTTTCACTTCGCCTTAACGGCTGTTGGGTTAATTATAAGTAAATTAAATAAAAATTGTTTCGCTTTAATAATGTCTTTAAACAGAGCGGAGTTTTATTTCATTTTATAAACAATTATTAAAATGGTCAGTTCGGTTTTGTTTCTGTGTCTATGTTTGACTATTCGTTATTTTTATTAATTTTTTAAAACCGCGTCTCTTCAGGACGTAGTCAATTTTAACAATAGACTCCTATTCTTTCTCTATAAATTACCATAATTACCAGCCGGAAAACATCAATGACAGGTTTGTTATCACTTGATCTCAAATACTTATTTGTTCTCTTGATTCTCTTCTGTCAAGTGGGTGGCCGCTTAGAAGACCCGTCTTCAAAGACCCCATCTACCGGCCATTAAACAGAAACACTTAAGATAGAGATATTAGGTTGGTGCAAAAATAATATCGTTTTTTGACGTATTTTTTAACGTCAAAAACGATATTATTTTTGCACCAACCTAATAAAAATCACCCATTTATTTTCTATGCGGATGTTCCAATCATAGTGCTACAGATTTCATTAACCATTTTATATTTAATTCATCACTATTAACACGGATTATTATCACTTACCAGCAACACCACAGCATAGCGAATATACGTCTCAGCTTTTGTCCTCTGTCCATTTTGAATATACACTAGCAACAATTAAAAATCACACGTCTTGTGAGGGAAATGGGGGGGCGAAATCCACGTGACTTCTGTCGGGATATTACCAATGAACAGCTGCTCTGTTTGAACTGTACTGACTTTGTCCACGTGTTCTACATGACACGAGACAATCCACATAACTTTGAACAAGGACCGCCAAACATAACATTCCAGTATGCGATGAAAGCTCCTGGAATAACTTCCATCTCAACTTGTGAGGGATGACCACCCGCCCTCCTCATGGTATTGTGCCATATTCATAATTTGGTTCTTCTCGTTTGTTGAAATAGGGTAGTTGACATTCCAGTCTTTCATTGTTGATTCGCGCATACTGTTTAATATCGAATCCTTCTTTATTTTATCGCTCTTTAATCACACTCATTGGTGAATCCACCAAATCTATTATATTCCCATTGTTAATGGAACTGTAATAATCCTCTTCTTGGGAACTTACCTGTATACGACTGAGACAGTCAGCATTACCTTTGTTGCAGGAACTGGCGCGATACTTAAGCCGGTGGCGGTAAGATGCTAAAGACAACGCCCTTCGTTGCTTTGGCAACGGTAAGAGGAAGAATACATTAGCTCTCGGCCAACAATCCCAACAGTGGCTTGTGGTCAGTGTGCAACTGAGAATTGTAATGCAAATATTAGTGCAGTTTAAGTTATTTTACACTGTAAATGCCAACGCCGATCACCCCCACCTTTTCAATATGTGCAGAATTTCTTTTGTCGATCATCCTGGGTATGATGATATAAACTACACCCGGCAGCAAGGCATATGATTAGAAGGTTTTGAGGAACGAAGAACCACCTCTTGATTTCTGTTGTTCCCGAGTCCACCCCGACCCGAGATGGTTGCACCTGTGAAGGTCCCCAGCTATGAGCAAATAGTGAACCCCGCTAACTAGGGCTAAAAATTTATGAAAGTATAAAAATATATTTTTGTAGGATGAATACCAGCAATACATTTTCATAGTAAAAAAAAAAAACAAAACAAAAAAACCCGCAATACCTTATTGGAAAAGGAAGAATGAAATTACCAGCAATATATTTTAAAGAAAAAAAAAAAAAAAAAAAATGCCAAAGTTCTCAAGAAAATTAAATATCGGCATTTAAACTATTTATTTATTATATCATTTATTGGAATGGTTAGCAAAACATCGGTTTATTGCCAATTGATTCAAACTTTATAAAAAGAGTAAATAAGGATTTCTTTATAGTTGGTTCACATATTTTTATAATTTAGTAAATGTTTATAAGCTTATTATGAATAAAAATTGTCTTCATATTTATTTCTTTATAAATTGGCAAATGATAAATATTGCATTAGGTTTAATACAGTTTTATCAGTTTTAGAATATTGTAAATATAAAATTATTCTTGTAAATTGAAATCTAATAAATCGTATTTAATATTTGTTGTAAATTCTCAAGAACAAAAGAAAAAAATGTATAAATTCACTTTTATCATATGTTTAGGTTTTATTAGAATTCTAATAGCCTTTTAAAACGATAAACATTGTCGAGAATTGAAGGTAGTTAAAATAAAAGCGATGACAAAGGAAAAAAAAAAGTACTTTTTACACAGCGATTTTTTTTTGCGGGCACGATTTTTTGTCAGCTTTGCTTAGCACATTTGGGATCATTCCATTTGAGTTCTGTTATTTGTACTGCCATTATTCTGCATGTTTTTTTTTTTTTTTTTTTTTTTTTTTTATAGTTCTCAAAATCCTGCTGTTTCCCCTATCTCCAACTTTTTCTTCCTGAAAGGATTTTTCGGAAAATTATTTTATTTGTTCCCTTCAAGTAAACTCGGTCTTTTCACATAAACTGAGTGAAATGTCAGAATATTAAATTACCAAAGATTTTTTTTGTCTTAACGACAGATTCTGTTTTGAGACCTGATCAATTTTTGAACTCCATATGCTAATAATAAATGACTTTTCTTAGTCTGTTGATAAATGTAAACATTCCTTACGGTTACATATTCATTTTTTAAATTTATTTATTCTCAGGCGATTTCAAGCTGTAATATCTATATTTCTGAAAGAATGTTTTTTTTAAAGTGCATTTGCAATATGAGACTAAATAAAATTATCTCAGAAAAATAAAAAAAATTAATTCCATTTTATCTATATTTACAGATTTTCTTTTGAGATATTTAATTATTTTCTGACCAGCAATTTACTCACAGATATTAACATAATTGATCACAAGGCTAAAATCTGGGATATCCAATGAAAATCGAAGAATAACCTACTAGTCGCTAATGTCTTACGCAATAACAAGACACTTCTGGGAGTTTTGGGTCGTGAGTGGTCCTAGCCCCAAAGTCCAAGAAGTTAAGCCATGGTATCCTCAAAGAAAAATAAAGTGTTCCTGTTGGAGTGGTTTTCAAAAAATTGTGAAACGTTCGGCGAGACACGGAAAAAGCTAGGTAACAGTTGAGCATACTGATCAGTTCAAATCCTCAAAATTTTAATTAATATTTCATGTTAGGGTTGGTACTTTTACCTTAAACTCCTTCAGTGGACGAAATGCGTTGGTAAATAAGATATCCTTTTGCCTTTTACAGATATATCTGATATAAGTGTGAGTGAGCACCAGTTACTTTATAATAGACAAAACATGTCTAGCTCTCTTCAAATTTAAGATTTTAATGCAGATCCACTTTTCGAATAAAATGATGTAAAATAAATTTTAAAATTACTGTTGCTTTGCTAAAAAAAAAAAAAAAAAAATTAGTTTTTTTTATAGCCACTGTCCATGGTTGATAGCTGAAGTCGGGTTTTGTTATCCGCAAAGATAAAAACTCGCTTAAAATATGCGGGTTTCTCAACGAACAATTCACCACATTTCGGCCGTTGTAAGCTCTGGCCTTCTTCAACCAACGCTTTTATACACTGGGTCAGTGGATAAAAGCGTTGGTTGAATCCAATGACTTGACCCAAAGAGTTGTGAGCTCAATACCTAGATACAGCAGAGGGGAAAAACTTGGAGAAAGGAGTTAAAGAGAGATAACCAATACTGAGACATCCGGAAGAGGCATGGCACGTGGAAATAGAACAATCTACTCCGGTGAATGAAATAAAGGATTCAGTTCGAAATTCCAATCACCTGAAGAAAGCCGGAGCGTACAACGGCCGAAATGTCGTGAATATGGTAACGAAGATGAGGACAACAGTCCGAACAATGTAAATAGTGTAAATAATTACAATACCTCATCTCAGAAATATTGAGAAACTAAGTTGGAGTTAATTTTATATTTAAAATTATGCGTGTTATACGTTAGGAAATGGGGCGAGAAAAATGTTTGAAAAATCGAAAATTTCTTTTTTGGGTTTTTTTTTTTTTTTATTATTCGGCAGTTTCCAACTGAAGATTTTTTTTTTTTTCTTTTTGGTTAACTTGTTTGAGATTATAATTCATAATGCTGTGATTATTTCACTGAATTCAAATGTCAAAGCCCTATTTATAACGTCCAACGAATCCCAAAATCTTTAATTGTTTCTTCCTTATGAACTTTGATACTGGGGTCAATTTCATCAACTTTCCTTTTAAACTTAGCCCCCTTTTTTTTTTACAAGGAAACTTGTAAATTTAAATAGTATCTCCTTTTAAACTTGGGTTAGGAAATTTGAACTTTCTTGAGACTAAAATAGGTTAAGCTGATAAAATTGTCGTTAGTCGTAATAATGGAGTTAAATGGCGATGACGCATGCGTATTAATTATTTGATGAGGCGGATTTCAGAACGTTCAGAAAAAGAAACAGAAGCAATGCTGATTAAAAGCCAAAATGAAAATGTTTTTTTTTTTATTTAAATCTGTGGTTAATTCGAATAGATTTTTCGCATAATAATAAAACAGTAAAAATTACAGGAGCAATAATAAAAATGATGAAAATAATGGTAATCATCTTGACTGATAGGAGGGGAAATTGAGCACTATATACAAAAAGTTTCTCTCCCAAAGATGACGTTGATTTATTACAGCCAAGACAGAGAAGACAGAGTCGAGATTGTCGTCGATGTGAAGACAGATGGCACTATTAAACATAAGTGAATGAAGTAATCTATATAATCTATGAATAGGGGTGCATTGTCGTATGCAATATTTTGAGTCGGACATCATTAGAAAATACACTTGAGTGGATAGGAAAAGCGATCCATTTGGAATTGTGCATTGTACATCTACGATTTTAACACACACACAAACAAAGCTGTCTGAGAAGAAAACACATTAAGACCAAAGTTCAAACGAATCACTCAATCCAGTGCCGGGTGTAGGGTCTAGTCGTCGACATCAAAGATCTGTCGGTAAACGTTACTCTTTCACAAACTACAGAGTAGATTTAAAATAAATGGAAAAGCTGAAATTATATATCATAGCAGGGAAGTAAAAGACAAAAAGAGTAGTTTCTAGATGACGGTTGTACCTATTTTATAAGGGTACTTGGAAAAGACTTGCAATATATAAATTAGAAATATTACTAAAACCAGGAAGAATATTGAGGAAAGTACTGGATTGTGGAGGAAGTTTGCTGTCATGATTTCTACTGAAAGCCACCAGGAAGGACTGATGTAAGAGTTCAAGGAGTACATCACAATCTCGGCCTTACCAGGGAAGTTTGTGACAGTCGTGCCAATTGTCATATGAGCGCCGGAAACGGATCTGAAGAGCTGAGAAAAATGGCTGAAGATAGTGGAAAAAAAAAACATGAAAAGAGTCGAAAGCGCCCAGATGGGAGCATTACTAAAAACATCTAAAATATTTAGATGAATACTTAACTATTGAGAAGACTTGCTGTCACTTAATCTCTAGTGTAAGTTTCCTGCTGGAGTGAATTATCAATGGAGGAACAATGGAATTCTGATAAAAATTTAAAGAAATTGTTCAGAAAAGAAGTAATATTATTAATAAAAAGACAAACCACGAGATCGCTTTGAAAGCAAGGAGAGAAAAAAAAAGAAAGGAGAGAAAAAGGGATAAAGAAGAAAAAGATAAGAAAAGGAAAGGGAAATGTAGGGTTGAAAGGAGAAAGAGAGAGGGGACGAAGAAAAAAAGAAACGAAAAGGAAAGGTAGAGGAAGGTGAAAAAGGAAAGGTAGAGGAAGGTGAAAAAGGAAAGGTAGAGGAAGGTGAAAAAGGAAAGGTAGAGGAAGGTGAAAAAGGAAAGGTAGAGGAAGGTGAAAAAGGAAAGGTAGAGGAAGGTGAAAAAGGAAAGGTAGAGGAAGGTGAAAAAGGAAAGGTAGAGGAAGGTGAAAAAGGAAAGGTAGAGGAAGGTGAAAAAGGAAAGGTAGAGGAAGGTGAAAAAGGAAAGGTAGAGGAAGGTGAAAAAGGAAAGGTAGAGGAAGGTGAAAAAGGAAAGGTAGAGGAAGGTGAAAAAGGAAAGGTAGAGGAAGGTGAAAAAGGAAAGGTAGAGGAAGGTGAAAAAGGAAAGGTAGAGGAAGGTGAAAAAGGAAAGGTAGAGGAAGGTGAAAAAGGAAAGGTAGAGGAAGGTGAAAAAGGAAAGGTAGAGGAAGGTGAAAAAGGAAAGGTAGAGGAAGGTGAAAAAGGAAAGGTAGAGGAAGGTGAAAAAGGAAAGGTAGAGGAAGGGGAAAAAGGAAAGGTAGAGGAAGGGGAAAAAGGAAAGGTAGAGGAAGGGGAAAAAGGAAAGGTAGAGGAAGGGGAAAAAGGAAAGGTAGAGGAAGGGGAAAAAGGAAAGGTAGAGGAAGGGGAAAAAGGAAAGGTAGAGGAAGGGGAAAAAGGAAAGGTAGAGGAAGGGGAAAAAGGAAAGGTAGAGGAAGGGGAAAAAGGAAAGGTAGAGGAAGGTGAAAAAGGAAAGGTAGAGGAAGGTGAAAAAGGAAAGGTAGAGGAAGGTGAAAAAGGAAAGGTAGAGGAAGGTGAAAAAGGAAAGGTAGAGGAAGGTGAAAAAGGAAAGGTAGAGGAAGGTGAAAAAGGAAAGGTAGAGGAAGGAGAAAAAGCAAACGAGCAAAGGAATGATAACACCACAAATACCAAATTTCTCTGGAGACTGACCGGCAGTAGGTTTCTTCAAATCTACACCTTACTCAATCATGTCGCATATTTTAGTAGTGTTCGGTCCTCAAAATCCTCTTATGACATTGTAAGGATTCGAGAAGCCCTGTTTCCAGTACGCCGATGATTATAAGCACTACTGTCACTACTGTTCCACTGATTTTACACTTCTGCCATGTACAGTGTAACCCTGATATAAGAGACCCGAATAGAAGAGAGACCCGAATAGAAGAGAGACCCGAATAGAAGAGAAACCCGAATAGAAGAGAAACCCGAATAGAAGAGAAACCCGAATAGAAGAGAAACCCGAATAGAAGAGAAACCCGAATAGAAGAGAAACCCGAATAGAAGAGAAACCCGAATAGAAGAGAAACCCGAATAGAAGAGAAACCCGAATAGAAGAGAAACCCGAATAGAAGAGAAACCCGAATAGAAGAGAAACCCGAATAGAAGAGAAACCCGAATAGAAGAGAAACCCGAATAGAAGAGAAACCCGAATAGAAGAGAAACCCGAATAGAAGAGAAACCCGAATAGAAGAGAAACCCGAATAGAAGAGAAACCCGAATAGAAGAGAAACCCGAATAGAAGAGAAACCCGAATAGAAGAGAAACCCGAATAGAAGAGAAACCCGAATAGAAGAGAAACCCGAATAGAAGAGAAACCCGAATAGAAGAGAAACCCGAATAGAAGAGAAACCCGAATAGAAGAGAAACCCGAATATAAGAGAGATTTTATCTTGTCCCGAATTAGAGCCATACTTACCTAAACAAAATAGACCAAACCCTGATATAAGAGAAACCCGGATATAAGATACCTGTTCTCCGGTCCCGACAACTCTCTTATATCCGGGTTACACTGTATCGATATTTCTTTCCTTTTTCTCGTTCTCTTCCATTCTCACCCTCTGTTCTTTCAGAAAGACTACTACGACTATTTCATTTTTTTTTTTTTTTTTGGCAAAGCTTTTATTCTTTCATTATAATTAAGCCTGAGTGATTTCTGCGAATATTAATGTCCCAACGTGTTTGGCTATTGCGCAGTGAATAACTGTCCCCCACCCAATTTTACCTGCTTTTTTGTTTTTATATATATATATATATATATATATATATATATATATATATACAAGAAGTGGACCCTGAGGTCAACAACAAGGGGTAAAAGCAATCTTCAGCCTATGAAGATTTATTTCAAACATAAAACAGACTGTCGCCTCTGGGTGTTGACTTCAGTGTCCACTTTGATAGTTACATACGCTCTATCACTGATATTATGCACATTAACGCATAAATATAGCATACATTCAAACTGTTTTATCACACACAGAGTGTAACAGGACAATTTTCCATTCCACAAAATGTTTTATATAAAAAAAAATTTAAAAAACTAATTGAGTTTCTTTTTTACAGGTTTTCAGATAAAACGTTTAGCCATCTTGACACCGTTTGTCGTAAAAATCACTGAGAAATCTTTTGAGTTATTCAGCTGGAAAAATAACAGGTTAAAATCGTTTCGTGTCAGCCCGTCTTCCCAAATGAGCAATGCTGAGGAAAAAGATCATTAAGACGTTCAGCAATGGTAACAACAATCACACTCTGGCTTCCATCTTCTAATTAGAAAAAAAAAAAAAAAAAAAAAAAAAAAAAAAGAGGGAACAGTAGAGAGAAAAACTGGATCAGGGGGTTGCAACAGGAAGAGGAATCATCATTTCAACTTAAAGCTGAAGAGGTCAATTAGAAAAGATCCAACTCAATTCATAAGACGTTTCGCACGTGAAAGAGGAGTTTCAGCTATGACAGTCCAAAACCAGTGAAAAATGACTTGTAAATGAAATCGTACGTGAAAACTGTGAGGCGCTTTGTTATTCCAGGATAGGTTAGAGAGGGCGAAGATCATCTTGAATAAGTTGTAAAATGATGTTGGAATATATATATATATATATATATATATATATATATATATATATATATATATATATGTGTGTGTGTGTGTGTGTGTGTGTGTGTGTGTGAATGAACATTATTTTAATACTTCATGAGGTTCCGATCCTTAGCTATGTTTAATTAATGAAGAACATGTCATTTTCGTTTATGATCGATTTCATCACGATTCTTCTGTTAAGCTTGGAGAGTAATTATAGATTCTTATTGCTCAAAGTAGAGTGCAGTAGTGTTATAAAAACCTTGGAGAATTCCAGTAAGATAATCATTTCTAAGCTTAATTTAACAAATGGACAATTTTGCTTTTACACGATTTGGACAATTTTGTACGTGTATGGGACCCCAAAAGAGACCTAATCTAAATGAAAATGATCATTAAATATCTGGTGCAAACAGTTTCTAAGAATGCTGTTTATTATCATTAAGTTCAGTCATGGCAGAGTCCAATAGCACGTTTCTTTCTTCCCTCTTAGAGGACAAGATTGTCTTTCATTTGAAAAATACTATGAGCATTTATTTTAATTTACTTCGCAGAAGAATTTTTTTAATCATTTCACCCAAGCAAGGCAACAGATCCACTAAGACGCAGCGGAGGGGTTACTGAGTGTGAAAGAATATAAAGAAAAAAATATTAAGGCGTAAAAACAATAAAAAGGAAATATGAAGACAGAAGATAAGGATTGACATTGCATTTAAATTTTTGTAAATCAAACTCGACTGAAAAGCAAGAAGCTGGAAGAGAGTTTTACAAGCGAGAAGTGTGAAAAAAGAATTTGTTAGCATAAAACTGATGATTACATTTAGCCATTTCGACTGTAAAATGAAGAGACCTAGCTGCCAATCTAGTAACACGCTTAAATTCATAGAATGCAAGTATCAGAGAGAATTCATCCGAACATTTAACGGGAAAGTATTTATAGAAAAGGCACAGGGAACCTACATTACATCAATGGGAAAGTGACTGAAGTCGGGATGCCATATTAGGACCAATAATATAGCAGATTCTTTGGATCTCTAAATATATAACCAGAGCATCAAATCATATATGGTAGCAATATTCTAAGCATGGAAGTAAGATAGATTCTGGCGAGAAAAAATATCTAGCACGACACTGTGAAACAACTTTCCTAGCAGTAGATATAGCAATCGATTCAATCTGGAAATCTGATCTACCAGACAACTTCAAACTGTATAGGCGGTTTTAATGTATGGTGCCACTGCCTGGACATTAACTAAAACCATTGAACCTAAGCTAACCGACACCTGGAAGCTGAGAGCTATACTCAACATCACTTGGAGACAACATTCAAATAATCACAGCTCTATGGACCCACCACTGATATTTCTATAATCTTACGTGAACGTAGAATGCGCTTTATAGGACAATGCCGACAAGCAAAACTAGAACTTGCGAATGATCAACTGCTCTATGCATCTAGCCATGTTACAAGACTGGCTGGTCGCCCGGCAGTCATCTACATTGATCAACTATATTATTACACAGAATACCATTCTAATGAACTTCAGACCTTGATGCAGGTCTATGATGGTTGGTGTGACAGACTCAGGAATATCCAAGCTATCACGACAGAATAATAAAGTTTTGTTTTGGTGTCGTTAAAATTAACAAGGTATTTCTTACAAATATTAAAAACAGAATATACATCATTTTTAGATTAACTGCCAAATTGAACTTATTGAAAGGAAATTTAAGAATAATTTTACGTGAGTCCATCAAAAAGTTCTAAGCCTCATCCAGAAGGAGTTGGAGAAATAAGACAGTTTTTCATTATTTTTCAATATAATCCGCCTTGACATCAATGGCCTAACGATGTTTAAGCATTACAATCTCATCACAGAAGGTGGCGTTCTGCCCCCCACACCCCAAACCAAAAACAAACCCTTCCTCACAGCACACATGATATCGTTTCTAAAATGGCCACCACGCAGGTGGGATTTGAGTTTAGGAAACAGAAAGAAGTCAGATTGAGCTAAGTTTGGTGAGTAAGGTGGATGGGGTAGCAATTCAAGGCCACAGTTGGTTGCTTCGGCTACTGCAGCCCGAGTAGTGTGACGGGCGCGTTATTCTAGAGCAAGAGCAACACCTGACCTCAGCTATGTTTCGTCTTGATTGCTTCCTTCAGTTATTTTAATAACTTTTCCCCCCTTTTCCAGGTAGTCTATCATGATTCCACCTTCAGAATAAAATAAAACGCATCAACCATCACCTTGTCAACAAACACTGCCTGCTTGAAATTCTTCGTTGGGTAGAAAAACCAGTGTTTCTATTGTTTGCTTTGAATCTTTGATTTAGGTTCGAAGTGGTGAATCCAGGTTCAATCTTGAGTTTCTAATCTCCAGTGGAAAATATCAGGGTCAGCCTGAAAGAGAGTCAGAAGTATCCTGGAAATGTCAACCCTTTTCTGCACTGGTACCAGCATTCTTGGGACCCATCTTGCAGACAGCTTGCTCATCTCCAAGATCCCAGTTAAAACAGGTATGGGCCGAACTAGAACTAATACTCATGAACTTAGCTATCTGCTGGACAGTAAGACGCTCGTCATCTAAAACTATACACTAAATAGCATTAACTTGTTTATTCGTGGTTGAGGTTTTTGGACAGCCTCACCCAGGGTCATTTTCGGTGCTGTCCCTGTCACGTTTGAATAACGCAGCCCACTTCACAGTTGCATAAGAAGAGGAGCGCTCAGCAAGTGTCTGTACTATGTCCTCGTGGATTATCTTGGGTATCATACCTTTCTTTTGCAGATAGTTTATGACTGTTTTGTACATTTTTAGATTTGTCGCATAACTTTCACTTTTGTATGGGCATCATCTGCACAGAAATTAAGACAGAAATCTGTATTAGTTTTTCTAAGAAGTGGTAGTGGGTTGCCACAACAAAAATGTTCAGTTACGGGTCTTTTTTCTGGGTGGGGCTTAAAACATCTTGAACGACCCTCGTACATCGCAGTTTCATGTTAATGCCTGTTGATTATTTACAACAGTAATTCTCAAACGGTAAGCATTTGGCTCACAGGAGACGAATTTCAAATCTGAGAAGACATTTTAGCCAGGAAGGAATTAGGACATAGAATTTCAATCATATGTATGTCATAAATATAACAAAAAATATTTGTCGGGGGATTCGGGAAACCTAATATCAAAAGGGAAGGGCATCTGACCAGGGATTGAAAAGGGAGGTATCCGACATGGAACCGTGACAGAATTATTGATTTATAGCAATAATTTGCCATTACAGTTCGGCTTCTAACACAGACGTAATATTAAAAAGAGAAAAAATCCTTAGTAGAATATCAATTTGAACATACGAAAGAACAGTTAGAAGTACTTAGCATATTTAGGAAGGATATTAGAATAATGAAGAACCTATGCTGGTAGCAACCCGCCTGCATGCAGACAGATAACGAGTTCAGTAGATAGACAAAAATAGAAAAGGGTTTAAGACAAGGATGTGTCGTCTCACCGGACTTATTCAACCTATACAATGAGGCGATTTTGAGAGAATTAAAAGTTCTACTAGGATACATTATTGGCGGACACGAGCTTAACATAAGGTATACGGATCACACAGACTTAATAGCAGACACGGAAAGAAAACTACAATAGTTCCAAGAGAAGAAATACAAACTAGACGAAAGGACTAAACATGCAAGAAGACAGAGTACATGGCTGTTAGTAAAAGGAACAGCCCAACATGTAAATTACAAATTGGAGATACCAAAGTCAAACAACTACAATTTAAATATCTGGGCAGTGTTTTAACAGGGGATAGAAAGTGCGACACTGAAATTCAAAACGCATTGGGATAGCCAAAAATGCCTTCCAAAAGCTAAGCAAATATTAAGAAACAGAAATATTTCGTTAGAAACAAGGAAAAGATTACTGACCCGTTACATAATATCAGTTTTCCTATATAGCACTGAATACTGGACAATCTCCCCACAAATAGACTTGAAGCAACGAATATGGTCCTACATAAGAATACTGAAGATACCATGAACGGACGTGCGAGCAACGATGAAGTTTTAGAGAAAATGTAAACAAAAAGGGCCCTAATACTTAACATCAGGAAGAGAGAGAGTGAGTATTCTAAGCACATAAGAGGGCTTCGAAAATGTGATACTTACAGGGCAGATTGAAGGTTAGAGGGACAGGGGGAAACAACGCATAACCTACTTAGTGAGCTTGAGTAAATGGATGTCGGGGCAAGATTTAGGAGAAATAACAAAAAATTATTAAGAGTTAAAAATGACAAGAAATTGTGGAGAACCATAAACGCCTACGTTCTCGAGGGACACGGCACATAGAATTTCATCCACGAAAAAAGATAAAAAATAAAATAAAATAAAAAAAATAATATTAATAATAAATAAAATAAAAAATTAAAAAAAAAAAAAAAATATCGCGAAAAATTGTCTTTTTTAGTTTCATAGTAAACCCAACATTACACACACACACACACTGTGTGTATCTAGAGAGACATCAAAAGATATTTTATACTATCAATTCTTTTAAGAGATTTGATAAATTAATGGTTGGTTATTTAGTTTATTTTTTTTTATGGGACTGCCGTTTAGGGTTTCAATAACGAAAGTTCTTTCTTTTATGTGTCGTGTTCCTTCAGGATGTAGGCGATCATGGCTCTCCACCTCCTCCTGTCCCTTGTCGCTCTTAAGTACAACTATGGAAAAAATGATTTGGTAACATTTAGGGAAATAGAGATGTCTGAATCGGAGTCAATAGAATTTCCCAGGCATCCCGCTAGACTTTAAAATGATTTCATCCAATGTTCCGTCTGGAAAAATTAACAGGCTACTTGAAATGTCCAATCCGGGTGGGTCGCTAAGGAGGAGCTTTGTGGGGCTATAATAGTTTGTAGGTAGCGGTGCGCACTTCCTAAGTAAAAAAAAGGAAAAAAAAGACATTTAAATAATTGTTTTTGGGAGTTATATTTTGGTTTTTGAAAGCTAATAGCATAAAGATCATCTGTATGAAAAGAAAAATCAATTTCCGTTTTTTAAAACTAACTTTCTTGTCAATCATCGACGCCATTACAGACGAAAAATGTAAACAATCTTAAAAATCCAATATTTGTCCGAGAGATTTGTTTCAAAATAAATTAGTAAATTTAAAGATTAATTAACTGGATTTTGTAAAAGTAACGCTTGAGGAAAGAGGGCCTGGGGAATCTGATACTCACGGGTCGAATAGAGGGAAAGAGGGACAAAGGGAAACAACGCATTACATACCTAGCGGCCTTAAGCAAGTGGATGACAGAACGTGGTCTGGGGGAGATGGCAGAGGGAAGGGAGCTTGTTAAGAGCTGCAAGGGATAGAGGGAGGTGGAGAGCCATGATCGCCTACGTCCTGAAAGGACACGGCACATAGAAAGAATGAATACTTACTTTTAAAATGAAAATAACGTTTATTTACGCATGGTAGCTTGTGAGCAGCCAAGAACAGTATTTTTCTAGTCTAATCTCTTACTTAAAAATCGCGAGAAAAATTAAAACATTAAAGAAATACGGAACACCAACAGTGCAATAATCAAGAAATTGGTATTGATGTTCGAAAATAAATTTATCTTTAACATTTCTTAACCAAGTGTTAAAGAATATATTTTTATTATTCTATACGCTTTTATGAGACTTAGAATGAATAATGTTATTTTATACTCCATTTAGAAGTATAAAAAAGAAGTTAACTAAAAACTAGTGACTTTAAAAACTTTTGACTAATTCATTGCTCTAATTTTTTTATTTTATTTTATGCCTGGTAGATCTCATAAAATATTTAATTGCACCCAATGATGCCTTTTTTTAATTATTCTGAATATAAAAAATTAAAATAAGGAAATTACTACAAAGAAAAAAAGAAAAAAAAGAAAAAAAAAGGCGGATATTGATAAAGATTTTTTTGAATTGATAGCGTTTAATTGACTGCTTTTAATTAGATTTATTTCAGAATTTATTGTCATTAAAAAAAAAAAAAAAAAAAAAAAAAAAAAAAAAGTGTGTACCGCCAAGTATCATGGAACATTTTTAAAATATTAAAAATGCTATTCAGATTTTTTTTAAATAATTAATATTTAGCAAATAAGCAGGAAATCAGAGACACGTGAAAAACACACCCATATCGATAGCTAGAAAAACACAAAACTGATTAAAACGATCGATATTAGAGAGGAAACAATACTCAATGAAAAAAGAGTTAATTACGTCATTATTTTTGCACCAACCTTTTTGAATTTCCGTACTAAAAATAATTTAACAGTTACGAAAATTATAAATAAAATAAAATTCTTTTAAAATATTTCTGATGCAAAAATGGCATCAAACTTTACATTTTTCGATTCTTCAAACATCTTTATTTAATAAAAATAATCTAGTCACCAGAAACCGGGAGAATTTCAAAATAGCACTGAAAAATTACAAATAAAATTTTCAAATTTCTGTCCTTGTCAAATTTGAAAGAAAATAATGTGTTTTATTAAATGAGGTAAGAACCAACTCAACAAAATTGATTTGAGTTTTGAGTTATTTTTCCAAGGTTTCAGAACAAATGTTCAAGATTTTCTGAGATTTGATATCGCAAATATCTTTTATTGAAATATATTCAGTGATTCTTGTTTATAAAACAAGAAAAAAAATGTCTTCATCTCCCACACAAACAAATCTTCCAATTTAGGTGTTTATATGAGAATTAAAAATCATTTGAATTTAAATTTGAACAGAATATTTTATTTGGTAAATCAGATAAATTTCTCGAACCTCCGAAATCAAACAAACACAAGAAAAACATATCGAAAGTATAGGATTTTATAATGGAATCTACAGCTATTGATTTATTTTTATTCTACTTTATTGCTTTAGTTTCATCAAGGGATTGTAATCGCCATAAATCAGGGGCGATAATTTTTAAAATTCTTTAAACATCGGAGGTAGCTGGTCAGTTAACTAGTATTTATTTGTAACAAATGGGAAGGATATCGAGAAAACATGGTAATTCCTCTTGGAACATTCGATATTATTATGTTTAACAAATAATTTACAAAAGATTAAAATTAAACAGAATTTAAAACAAATTTGCAAAATAATTTAAAATTTGATTTGTTTTTTTTTTACGCAATTTAGCAAAATGATAAATGAAGGGAATCCTATATTTTATTTTTATTAATTTTATTTTTATTTACCTTTCAAACTCAAGGAAAGAAAAGCTGATCTTGAGTCGATCGGTTCAAACGGGAGGAATTTCAAATTTACATTAATGAGTCTAGGGAGAAATTCCAAAATAGGAATAAATGTCCTGTGTATAAAATGAAATACCAATAATACAACAATCAAGGCGAGTTAACTGTTCACAAACATACACGCAATGAAAACTGTTGCTTCAGACTTAATTGTGGTTGGGACTTCTCAATTACAATTACTGAGTTTTAAAAATGTCACAAAGCGTAGTTAAAAGAAATATCGGTTTTCGTGGTTTTATTATAGAAGCTTAATTTAGACAAACAAATTCTAATTACCACTATGAAAGTATAATGGGAAAAGAACCAACCAAATGGCAATTCATAATTGAGAAACAATTGAGGAACCCTGGGATCCCGTGAGAAGGTATGTAACCCGAGACTGAGGTCCTAGAATCTAGAGGGATAGACGACCCTTGGGATTTGGGCTAAGAAATCATTGGTAATGTTTAACTTCCGTGTTCGTAAAAAAAAAAAAAAAAAAAAAAAAAAAATGACGGTGTGTCAAAAGGACTTATTCCCTTGCAAACTGCTATTTTACTGTATACACTCGCTCGACTTCCCCGGCAATATTTATTATTATAAAAATATGTGAACCAAGTGAAATGTGATATTTATTATTTACATTTTATAAAGATTTATTGAAAAAATTACGAAATTATCAAAGCATGTAAACCAAAAAGAATGTAAATTATTATTTATCATTTTATAAATAACTATGAAAATGAATTTTTTTTATTCAGTCTAATAAATAGTAGTTAATGTTGTCAATTCTTAAGAATTTATATATATATTTCATGCTTCAGTTTTATTGAAATTTTAATCGTTTTTAAAAAACAAACATTGCTGTTGGAGTCAAAAATGTATACAGCAATAGCATTGTCAAGGGAATAACCGTACTTTTGATACACTATTTTTTTTTCTTACGTGGTGGGGTCACAAAGGTTAAACCTTGCCAAGTCATTATTTTACCGACTTTAACATTTTTGTTAAAATAAAATTCTTGGTGTTTGCTTATTTGGTTAAATTTTAGGAAGTGGGTTGGTCCAAGGACTTTTTGATACCCACATGGTATATCCCTCAGTACCCTAAATAAAACTTCCATTGGTACATGATTTATTTCACACTGGCTCGATTAGTCCCCTCACCCTCCGGCGTGTTGAGCAAATCTTATTCTTGAGTATTTTCGAAAATGAACGCGTCCTGGATAAGACGATAAACTACATCCGACTGCAAGGCCTCTGATAAGGAGGTTTTGAGGAACGTGAAATAACCTCTTATTTGCTAGTGTTCTAACGCCCACCCTAACCCAGGGTTGCAGCACATGTTAGAGTTCCAAATATGGGCAAATAGTTAACCCCAAGCTGGGGTCAAAACACTATGAAAGTGTAAAAAAATAGGTTTTAGTAACAGCAATACATTTTTGAAGAAAACAAATATTACCAGCAATAAAAATCTTGTCGGCATTAAATAATCCATTGAGGTTGATATGCCGTAAAATAAACCAAACCCAACCGAAAATTAACAGAGCAGCCTATTACTTTAATACAAGATTTGAACACCCTGAATATTTTTTGTCTAATTTTCGAAGATGCCAGATACTTCCTTGTCCATACTGTTCATTTTTGTGGGGAGTACAAACATTTGAAGTCTTTAAAATAAAATTAAAATTCGACTTATACACAAGTATACACGGTAAAATGTATCCCAACGACAGTAACATGATTGTTAAAGAGCATTGTACGTAAACTGTTTATTTGATATTGGAAATAATGCATACGGTAAACAAAGAAAAAAAGATCCAACCAAAGTTAAATGTCGGGATTCTGAATCGTGTTCTCAATGAATTTCAAGAATTTTTGAGATTTACAAATTATCATAAACTGATTTACTGGGACTAATATCCTGATCCTGTTTGTTAGCCTTCGTGCTCGGAAAAAAAGAGAAAAGTAAAGAGGGTGTGTCAAAAGGACGGAGATTCCCTTAACACCCGCTATTTTACTGTCTACACTTGACATGGCAATATTTATTTATTTACAAGATTCTAAAAATATGTGAATTAAGTAAACAACATTTAAGTCTTTGTATCTTCCGGTCTTTCTAGGAGGCTGTTGTAGGTGGTAATCTGGGAATTTCGAACTGAACCCTTTATTCAATCAACAAGTCTAGATTATTTTCATTCCTCTATCCATGCTAAATGTTATCTCACACCAATTAATTAGTCATCCTGGTGTCTCTTAAATTTTCCGTTGCACCAAATTATGATTTTACGCGGATGGGTGTAGTAAAAAAAAAAAAAAAAAAAAAAAAATATGTTACGCGAGATCTGGCATGAGAACAGTCCAACTTTGTTGATTGAATAAAGGGTTCGGCTCGAAATTCCCAAGTTTAAACTATAAGAGACACCGGAAAAAGGTCGAAGGGTACAACAGCGGAAACGTGACTATAATCAAGATGAGGACGTATCGTCCGAACAAATCGGTGTATAAAAATTTGAACTGTACGTGGGTTGAATTAAAAAATACAATCTTCCTCCACTTAAATTCCTTTCAATTAATCTTGTATCACGTCAGGCTAAACAGATTTGATTAATATCTTTACAGTGCGCCAAAAGCCAAGCATATCAGCAAGTATCTACAAGTATTGATCACTCAATGCGGATCGAAATCATTGTGCCAAGTGATGTAACGTTTGAAGCACTATGTTCTGCCATCCATTTACTCAGATTAGTGAAGCAAGTTGCTCACTGTTTTCCCTTGTTTCGCATAATTTCAATGTACTCATCTGAGTGTTAAATTCTCTTGGCCTTCTTTCCTCATATAAACCGAAAATTTAACCTTTTTCTGATTATTTTTTTTATCATTACGGACGTGACCGGGCGAATAATCAGTCAATAATTTCTGAGTTTGTAGTGTAGACTAAGATAATCCTGCATTTCCATGTCAGCAGTTAGTGTTCAATTCTAGGTAAAAATTAAGACTTCGAATTCTGATTTTCAAGGCAGAGATGTTGGTGCAACAGAATTTACGATTTTTGTAAATATCAATACATCAAATTAAAAGTTGGTTATTTTATATACTAAGTTTAAAGAGGTAATTCTACAGGAGGTACTTTTGTGAGTGGGCGGGGAGAGACTGTATTGCACCAGTCTTCTAAGTGATAAGATAACAGCTTAGAACGTAAACTTCATAAATACTTCCTACATTATAATACTTTTATTTAGAGGATATTTTTACCACGTGGCTTAACTAGGATTTTTATAAAACATATTGAACTCTAAGGGGGTTTGGAACATTGAAGCTCGGTAGAATACAACATTATCCTTTTAATTTAAAATACAAAAATAGGGTTTTATCTGCAGTGACCGGCAAAGAAGTCGGAGAAAATGTTCGAGTAGGGAAAAATTACTTCGGCTCGAGGGTGGGAGAAAACAAAAATCGTTTTCAGAAACTGGTCCAGTTTGGCTGTCTTATTTAAAACGAGTATTTTATGGGATCGGAAAATATCCTTTCAAAAGAAAAAAAAGTACTGAACTAATATGTAATGTCTAATATGACGGTGAATGCTTAATACAATTTCTTTTCAGATGAAGAAAAGTTTTGAATCGATAGACATGTGGTTCTCCCAACGAATATAGAGATTACCATGGCCAGAACATTTGAGAAACAAGGAAGTTTTAAGGAGAATAGGAGTTACAAGACAAATAACTGCTAACAATTAGAGATTAAATTTTGGATTCGTATATTAGAAAATAAAGCATATTTGAAATAATGAGAAACAGATGAAAACAGCGATTAACCAACTTCATTAGTTTGGTTAGTATGGATAGCAGTACAACAAGGACCACACATACAAAGTAAAAGGGTTTGTAACGAAGAATGTATTACTTAAAGCAACAAAAGACAAAGAGTAGTGGAGAGCCATGATCGCTCACGTATTTAGTGTTAGATTGTAATCCCAATGAGGAGAGAGTGTGTTTGGGAGAGAAATCCCAGAGAACCCAAATTTTTCACTGTGATGAAACTAGAATTTTATCAGTTCAACACACGTTAAAAATAATTTCTGAACTTTGATCTTATTAAAATTAATTCAAATATGAATTTGTTGACTTGTGAGGTTTAGCTGGTCGTCTATTTTTTTTTTTTTTTTTCAGTGCGTTTATCCCTAAATAAGGTACGGATAAGCGTAATAATGGTTAGCAGCGTGGTTAGTAGAATCTGAGAACAGAATTCCAATTCTGCTGTTAGAGTTTGCTGTATTCACTTCACGTCAGTGTTTAACTTTCATGCCGAAGAAACTAAAAATATAAAAAAAAAATGGTGTACTAAGTGTAGGGATATTCCCTTGACATGACTAATACTGTATACACTTTGTTTTGACTCCTTTCGGTAATGTTTGTTTTTAAAAACGATGATCGTAATAAAACCTAAACATATGAGAGTGGATTTATATACCAATTATTTATTTTTGAGATAAACGCTATTTTAGATTGAATAAAAAAAACTTGTTTTCATAGTCATGGTAAATAATAAATGTTGCGTTGCATTTTTGACTTACATATTTTGATAATTTTGCGATTTTTTTAATAAAACTTTTAATAAAAAGATCCCTTTTCAGATATATTTCTTTATGAAATGATAAGTAATAAATAAAGCTTTATAAAAAAGGTAAAAAATAAATATCGCATTGTACTCGTTTCACATTTTTATAATCTTCTAAATAAATATTGCCGAGGGAGTTTAAAATTGTATATACAGTACTAATGGCCTCAAAGGAATAACCGCCCCCTTTTGACAGACCGTTATTTTATATTTTTGTGGCCCGAGGAATAAGAGGAATTTATCTCGTACCCCCCCCCCACACACACCTTAGCTCTGGATTAAACTGCATGGCAGACAGTGGCAGCCAGTCTAGGAGAAAGCCAACTCCCTTTTCCAAACCATAAGTTCCCAAGAAATCATTAATTCAGAAATTGTAAAGAAAGGAAATTCTGGAGAGTCGTAACCGACAAAGTTGAAAGCTTAGGGCCATCTAGGAAGTACTTGACCTCTGTCCTGAGAACTCCCTAACCACAGATTTCATCCTTTACCCATCGCCGGTTGTAGACACATGTTAACACAAGTTAACAAAACACTCGGGTGCCGAATAGAAGCTGAGCACGTTTATTTATTTAAATATTTACTCATTGAGGAAATTCCCTACTTCAATTTTATTATGACAATCTCGTTTATTAATTTCGTACTTTTAGGGAAATGATTTTCCAACAACCCAATTTATCAAGACCAACCCCTTGTTTAGACACACAACAACAGTAACACTTAAGAGTTTTAGTTTATCTATCACACGGACATAGAAACTAAACAGGTCTGCGTGGTAAGAGTTACTGTTAATTACCACGTTACGGGAGGTGACCAAATAATTTACACTTTTTACAGTGTTGATAAACTTGTACTGCAACAGTTGATAAAACATCTTTTTTTCAGAAGGAAAAAAAATATAGTCGACATTAATCAGGAGAAAAAAGCAGCCACACTTTTTTGTTTTTCTTGCTTTGTATTTAATTTTTTTTAAATAAACGGAAACCCCTAATTTACTCATACGGTACATGTATTTTTTTTTTCATTTACTTTAAATTTGTCGGGTTTCAGAACCGTTAAAAAAACTTTATACCTGTGACAGTGTAGTGAGTGTAAGGTTCTTAAACGTACAGTGAATTTGAATTATTTTAATAATTTGTTTATAATAACTTGCTGTTCATTAATTTAAAAAAGATGTCGAAATGCAGATTTTTCTCTCTGTAGTAGACATTAAAATATTTTCTAGAAACTTCCTCATGGAACACTAAAAATGTCAGGTATGTAAAATATTTAGAAAGCTGTTCTCGTTTAGTTTACCTTTTTTTTAATAAACTAAAAATCTTAGAGAGTAGGTTTTTTTTACTTGTTAAACAGTTATTTACCATATGAAGCTCAGTTGATCTGACAAAAAAAAAAGCCAGTGTAAGAATTTTTATGCCTAAAAAGATAAATCATAAATATATTTGAATAGTAACTTAAGTAATTAAAGTATCTTTATAAATGCTGAAAATATTAATTGTGAATAGAAAGAGAGAAAACGATTTAAAATTTGGAATTGCATGATAAAAAAAATATTGCGTTAAAAGCATAATGAAAAACTGAAATGGAAAACAAAACGATACGAAAATTCAGATAGGGATTTTTTTTTTTTTTTTTTTTTTTTTTTTTTTTTTTTTTTTTTTTAGAAGCCCGGAAAACGAAACCATGTGATAAAATTTTGATCATCTCAATAAAAAACGAATGTAAATTTTTGCTGTGTGCATTGTTTTTTCAAAATCTATCGAGTAAAAAGAAAAAAAAAAGCGATGAAAAATCTTCTCTGTAGAAATAATCTACTTTTAATTTAAAGTACTCTTGAACATATGAACGTTCGTTGTAAAAAAAAAAAATAAAAAATAAAAATAAACAATCTTTTTTTTTTTATTATTTTTTTTTTGGTAAGGTGCATTCTTTCTATGTTCCTTGAAAAAAAAAAAAAAAAGAGACTGAAACATTCAGAATATTGTTTAGATGAAAGTAAACAGTACTTTTTGCTATGTTTATTATTTGAATTGCTTACCTGGACGTGAAGAAAAATACGCCTGATTTCTCCATTTTCTTTTTATTTCTTCTTTGCTTCAGTTTCAAGGTACAAGAAAAAGAAGTGTTCACGTTTTTTGGTGTTACTGTTTTTAGTTGAACGAATTGTCTTCGTTGTCCGCCGACGGACTACCTGAGTGAAAACCCCAGGTTGTTATTAAAAAAAGCTCAATTTGTTTTCCAATATAAAAAAGCAACTTTGTATTGTTTTCTTCATTTCCATGTCTTTTTTCTTTTCTTTTTTCTTTCTCTCCTTTTTATCTATCTATCTAAATTTCATTTTTTTTGAATGTGTGTTTTGTTTTGTTTTTGTATCGCCCGGGTTTCACGTGCGCACCGACATGGTTGGTTTGCTTTAAACTGATAGAATGACTAAATCCACAACCTTTCTTTCTTTCTTTCTCTCTTTCTTTCCCTCTCTCTCCTTCTTCTGGAATAATAAATTAATAAATAAATTCATTCTCTCTCTGTCTCTCTCTCCAATTTCTAACTCACTTCTTTCTCCTCTCTTTATTCTTTTACTTTTTTTATTTACCTTCTTTCTCTCTTTCCCATTTTTATATATCTGCTTGTGACGTCGCGTTCTCTTTCTCTCTCTCCCTCCCTCTCTTTTTTTCTCTCTCTCTCTCACACACACATAAATATACATACATACATACATACACAGCCTTACACACAAACTCACCCCACAGACTCCCGCACAATCTTTTTATTCCAAGTGTCTTTCTCTTATTATGTCTTCACCTTTTTAATTTTTCATTATCCCCTCTCTCTCAATTTCTCTCCCTTCCTCTCTCTACTCCAACGTCTCTTTCTACTCCTCTCTCTCTCTCACTCTCTCTTCCCCTCTACTGCAACGTCTCTTTCTACTTCTCTCATAGTTTCTTTTTCTCTCTTCGTTGTTTTTATATTTTTTGTTCTTCCTCCACATTGCGACTTTTTTTGTCTTATCCGACGTTTGTGTCACTACTTCCCTTTTTACTGTAGTGTAGTGTATACGCTCTCTCTACATTTTTATTTCCTTACTCAGGTTTGTCTTTTTCATATTCTCTCCCACCCCCTCTCTCTCTCTCTTACTGTCTCAAATTTATTTCAACTTTTTTTTTCTTTTTCTCTTCGACTTCTCCACAATTTTTCTCTCATCTGCGCCTGCCCAATATAGATAAAAATTTACAACTGGATGCTTCCTAATAAACAGACCGCCTTCGTCATCTAAACTGGATAGAGAGGAACATGTTTTTGCGGTAAGCGGAATTTTTTTTCTTTACCGTTTCGTTACATCATCAAGAAAGACACATTGTAACTCTTTCTCCTTCGTCGCATATAACCATACAACATTGTTTAATAAATATGAACAAAAATGTATTTGTTTTGTTTGATTGAAATTAAAAAAAAAAAATAGACACACATAAGAGGCGCCTCTGGACGCTTCGACGTGATGTAATAATGATTAGTAAGTTTGTCACTCTAGATCAATTTACGACAGAGTAGTGAGTTCGGTCCTCCCTGGGTGCCCTATACTTTTGGCCTTGTGCCGCATCTAAGCTATCCTTTGAAAAGCACCATACAATGTGTTTCTAAAAAGTTCAGTGAATTTCAAGAAATCAAGCGAACAGGACGCGGAACGGACTTTTGCCAATCCTCTTTATGCAACGAAGCTTTTTTGAACCAAAGTTGTGCTTCATAAGGAGAATACATCAAAACTTTTGATGTATTCTCAGTGTTAGAATATGTGATTTTCTTCAAGGTCAGTTTCATCGGATGCCTGCCCCCCCCACCATGAAGATAATTCCCTAAAAGATGTCATGTATAAAAACACTTTTAAAAAGGCTGCACGCACACACAGAGATCTATTTTCATATATCGTTTGTAATAAGCAGATGTTACAGTTTTTTTCCCTTCTAAAATATCAACTTGCAAAATGCCCTAAGCATTCCAGAAAACTATCGTCATAACCTTACCTTCTGACCGGCTTACTTTTGTATGACTGCAACCTTTCCACTTTTGGGTAAGTCTTGCTTTGGCTGAACTTCAGAAACCGTATTCGTAAATGAAATTTCATCTTCAGTTACAATTCATCACAGAAAGTCTTCAGGATTTTTTATCCCATTTGTTTAAATTTTCCATTGAAACTTCTACTTTTATCTTTTGCTATTCAGGGCGCGACACTTTTGGTATTCAACGAGCAAAAAGTTTGCTCAAGTTTAATTTTCCACGTAAAATTGTGTGGGCCGAGATGTTTAGAATTTCAGTTATCATTTCTTTTTTTTATCATCTCACCCCAAACGGGGTGATAATGCCACTAGGACGCAGAAGGTTTACAAGGAGTGAAAGAGAATGAGAAGACTTTAGTGAGGAAAAGGACAATAACAAAACGGGGTTCAGAAAGACAGATGATGACGTTGCAATTAAACTTTTGAAGATTGTAGTTGTCAGGGAAGCAAGAAATCGGAAGGGAGGTCCACAGGTAGGAAGTGCGATAACGTTCAGTTAAATCTCGAACAGAGTAACAATATTTTGTATCAATAATATTGATAGTTCGTCATCTTCAATTCTGAATCGTACTTCTTTGAAAGGGGTCATACATTTATAAATGGGTGATTGTTTTCCTAGGAATTATTTCCATAAACCTTTCTCAAAGCACAAATCAGTCCTCCAACGAAGTTTTACCACAAATCTGATGTCAGTTCTTTCTTCAATTTTGACAGGATTCCTACTGCTCCAAAGAGGGTTGATTTTGAGCAGTCGTAAACTTCAATCTCTCTCCTCGAAATACTTCCGGTTTATAATGTTTATAAAACGGAAGTCCAAGTTTACTTTACTGCAAACAAATACCAGACTATTTGCATAGATTTCTTATTACATGCTTTTTTCATGGACATTTTAAATAATAAAACATAGGCATGGTATCTTTATGGGAGAGAAGTGAGCAATATCATAAACACAGCGTATCTAAATATAAGAAATGCGTAGACATAAGATAAATATCAACACTGGAAGGCGACAGTCTATTTCATGCTTAAACGCATAGACTGATGATTGCGTTTCAGCAATCTGAAACCGACTGTCTCCATCTGATGGTGATATCTATGTCCTCACTGCTTATATTTATGACTGGGTATTCGTTTCGACGGACATTAGCCAATCAATGTTACAGACGTCCGCTTAGGCACATGTCTCTTTGTTCAACAAACGCAGAGCACACCGGTTTGTTCTGCAACTGTGTGCTGAACAGACCTTAGTTACACTTTCTGAGAGAGGGCGCATAAAAACAAAGTTAGAGCACACGCTAGCACAACCATCGATGGTTTCCGAGCAGTTTCGTCTACACAGTTTCACTAATAAAGCTTGGGTCAGCACGTGGTTTGGTTTTCACAGGCACCTTCCAATGGTAAAGCAGGCTTGAATGGTAACATTAAAAGGTGATATCTCTGACAAATCGACAATGGTGAAATTCGAACCCGGATGTTGTGAACGGAAAACAATTCTGCTTATATTTATAAACACACACTCACGCATATATACATACATGCATACACACACATATATATAAGAGAACAGTAAGATATATAATCCGGTGTTCTTATAGATATCTTTATTTTTATAATATATATATATATATATATATATATATATATATATATATATATATATATATATATATATATACTCTCTCGCGCGTCCGCCGCTACTCACTAAATTCCGGTAGTGATACTCATCCAAGTATACGTACGTAACCCAACGGATTTTACCCCAAGAGCCACGCCTACTTTCCCCAAGCCGCTCACTCCAGAGCATTAGAAGTTGAATCAAGCAAGGATATACAAGTGATAGAAAATTTAGTGAGTAACGGCGCTATATCAAGTCTTGTCAGTTTCCTCTTCATCAACGAAGCCAGTTGGTCCAGTGGTATGACGCTTGCGTCGTATCGTAACGGTCCGTGTTCAATTCTCAGTAGTGGATGTGCACTGCTGATGAATGCCAAATGGGATGAAACGGCCATCCAGTGTATTCTCTTGAGGATTCTTCTAGATTCGATGAATTCCTATGAATGTTTATTCAATCCCACCCCCCAAATTTTATCACATATATCATTTGTCTTATGTTTTAAGCATACAACTGCGCGCACATCTTGGGGTGTTTCAGCTGCTAGTTTTTAAGCAATATTATATGGTGATTTTCTAGCTTACATGTAACACAATCCTGAAAGTAAAAGGTTCCGAATGAGGATTGAACTCACTACACAGTCGTAATTGTTCTATCGAGACAAGCTCGCTAACCATTACACTACGTTGAGATGCTCAATATAATTTTCTTAGCTTAGGTAAGCACAACGCCGAATGTCTGGGACACCAGTAAGGATCAAACTCGCTATTCAGTCGTAAATGATCTAACGGAACAAGCTCGTGAGCCATCACATTATGTCGAAATGTCCTAAGCAATATTATATGCGAAAAATATTTTCTTCATATAATTTTAGAGTATTATTCATTTATCAAAGACTTTCCCAGGTTTTCGCCATCTTTCAGCTAAATTGTGTATCCCATGATAAAAACAAAAGATTCCACTAATGATTCGATGCACTGTTGGAGCTGGAATGGGAAATTCAGCTTCTCTGGCTCTGAAAAGTTCTTTCCGTTCCAATCTGACATTCAAACGCGCCACTTGCTCACTGTGGCGGAGCGTAGTAACAGCTTCTTTTTTTTTTA
Source organism: Acanthosepion lycidas (assembly GCA_963932145.1). Classification (NCBI taxonomy): domain Eukaryota; kingdom Metazoa; phylum Mollusca; class Cephalopoda; order Sepiida; family Sepiidae; genus Acanthosepion; species Acanthosepion lycidas. Next base: position 6,034,805 of record OZ010577.1, read on the forward strand.
CAGATTTAAAAATTTGATTTTAATCCCAACCAAAGAGAATAAGTCTTTCCTCGGTCATTCGGCTTAATTTGAGATCGTTATTATTTAGCCACCTTATCTTGGCACAAGGCCATAAGTATGAGCCAGCGGTAAAGCTTCCGCTCACTACTCAATAGTAATAGTCAACCAAACTAGTTCTTATACTGAGGTGTCTATATACGCGTTGTTGTCATTTAATAAGTTTAGTTTAGTTTGGCACAAGGTCACAACGCTGGAGCACTAATTGGGTATCGAATTCATTGCTTATTAGTAATGATCAAGCAGACTAATTCATTAATCATTCACGCTATGATGAAACACTCAAGTTGAACTCTTGTCCTGAATAGAGCTACAATTTACTGTATCACTACAATTGGGACACTGACGTAAAAGAGGAAAGTTTGATTTTCTCTCGATCTGAAGTGTTTCTGTTTTATGGCCATCGGATTTTTTTTTTTTTTAGTCTGGTCATCTTAATGGTATCCAATTAACCGAAGTGGAACAAGAGAATAAGTAGGTAAAGGAATGAATTTGAAGTCAAGTGACAACAAACCGGCCATGAAGAGTTTCGAGTTGTTGTCCTGTATCTGTGTTTCCCAACCTAGGCGATATACGCCACCGGCGAGTGCTTTCAACTGTTGAGTGGGCGATGACCAACTGAACAGAAAAATTATGAGCTAGTGTAAATTTTTGTGGGCGATATAGGATTTTGAGTATTAAAAAGGTATCTCAACATAATATTATTTCTGACAAGTATTAGAGCAGTGTTTGCCAATATGAGCAATATCTACCACCGGTGTGCCGTTTCAACTGGTGGCTGTTTCGATCCCAGCGAAAACCATATCACAGTTTAAACCCAAGCCTTGTGAGTGAAATTGGGTGGTTGTGCTAGCACAGTCACACGTCATCGTGACCGAGGCTTTGAGCATATTTGCCTTGTTCGAATTGATGGATCAGCTCAGTCTAGTTACAGTATAAATCACAGGTGGGCTCTGTGGGCGTTGAACAAACACAAATCTGCCTGAGCAGGCGGCTGTAACAGGGATTTTTCTAGCCGCCTTTGCTGACAGCCATACTTGGATATGAGTTAAATTAAATATCATCTAAATACATTAAGAGTTAATCATTTAGTATTATAGACATATACACGGCACTTCGTCCGACATTCATTTATTGTATGTATTCCTATTGACCATGACGCAGAAAAAACATGATAAATTTTTCATACATTGTATCAGATTTTATTACCTTTGTTAATAATTTCACAGATGAGCGCGTAGCATAGCTGTTATCGGCTCTGAAAGCGGGATTGGCGAGCTGAGGACAAATTCCAGCATAGGAAAGTTTGAATCCATCTCTTCTCCACCTAGCTATGGGTTAAACAGTAGGGATTGGCAACCAGTCTATGAGAAAAAAATAACAGCTCTGAATCCAAACCCATAAAAAAAAACTTATTTGCTACAGAAATCATAGCAGCGTGGTGAGGCTTATATTCTAAAGGGGCGTCTATTATACGGACCTACAATCCAATATAAAGTTTAGGATATATTTGTATTAACAATATATTTTGTCAGGTTCAGAAACAGGTAGATGGAATAATGTCTGGGGCTAGAATGAATGAAACACTAAATGAATATCATAGAATGTCAAAGAGCAAATATTAATATGGAAAATAAAAAATAATTATTTTTTGGATTTGTATATAAATATAATAGGAAAATGTTACCGATATCAGTCAGTCGATGCCAACTTTATGGTGAAAACCTTGACTTGCATAATAAAAATTTTACATAAGAGTAAATAGGTCAAAATTGTTGTTATTGGTGTAATCATTGTCTCTGCTCTTGAATTCTATAGCACTTGATATAATCCGATCACTGGACTAATCTGACCGGGGTCTGTCTGGAACATTGGATTTCTCTCGGTCTCGCTCTCTCCCTCTCTCTCACACACACACACAAACTCCCTTTATATATATATATATATATATATATATATATATATATATATATATATATATATATATATAAAACTTCACCGCCAACATGTCATAGGCCAATGTAGTAAAATAAGGTCCAATAGTCACTCTCTAGTGTTCATTTTTCTGTCCGCACTGTTTCTATCTATCTATCGATCTATCAACCTTTATGCTAAAAAGCTATAAATGGTTAGTTAGAAAAAATAAGCCAGCCTGAGAATCCAGACAGTAAAACTGTAGTTGTGGTCTTTTTTATATATATTTTTTAAGAAATGCAGTTAGAATTGCTGTACAGTTTGTGTATTGAGCTTTTTTTAAAAAATCGGAGTAGGTTTGTCTCGTGGTTGATTTAAGTGAATGAAAATTGTATTCTCTTTCGAGTTCCCTTTCTCTCTCTCTCTCTCTATCTAAATCTCTTTCTATCTAACTCTCGCTCTCTCTATCCATCTCTATCTAACGTTCTCTCTATCTATAACTCTCTATCCAACTCTCTCTCTCTCTATCCATCTCTATCTAACTCTCTCACTCTATCTCTGTCTAACTCTCTCTCTCTCTCTCTCTCTCTCTCTATATATATATATATATATATATATATATATATATATATATATATAATGGAAGCCGCTTTCTGTTTGAATCTCTGAGATGAAGAGTTATCATTATTTACATGTGGACTATTGTCTTAATCTTTGTTGTTGTTATCACAACGTTTCACCCGATGTTCTCTCCGACCTTCATTAAATGCTTGACGATTCGTGTAATCGTCAAGGAATCAGAAAAAGCCTTGATTGATTTTTAACTGAATCTTTATAGAAATTACTTTTTAACTCGTTTCTACTCCTTTATTTCAAGGTTTACGCATTCCACATTGTCTCTGTACTAATTTAGTAAGAATGGGCGATAAAGTTAAATAACCCCCGCCGTGTATAAATCACAGAAAACTTCTACTGTTTAATATTAAACGGTTTTCATACGGACCTTGTTGTGCGCCTATTTGCTCCTTGGTAGTGACGAGTTTTGTGTACACATGTTTATGTACGTAAGTAAATAAAAGACTTTCACTTATTTACAATTACACGTGTCGTACATATATCCTATCTTTGAAAATTGGATTTATAATTTTTTCTTTTTTTTTTTTTTTTTGCGGTATCGGTTTTTACATTGACATGATATTCGTTTCAATACGGCCATCAATTGTACCAGCATTCTCGTCTATGGTAGCCATTTTCAACCAAACTTCGCGCCTCGGAACATGATTAGCACACTGCTACTCTCCTCTCCGCCATTTGTAGTTGACATCTTGTTCTGTCTGGTGATTATTCATTTTACTAAGCTATGCCTCCTATCTTTGTCATTTTAGCGACGCTCTTCGTCAGAACACGCCATTAATTCCACCTCTTAGTCAGTTCTGCTGTTACTATCGCAGTATACCTTCTTAACTGAGACAATTTTTCTTCCGTTTATCCGCCATGCTTACCGGGTTCAGTATGCAACCCCTGTTTTTCAAAGGGTTGACCCTTAAATATATTCACTTCTATTAAAGGTGTTTTCTGGCGTGAAAGACATTACTTCTCAACATAAGAACTTTGTCCTCCTCGTTTCCTTTCTGCTACCCCGGATGTAATTCGTGAAGTTCGAAATATTATTTTCTCACTCCCTGTTGACAAACCTTTTGGGAATTACAAGAAGAATTACTTGCTAAAATTTCTCCTTCATACAGGAAGAGATTGCCTCAGCTTTTAAATAACAAATGGGCCGTCGCCTCCCTCTGTCTTTTTTTTTTTTACAAATACTTTCATGGTAGCTGCTTTCGCTGGTTCCCAAACTTCATGAATTTAAGCGTTCTACTAGACTGGCATCTCTCTCACACCCGTTCACTGTCGAAACTGTTAAATGTAGCCGTTTCTTCTACTCCAATAGCTTCATGTCTCGCACCTCTCGCCTGTGGAACTCCGTCCCCTCTTCCTGTTTCCCTGATAGCTATAATCTCCAACTATTCAAATGTAATATCAATCGACGTCTCCAGATGCCCTGATCTTTCCCCTATCCTTCTCTTCATCCTTTCGTCGATCACTCCTATTTGCTCTAGCTCCAACTCCCTGTAACCCCTTGCGTGCTAGTGGCTTCCCGCCTTGCTTGGGGTGAAACGCTTAAAAAAAAAATAGGCACCTGCACAATTTCTACAGAGATTCGGTTATTTAGTCTGGAGATAATAAATTATTGATGATTATGCACAAATTGAAAATAATCCCTTAGTGATAATACAGCAACTGAAAATACACCTACTAGTGATAATATATCTATTCAAAAATTGACTGAAGTAGCAGACAATATTTTTAAAGCTTATTCGGTCATCTTCAGTGATTCAGAATCTGAAACAACGGTCGAATTGCTACATGTTCATAAAAAGATGGACGCTCTCCTTGACAACCTCAAAGTGGGGCTGAATCAACTTTATAGGAGTTAACTCCTCCTTAATTGTCCAAATTGTTCACTAGGGGACGCTCTCCCTACACTATAAATACTGGGCGATTTCTTGACTAGTTCTCTTTTTCATTTCTTCATTTTCAGCGAACACATCTACAATGTAAGCTCTCGCAGAAGATTACGTCTTCCCATTTGTGGGAGACACCATGAACATTATACACACATACACGTACGTACGAACATTCACCAACATACAAACTCTTTACGTTCACACACAAATGTTAATGTCTATGCCCATTGTAAGTTTTGTTGTTTAAAACATATATTTGTTGATATATGTATATCGGTCTTGTTGGTTTTCTTTGTACTTTATGGTGGATTCAATCTCTGAGTTCTTGTAGTGGACGTTCTTCTAGCAGGAATAAACATACGTGTTCCTAATTTAACAACACGCAAACCCACGGCCCGCTAAAACTTTCTTTTAGTCGCAGATTTAGTCGGGATCAATCTTCACATTAACTAGATTTTAAAAACGCTTGTCTGAGATGAAACATTAGAATAGGTTTAGTTAGGACAATTGAAAAATGTTCTGATGATTTCGATTTTTATCTTCATTGCACGCCCGGATAATCGAAGTCCAGTAAATCAAGGTCCGGATAATCGAGGAAGTACTGTGCTTGGTGCTGATTCTTATATATGTTTTGATGTTGGATACTCGTACTTTTAAACATTTTCACCCCAAGAAAAGCGACAAGATGCTACTGAGAGAAAAAGAAATTGAGATAACGTAATTGAGGAGAAAGGACAATAAAAGAACAAGAATATAACCCCCCCCCCAAAAAAAAAAGATGAGGATTGATGTTGCATTTAAATTTTTAAAGATCGTAGTTGACATGAATGCAAGAAGCCGGAAGAGAGTTTCACAGGCGAGTAGTTCAAGAGAATAAACTATTAGAATAGAACCTACAATTTTAACAGTAAAATGATGAGACCTAACTGCCAATGTAGTGCTATGCTTGAACCCATGAAGTTGCGGTACCAAGAGAAGAAAGCTCATTAGAACAAATGATATGGAAATATTTATAGAAAAGATACAACGAAACTATATTACGGCGGTGAGAAACTGATTAAAACAGAGATGCAAGTTCTGGACGAATAATATTGCATATTCTTCTTTGGATCTTGTCAAGAATTAAATCTTTAGACACATAATCGAAGTACCAAACCA
>OZ010577.1:6047955-6052955 GCA_963932145.1 Acanthosepion lycidas
TATATATATATGAATATATACATATATATATATATGAATATATACATATATATATATATGAATATATATGTGTATATGAATATATATATATTTATATGAATATATATATATATATATGAATATATATGTATATGAATATATATTCATATATATATATATTCATATATATATATATATATTCATATATATAATCATATATATATATATATTCATATATATATATTCATATATATATATATATATTCATATATATATATATATATTCATATATATATATATTCATATATATATATTCATATATATATATTCATATATATATTTATATTTATTCATATATATATATGAATATATATATATATATTCATATATATATATATATATATTCATATATATATACATATTCATATATATATATATATATATATTCATATATATATATATATTCACATATATATATATATTCATATATATATATATATATATATATTCATATATATATATATATATTTGAATACATATATATTCATATATATATATATATATTTATATATGAATATATATATATGAATATATATATATATATATTTATATATGAATATATGTATATATATATATCAATATATATATATATATATATTTATATATGAATATATATATATCAATATATTTATATATGAATATATATATATATATTCATATATATATATGTATATATATATATGTATATATATATGTATGAATATATATATGTGAGTATATATACGTATGAATATATATATGTGAGTATATATACATATGAATATATATATATGAATATATATATATGTATATGAATATATATATATGAATATATATATATATATATATATGAATATATATATATGAATATATATATATATATATATATATATGAATATATATATATATATATATATATGAATATATATATATGAATATATATATATATATATGAATATATATATATGAATATACATATATATATATTAATATATATATATATGAATATATATATATATTTATATATGAATATATATATATATATATGAATATGTATATATATGAATATATATATATCAATATAGATATATGAGTATATGTGTATATGAACATATATATGTATATGAATATATATGTATATGAATATATATATATATGAATATATATATATACGAATATATATATATATGAATATATATATATATATATATATATATATGAATATATGTATATATATGAATAAATATAATTGTATATGAATATATATATATATGAATATATATATATGTATATGAATATATATATATATATATATATTCATATATATATATATATGAATATATATATATATGAATATATATATATGAATATATATATATATGAATATATATTTATATATGAATATATATATATATATATATATATATGAATATACATATATATGAATATATATATATGAATATATATATATATGAATATATATTTATATATGAATATATATATATATATATATATGAAGATATATATATATGAATATATATATATGAGTATATATACATATGAATATATATATATATGAGTATATATACATATGAATATATATATATGTATATGAATATATATATATGAATATATATATATGTATATATATATATGTATATGAATATATATATATGTATATGAATATATATATATGAATATATATATATATTTATATATATATATATGAATATATATATATATATATATATGAATATATATATATATATTTATATGAATATATATATATATATATGAATATATATATATATATATATATATATGAATATATATATATATATATGAATATATATATATATATATATATATATATGAATATATATATATGAATATATATATATGATTATATATATATATGAATATATATATATATGAATATATATATATCTATGAATATATATATATGAATATATATATATGAATATATATATATATATATATAGGAATATATATAAATGTGTATATATATATATATATATATATATATATATATATATATGTAATGAAAAACAAACCACTTTAATGTACCATTACGATAATTTATTTGACCTAAATCCTTTTTTAAGGATTCAGGATCATCAGGTAAATCTTCCAACAACGAATTGAGAAAAAGAATGGGATTAGAAATTGGTGGGTAGTGTAATTTTTGTAATTTAATAGAGGGGGTTGAGAGTGGTAGTTAACCAGACAATATAAAGTATAGGGAGGGGTTAATTTTATATCTCTCTTAAGTATGTTAATTTTATATCTCTCTTAAGTATAAAACATACTGATTTGCACACACTGATTTCGAGAATACTGCCTTGGATCGCAAAGCTTGGAAAAGTGCAACTTACACTGGAATCAAAAATTTTTCTGCGGCAAACGTTGTTAAGCTCCGTGAAGCAAGAGAAAGAAAAAAAGCCTTAGAGGGTGCCAGAGAAGTGCAGCCTCTTTGCTCACACGCTTGCCCAATCTGTGGTTTTCTTCGTAAGACATTGGCAGGTCTTAAATGTCACACTGGATTCAAACATGAAGGTCATTAAAAATTTGTCGTAACCTCATACGTCGAAGTCGACGGGAGAGTCCATCATCATATATGAATATATGTATATATATATATATATATATATATATATATATATATATATATATATATATATATATATATGAATATATATATATATATATATATATATATATGAATATATATATATATATATATATATATATATATATATATATATATATATATATATGAATATATATGAATATATGAATATATATATGTATATGAATATATATATATATATGTATATGAATATATATATATATATATATATATATATATATATAAATGTATATATGAATATATATATATGAATATATATATATGTATATGAATATATATATATATATATATATAAATGTATATATGAATATATATATATATGAATATATATATATATATATGAATATATATGAATATATGAATATATATATGTATATGAATATATATATATATATATATATATATATGAATGTATATATATGAATATATATATATGAATATATATATATATATATGAATATATATGAATATATATATGTATATGAATATATATATGTATATGAATATATATATATATATATATATATATGAATGTATATATATGAATATATATATATATATGAATATATATATACATATATATATGAATATATATATATATGAATATATATATATGAATATATATATATTAATATATACATGAATATATATATATATGAATATATATATATTAATATATACATGAATATATATATATATATGAATATATATATATACATATATGTCTGTATATATATTCATATGTATATATATATATATGTATATGTATATATATATATGTAAATATATGCATATATATATGTATATATATATGTATACACATGCATTTATATATATGTATATATATATGTATATACATGCATATATATATATATGTATATATATATGTATATACATGCATTTATATATATGTATAAATATATGTATATACATGCATATATATATATATATGTATATATATATGTATATACATGCATATATATATATGTATATATATGTATATACATGCATATATATATATATATGTATATATATATGTATATACATGCATATATATATATATATATGTATATATATATGTATATACATGCATATATATATATGTATATATATATGTATATATATTCATATGTATATATATATGTATATAAATTCATATGTATATATATATATGCATATGTATAAGTATATATATATGTATATATATATGTATATATATGTATATATATATGCATATATATGTATATGTATGTATATATATGTATGTATATATATGTATATGTATGTATATATATGCATATGTATAAGTATATATATGTATATATATATATGTATATATATGCATATATATGCATATGTATAAGTATATATATATATATATATATATATATGTATATATATGTATGTATATGCATATGTATAAGTATATATATATGCATATGTATAGGTATATATATATGTATATATATGCATATGTATAAGTATATATATATGTATATATATATATGTATATATATATATGTATATATATGTATATATATGCATATGTATAAGTATATATATGCTTATGTATAAGTATATATATATGTATAGATATATGTATATATATGCATATGTATAAGTATATATATATGTATATATATGTATATATGCATATGTATAAGTATATATATATGTATATATATGTATATATGTATATATATGCATAAGTATATTTATGTATATATATGTATATATATATATATGCATATGTATAAGTATGTATATGTATATATATATGTACATGTATATATACATGTATATATACATGTATATATACATGTATATATACATGTATATACATGTATATATACCTGTATATATATATGTATATATATGTATATATACATGTATATACATTTATATATACCTGTATATATATATATGTATATATATGTATATATGCATGTATATTTACATGTATATATATATGTATGTATATATATATGTATATATGCAGGTATATATACATGTATATTTATATATATGTATATATGCATGTATATATACATGTATATTTATGTAAATATATGTATATGTATACATATGTATATATATATGTATATGTACGCCTATGTATATATATATGCATATATATGTATATGTATACATATGTATGTCTATATATGTATATATATATATATATGTATATGTATACATATCTCTATATATATATGTATATGTATCTATTTGTGTATATGTATATATATGTATGTGTATATATATATATGTACACTGCGTGCCAAAGTATTATTGAGATAACTTTTTCTAA